>JBBPBR010000002.1:14825868-14846136 GCA_037974775.1 Cicer pinnatifidum
AATTGCTAAACTATCGATAATTAAATTTATAAGTTATAATGAATTTAATTATTAACATTAAATTGGTTGATAAGTGAAATTTAACTAGCTGAAAATTATAATTAGTCGAAGTGATTATGAGTTAGAAATTCTAATTTGGATGATCTAACGGTTCAATTTTATTTAAATAGAATTCACTATGATTTAAAAATTATGATAATTAAAATCTTAATTAAATAGACTAACTATAATTTATAAATATTAATTTTTCCGATTCGACAGTTCAATTATAATAAATTAGGTCCATTGTAATTTATCAATTTAAATTTTGATGATTCAACTGTTTCATTTTAATTAATTAAATTAAACATAATTTAAAAATTTTATTTTATATTATTCAATATTTTACTAAATATGACTAATAAATTTTAATTTTAAATTCGAATATATTATCCAACATTTATTTTTTACAAATTATGAACAAATAAACTTCTTTTAACATTTTCAAATGTTGTCAAGGATTTATGTTCTTAAGTTCACTGTACCTCCAAGTTAAAGTGGATCACGTGAAAATTGAGAGCAAATTTAATAGTTATTAGATTATTTGAAGTTAAAGCGCTTCTCGCCACTTCACCTTCACTCTCGCCGTTCACCCTCACTTTTGCCGCCTCACCCTAACTCTTGTCTGTCACTCTCACGTAGGGAAGAATAGTTACCACCTGTAGATTGAATTGGTTTTAGGGTTTTGATACATACCTTCCACGTGCCCATTTCGAAGATCTACTTTCACAAATTGCTCAGTGGTTTCCATTTGTATTAATTGGATGATATGTAAATGCAAATGCAAAGGTGAGGCTTTGTCCTTAATTGCTAAAGTCTATCAATGATGCAATCACTCAATAGTCGTTCTATTTTTATTATTATTTATTAATAATATTATTTCCTATTATAAAGTATATCAATTAGGCAATCACTCAATAGTTGTTCCATATTCGGTAGCCGTTCTATATTTGGTAGCGATTCTATAGTCGGTAGTCGTTCCATATTCAGTACAAAATCTATTATTTGAAATCAAAAATAATTTTTTATGGGTTAAAAGGTGTTTGTTTCATATTTTTTAAAAATCATTTTGTTAGAAAAATCATTTTTTGTTTAATATATATAAATATGTACATTTGTATTGGTATGTGAAGAGCATCGTGTGGTATGAGTAGATCATGATGTAAATTGGTATGAGTAGAGCATGTAACTAGATATTTGTAAAGAGACTAATTATGGATTCATTTTTTTCTTGCAAGGTTGTTGCAGTGCAGAGTTGTTAGTTATTATTTTATTAGATTTGATTATAATTTTATCAGTTTCCCTTTTATATAATGGCATAGTTTAGCCTATGTAAAAAAATGTAAAAATATAACATTTAATTGTTTTAATGTGAATAAGGTTTTTAAAAAGGCTTTTAGGTCAGACTAGATTTTTAAAAAGGTCAGGCAGGCCAAAAAAGATAGCCTATGGTAGGTCGTACGTCAAACTTAGGCCTACAAAATTAATCGTAGGTCAGACTCAAGACTTTCAAAATATGGCCTAGTCCGACCTATTTCACCCCCTAATTGCATGTACTCCAACACACTGTCCAAATAGGTCACAACGACGAGCGTACGAACGTACCATTAGCCGTTAATTAGTAGCTTGTGTGGAAGAAAATTGACCAACGATGTTTGTGGTGGTAGGTAATAGTCTATCGAGATAGTGAAGTGAGCACATATTTAAGAATATAGCACCAATGTTCCTTCAAGTTGATTGTTGTAGATCGTTAGCATGAAGTGGCTTCATCTTTATAATGTAGATGAGATTGGATGAGACAACGAGTACTCTAAAAGGGACATATGCTACTAATTATCTTCGTTTTCTTAGTATAATTCAATTGTTGGTTGTGTGAAGCTAAACATTAATTGCGCAGTCACCAATGATGGTTCCAAAGTGGCTTGTGGACAAATAGTTATAACATTATGAATTTTGAGATGTTTTAGTATTTAAATTAATTGCATTTTTTTTAGAAAGAAAAAATTGTTTTATTTATGATCCGTGAAGCCAACCATTTTATAATCGGATTGGTTTGGTTTGGGTTAGATATATAAAAATCACACGTTAAGAATTCAATCTAACACAAATAAATTTGAACTATTCGCATAATAGATTTAACCAAAGTCAACTCAACTCAACCCATAAACACCCCACCTCCATACAGACGTTTTTAAATGTTTCCTAAATATTTGCTACTATAGAAAATAAGTTGAATTGAATTATATATACACTATAAAATGGTAACCATTTTAAGTATGATAAAAAATATGTTTAAATTATTGAAAAGAAGATATGTTTAAATTTTAAATAATAACTGTAATAAAAATAAAAATATGAATTAAAAAAAGGTAAAAATATGTGAAAAAATATATAATTTATTCATTTTCATCCACTATCTAAATAATAGTTCTATTTTGTTTAATTTCTTTTGTATTAAAATATTCACACAGAATTTTATGGTTCTCTTGTTAAATTAACTATATTTTGAATTTAGATTAATTGAATTTAGATTGGCAATTCAATTTCATTAGAGACATATTATATGTACATTTAACCATTAATTTACTCTATTTTATTAAGGACAAAAAATCAAAGACTTCAACACCATTCTTTTATAAATAAAATATTTTGATTTTTCTTTATAAAATTGAGTATGTCAATTCGTTGATGATCAATGTAAATAAATTTAATGTCTAAAATACCCTTATAGACATAAACACTTATAAAAATGATGTTTAATCTCTATATATTTTGCCTTTGAATGTAAAATAAGAAATTGGAGTAAAAATATATCTGGAGTAACACATTGATTTTGTGTGTAACTCATTGATTTTGAATGTAACTCGTTGACTGTAACTCATTGATTTTGAAATCTTCTAATTAATACTTCCACAAAAGTTGACTGTTACAACCTGCTGCTAAAGTATATTATACTTTTGTTGTTAATAAAGCAATAGTCCCTTGTGTTTTGATTGACCAGGAGAATATATTCTCACCAAGGAATGTTTCCTTTCTAGCTTGTGTTCAACAAAGTCAGAATCACGTAATCCTTTTCACCTAAACTTAGAAGATGACTTATAATACATAGCAATATTAATATTACCTTTCTGATATCTAAAGATCCTCTTAACATCTGTTATGTGGGATTATGTAGGGGTGAGGCTGAAATTTGACTCTAACACACACACTGAACATAATATCAAGTCTAAGGAAATTAAGTAGACGAGATAATTAATTATTCCTCTGTATACCTTACGATCTACCTTTTTACCTGACTCATCCTTATCAAAAGAACAAGTAGGATGCATACGTGTAGAACCAAAAATGATATAATCAACATAGATTTGAACAATGAAAAGGTCATTCTTAAATGATTTTCTAAATAAAGTAGTGTCAACCTAACCTCGTTCAAAATTATTTTTTAGTAATAAATTGCTTAGTCTATCATACCAAGCTATTGGAGCTTGTTTTAGACCATAGAAAAATTTATTTAATTTGAAAGCATAGTCTAGAAATACATTATCTTCAAATTCATTAGGTTATTTCACATACACTTCTTTATCTATGTAACCATTTCAAAAAGAATTTTCCACATCCAATTGATACAGAATGACTTTGTTAAAAACTACAAATGAAAGTAAAATTTTGATAGCCTCTAACCTTGCCACAAGGGCACAAATTTCAATGTAATCAACATCCTATTTGTCATTTCTTTTGAATTGATTTAACTCTTCTTTCATAGCCATTATCCATTAATTATCTAATACAACTTCGTTTATAGTTATAGGTAAGATTTCAAATTGTATTCCAAACATAGATATTTCTTTAAAAACATATATGGTTTTTGGATGATTATTTAACTTCCTATGATTAGATCGTTTGGATGAGAAGATTCATTTTTGAATCTAGGTTTGGATTCCTAATGATCTTCATTTGCAGGAGGTTAATTATTGTTTATTCTTTAGTTATTAGGCACCTCTTATGATTTATTAATGTTGTTTTGTTGGTTCCTCTGATATATCTTGTTCCTCTTATATATGTAGATCTGCAAAAGAAATATTGATTTTTGAGGAATCAATTCATGTTAGCTTTGACTTTTTATAGTCATGCTTTTTATCACCAAACTTGACATGAATTGATTTCTCAAAAATTATTGTTTCTTTGTTGAGTATTCATTAGGCTTTAGACCTTTTAAAGTATCCCAAAAAGGGACACTTTTGAGACCATTAATCAAATTTGCCAAGATTCTATTTGGTATTCAGAATATAACATATGCAACCAAATTGAAGAAAGTAGGAAATGTTGGGTTTTATTCCTTGCCACAGTTTATAAGAAGTATTATTAAGAATAAGCCAGATATAGATTCTATTATGAATATAACATTCATTGTTAAGTGTTTCTGCCAAAAAGTGGTAAACAACATTCATTTCGTGAATTATGGTGTGTGCCATTTCTTGAAGAGATCTATTTTTACTTTCTACAACACTTTTTTGTTGAGGTGTTCAATGAGACGAAAAGTTATGTAAAATTTCATTCTCTCCAGATAAGTTTTTGAAAATCTTATTTTCAAATTCACCCAAATGATCATTACGAATTATTGCAATACAAAAACCTTTTTCATTTTACACTTTTTTGTAGAAGATAGTGAAAATTTTATGTGAGTCACCCCTGTGTCTAAGAAACTTTATCTATGTCTATTTGGAATAATCATCACCAATAATAAGTGCATACTTTTTACCACTAACATATGCAGTATTTACAGACCCCAATAAATAAATATGTAAAAGTTCAACTGGTTTAGAAGTGACAACAATATTTTTAAAGGAAAAAAATGATTTTTGTGTTTCCCTTTTTTGGCATGTCTCACAAAGAACATCTTATTCGTATTTAAGTTTTGACAAGTCTCTTACTAAATCAAGTCTTTTGAATTTTGAGATTAACCTCAAAATGGAATGTCCTAATCCTTTGTGCTAAATTGGTTGTTCTTCATTCACAAACATAAGCCATTTTACTTCTTGTTTTTCAGTATCGGATGAATTTATTTTTTAAATGTTGTTTTTCCTTTATACAGTAAATAGTATGGATGCATTTGTTTGACTTATTTCGTACATGAATTTTGATTGGTAACAACACCATAACCACAATTGCTTAATTGACTTATGCTTAGTAGGTTATGCATTAGTCCTTTTACAAGTAAAACATTTTTAATAAAGGGAACAAAACCATTACCTATTGTGATGTGCCTAATGATCTTACCCTTCTAATCAATTCCAAAACCTATAAATCCTCTATTCTTGAGGGTCAGGTCGTGAGCATCACTTTTCCATGTACAATGAATGGTGTTTTTAAATTTGTTGCTAAGGATATCTTTAAGATAAGTTGTTTTATTCTTAGGTAGCATTTAGTTAGATCTTGGTTTGTTAGTTTTGAAATGTGTTTTGGAATTCCATGTTTTTTTGCATATGACAAGTTCTTTTATTGTAAAGAAACAAGGAGTAGAGGTTACGATGATCAGAGCATCTCTCATAGACCTTCAGAAAAATAACTAATCCAGGGTGTTTATTAGATGATGCACAAAAAATTTATCTTACGATCAGATGCTTGTTGTAATCATCTGATGAATCAAAGCATAACTTGTGTTTTCCAGAATTAAATGAGACGTGTTTCAAAGCGTGTGGAGCAAACTTAAAATAAAAAATTAGAAGAAAAGTCTTGGTTCTCGTTTATCTTAGCCGAATCATTAGAGGATACAATCTAAGATCATACAAAATCCACTTGATATGAGAACTACACACTTAATCAGACTGTTAGTGCTTTAAATTATTCTCACAAATTGATTTTACTATCATCATAATAAGAATTTGGAATCTAGAAAAAAAATTCTCAATTTCTTCGTCTTCTTCCATCTGTAAGAGTTCATACTTCCTAACAAGTAGATTTGCCATAGCTTTATGTACCTGCTTATTTCCATCATAGTTGAGAACTAGATAATCAAGGATACTCTTTGTTGTTTATTTGTGGGTACATTTTTTGAACTTTAAAGGTGAGAAAATTTATCATAAAAATTCTGACTTTATGGTGCATCTTGTGTTGTTTCTTTTTACCAATGTTGAGATCATTCTGGATATCTCAACACCAGAACCATCTTTTAGAGATTCATATTCTTCTTTAACTATGTCCCAAATTTTAGGATCCCGTGAGATGTAGAAACTTCTAACTTCATCCTTAGAGTTTGTCATAATAATAAAGATCTTTACTAAAACATGGTTAAGTGCTCAACTTTGAGATTGGTTTATGATGCCAATTGTAGAACAATAAACACAAGAAAAGGGGTTATAATTGTGTTTTATTTTAAAAATATTTTACCAAGAGTAAAACAAAGTGATGAAAAAGGAGCAGATAAAACAGAAACACATACAAATACAACCAATTTATTCTTGTTCATCACCTACACAATAGCTACATCCAATCCCTTGAAACTAAAGGATTTAATCCACTAACTCACCAACTAAATCAAATTTCCATTGAGCATGTACTAGTCAAATTAATTGTTTTCATGGATTTTCAATCATTTAGCTTAGTAAAGTCAAGTTGTTGAGGAATGCAACCACTACTAGGCTAGGTTACAAAAGAATAAGTTAAAGGGTTTTTCAAATACTCTAACAAAAAGGTGTTTACAATGTTATATTTGATGGTATATATAACATCTGTTTGATAGAAAAATATGCGGAAGAATGCCTATTCTAACAATTATGCGCAGCAGTTTAACAAACTGTAAATTTATTAAACACAACATTAAACAAGGTCCCTAATATACAATTCTAATGAATGTCAAACTGTATGGATCATGGTATATATGGAGAAATGCATCAGAAACAATTATTCTTCAAGATATTGATTTTCATGCAATCATTTTAGACAATCAATCATGTAAATTCACTTAACACAGAATCTTTATCATGCATTTAATCAATATCAAAAACGTAATAATTACAGAAATTTAAACGAGATAAGGGAAAGAAAAGTGTACGCTGATTTTTATACTGGTTCAGCCGTCTCGTGACAGCTTACATCCAGTCCAAAGATCCAACTGGATCTTAGACTTTCATATAGAACTTCTTAGTATCAGTTTACAGATTATACACAGTGCCTCGCACCAATCTTAAACTACTCTACCTGTTCTATCTTTCCCTCCCTGAATTCCCAAGTTTAAGTCCCATAAACTTGACCAAGAATTCAGTCAAGCGTCTTCTTGTTGACAGCTCTCAACCTCGAAGAACACCACCAATAACAACTGGATTTTCTCAAAGTAATTTGGTTACAGAAAATGGTTTACAGAAATTGAAACATATCAATTTTTTACAAAGTTCTTGATCTTCATTCTTCTCAAAGCTATCTTTCTCAATTCAGTCTTTTTCCATCCTTGTTGATCACAAATGTAGATTGTTCATGACTGAAAAAGATGTTCAAAGTAATATCAGATGAGAAAGAATTAGTGGTGTATGATTGTTGTAGTATTGTTATGTATGTTATTGAGATTATGAGAAGAAGTGAATGAAAGCAGTTTATATAGTTTCAGGAAAAACAACATATGAATCGATTTGGCCAATCGATTCATTAAAGTTATATATATATAGCATCCTAATCGATTGATCCAATCGATTTCGCGAATCTTGTTTTTCTTGAATCTTGAAACTGCATAACCTAATCGATTTACCTAATCGATTATTTTAAATGAGTTCTTCAGACTTTGATGAATGAATATAATTGAATCGATTGTCATAATCGACTTGAAGTGTTTTGTTCAAACAACGAGATCAAAACAATCGATGTACTTAATCGATTCAACCATTTCAGTCATCTCTGTTTCTAAAACTTTTTGTTCCAATCGATTTGGTCAATCGATTGTGGACTTTAAGTCTGAAGCACATTTCATCAGTTGGTTCATTCAATCGATTTACCAAGTCGATTGATGTCAACATTTATATCAAAAGAAGTATAGAAGTCGATTGTGCTAATCGACTGCGTATGTTCCAGACCAAGGTTATTTTGAAACTTGTTTTAGTGAATCGATTTGCCTAATCGATTTAGTAAACATTGGTTTGGCTCTGGGACATTTACAATCGATTGTGTCAATTGATTTAGATAAAGCAAAATAAAGAAGTGATTGGATTAATTGATTTTCCAAATCGATTGCTTGCAAGACATGCCACTAACTTGCACATTTTAATATCAGTAAATGTACCAATCGATTTGTCTAATCGATGTAAACAATCAGTTCAGTCTTGGTGATTTAATCAATCGATTTGCCTAATCGATTTGTTGCAAACTGGCTCTCTGACTTGCACAATTTATTTTCTAATAAGTGTACCAATCGATTTGGCTAATCGATTGATAGCCTGTTTGATTTTTCAGAAGTTGTGAAAATCGATTTTGCCAATCGATTGGTTAATCCCAGACTGCATAATATCATTCAACCCTGTTACAGAATCGATTTTACTAATCGATTTGCTTATGGATCTTCAAGCTTTTGTTGATTGCTTGAGTTCCAAGCAATTGTCTCAAGTTTGTAGGATTGAATTGTTGTTCCTGAAATTTTTTTCAGTTTACAATGTTAGATTTATTTCAAGCTGTATGTTTGTCAATAACATCAAAAACGAACATATGTCTAACATTATTCTCAAAAATTGTTTCTCATCACTTAGACCAAAATAAATGATAAATAGCAAGAGTGAAGAGACGAATATATTGTGCTTATTGTAGTGTATTTTGTTATTATACAATGAGAGTTGCATGTCCTTTTATAGATAACTTTAGGGTTTCTATCAATTGCGTTGATCGCAAGAAATCAACATGTATCATGAGGTTCTGTAAAAATCTTCAGAGACTGATTTGCCAATAAACCTTATTAAGAAATAGTCATTGTAATTGATTCTCCTTGTCTTGATATGGAGACAAAGAGATTAGTTGATATCTTTATCAAAGTATATCACATAAACCTATAGACAAATAATAGATTCCGAGTGTTGAGCAGATCATGCATAAATTTCTCTTCTTCAGAACATTGTCTTTTATAACGTTGATTTTTCATCAAAGCATCGACTATCTAAAATATTGATTATTTATCAGAGTGTTGACTTTTAGACATAGTCAGAAGATTAGATGTTTGATGCAATTATCAGAGACAAACAATCACTTGCTTGTCACATTTGTCAGAGGCATACAATCGCTTGTTTTTTCACAATAAGAGTGATCAAATGCTTGTTGCAGTCATCAAAGTCAAACTAATCATAACATTACTTGTATTAGATAGAGTCACCAATGGCGCGTTTCTGAAGTCGGTTCACCAGACATAGAATATGAAAATCAGAGTGAAGTCTTTGTGTTCCTTTAACTTAGTCAAATTATCAGACGAAACAATGTAAAGTCATTTAAAATAAACCTGATATGGTAGTTACGAACTTAAACAAAACATTAGTGATTTAAATTGTTCCCACAAAATTATTTTGTTATCATCAAAACAAGTAAGATTCGTAGTTCTTCAAACAAACTTGATTATAACAGACTTATCATTCATGTCTTTCCAATCGACTTCTTTCATGTTTGTTGGTTTCTCTTCATGTAACTCCTTTTGGAGACCTTGTTAGGCAAACAAATCGCTAACCTTTCTTTGCCATTATGCAAAGTTTTTGATTTCATCAAACCATGATACCTTAAATTTTACACCAAAGTTACTTATCATATGATTTTGATTGCTATAAAAGTAACACTTCCTTAAAAGAATAAAGACATAAATCGCAAAGAGGAACTCAAGATGTTTGGTAACGAAGTTCAACCGATGATGCCTACGTCTTCTACTACAAAATAGTTGTAGTTTCGTTTTATTAGATGGATGAATTTGGGTTTATAAAGTACAAGTTGTGCTTAAATGTTAATAATAACATTTACATTACAACAATACCTGTTAACAATACCTTTTAACACCTATATCACCTTCATAATCAAAATCAACATATCCTACAACTGATGGTTTAACTTGTCTTTTGCTAAACATGATACTATGACCTGTTATGTATTTCAAGTACCTGAAAATCCACTTGACTTCTTCCAAACGATACTTAGCTGGTTTGGACATAAACTTTCAATTTCACTTACAACTTGTGCCAATTTTAGTTTAGTGCAAACCATATCATACATTAAACAACCAAAAACACTGGCATTCGAAATCTTTGGCAAATACTCAATTTTTGCATCTGTTATTGGCAATTGATCCAACGACAACTTAGCCAATGGATTACTCCCAACCGTCTAATTGTTCATATCAAATATGTCTAATGTAACACCCCGATTTTTAAAAGCGAGAGTGAATTTTTTTTTTCAAAACACAATCATAAAACAATGAATAAAATACCTTTGGATAAATTTTTAAGTCATTATAATTGATACACAGCGGAATGGTTCTTTTGAAATATGAATCCAAAGTATTTACACAACAACAAATGATACATGGAACCCATTCAAATAAGATGTCATGCTAACAATATTAGTAAAGGTACAGTTTTCCAGTTCAAAATAAACGTAATCCAAAAGAAAGACATTTGTTCCCTCTATGTCATCCTAATTTGATCATTCTACCAAAAAAAACTATACACCCTGAGTGATCTCCACGCGCCCCGTAAGGTCCTCCTAACATAGCTCCAGTCATGCATTCCCATCTACATTCCCATCCGTAGGGTACGAACCGGTAGGATTGTCCTGGCTCTCATCTGAGGGCAAAGCCCAGATTTCCACAATAGTTGTAAAGGGTCACCAGCCGAAATTAACAATTAACACATAACATTTAAGTTTTTAAATGCACAAAATAACCTTTCGACTTAGCATGAACCTTAAAAGGATTTTCCATATGCTAAAAGTTCATATAATGCTTGCCAAATAAAAATGAAGTCAAAATAAGTCTTAGGTCAATCAAGTAATAAACAACTAGCCAATCCATTGATGAACCAATTGAGCAATCAATTATCTAATTTAGAATGAGAATTTCCACCAAGCCAATTGATTGGGAAATCGATTTGGATGAAGGTTTTTAGTGAAAACTGTACTATGGGCTTAATTCAATCGATTGGGAAATCGATTGAATGAATAACTGAGCCCCTGTATTAAAGCAAATCGATTTCCAAATCGATTTTGTCAAAATGGCTGAGCTCCTGTGATGGCCAAATCAATTGGTAAATCGATTGTTTCAATATATTTTCAGGATTCAAGAAAACAGGAAACAAACCAATCGATTGCCAAATCGATTTCTTAAATGGTTTTGAAAAACAGATTACAAAATCGATTGGCAAATTGATTTTGTCAAATTAGCGAAGTCCCTGTAACTCATCAAATCGATTGGGAAATCGATTTCCCTGCATATTCTTCCAAAAATACATAAACTAACTCAATCACATTCATACACAACTCCAAATCTTAACACTTAGCAATTCCCACACAATCACCATGACAAATTAGGTTTCAAAATAGTTTTACAATCCATCACACTTACACACGATATTCAATACATAACACTTAGCAATTTCAACACAATCACAATGACATTTCAAGTTCAAACACTCAATCATAAACCTAAATCACACACACTTACGCACAATTTCAAAACATAACACTTAACAGTTACAACGCAATACCCACACGGACAAGATGAACCAACGAATCACGTGGAATCATCTCGACGCGACAATCCCAACACAGACAAGATGAACCAACAAATCACATGGAATCATCTTGACGCGACAATCCCAACACGAACAAGATGAACCAACAAATCACATGGAATCATCTTGACGCGACAATCCCCACACAGACAAGATGAACCAACAAATCACATGGAATCATCTTGACGCGACAATCCTCGCAAGGAAAATATGAACCAACAAATCACATGGAATCATCTCGTGGCCCATGGACAAGATGAACCAACAAATCACATGGAATCATCTCGTGGCCCATGGATGAGATGAACCAGCAAATCACATGGCATCATCTTAGTTACCACTACCACTATGAACTGCCTGAGCATACCCTACCTCTATCCACGACAATCGTTAAGTAAATGCAGATATTAAAAGGTTCCCCATTTTTAATACTCATCTAACTTAAACGATTTTCACAACAAACATTAAGAAAACAGAGCCATTAAGAGATTCCCCATTCTTAATACTCTTTAACTCAAACGATTTTCAAAACAAACATTAAGTAAACAAGACATTAAGAGATTCCCCATTCTTAATACTCATTTAACTTAAACAATTTTCAAAACAAACATTAAGTAAACAAGACATTAAGAGATTCCCCATTCTTAATACGCATTTAACTCTAATGGTTTTCAAATTCCACACAAAACAAACTCAAACATATTATCAATTTTGATACACGATTCATACCAAAACACATCAATTCATTTCCCCACAAAATCCAACCATACACATATCAAATTTCATCAGTATTAATTAAGAACACGTCAAATACGACGAGCACAAATCAACACAACCCACCACTCAAACACAACAAGTTTCATTTACTTAGAATCATACATAAATGAGTTTAAATTCATTTTCCACGAAACATTCATCAATATAGCCAAAACCTAACTCTAAGATTTTACCCATAAAGCCTTAGATTCATTTTCCCCAAATCAATACTCCAACCCTAACAAAATTCTTTTCCACACAATCCCTAAATGCAAACTAAAAGTTTGGAAGGAGCCCTTACCTTCACGTTAGCTTTAACGTGCGATTACGGTACCGCGAGTAAATCTGGTAAAATTTCCGCTCGCAATGTCGCTTCCAAAGTTGGTTCCCTAGCACCGTAGCGTGGTAGTGAGCAACTTTCCCTTCTATCTCTTCGCGAAACGAAGCTTTGATCTAGATGAAACGGGGAAGTTTGTGTTTGACGGTTTTGAAATCCCTAACATCGTTTTTCTTCGTTTTCGAATCAAAGAGGAAAAGTGAAGTTGAGAAATCCTTGTCCTATCACCCACCAAGCCTTGGGTTTCAATTCTCGAACTTAAAGGAAGCAAAGAAAAATGAAAATGGAAGAAGGAGGGAGGGAGGGTCTCGCGCGGCTGAAGGAGGAAGAAGGGAGTTCTGTTTTTTTTTTTTTTTCTTTCCTTTCCTTTTCTCTTCTTTCTTTTTCCTTCTTTCCTTTTTATTTTCTTTCCTTTTCCCTCCACACAAACATATATATATAAATATATATATATTAATTATAACTTAACAAATATCTCAAAATATCTAGATATTTATTAAAATACCATTTCACCCATAACCTCTCCAAACCACTTTTTGTTAAAAATATCTACTATCGTCGCAACTCAATTGACAGATACAATTTTTAGCAACTCGAGATGTTTTTAACAAAACTCTCCAGAATTAAATTCTTCATAAACCTAAACAAATTATTCTTCGACAAATAATTTTAATCCAATTTCCAAAAATATATTTTCAGCATTTAACTCACTAAATACCGAAAACTGGGCTAAAAAGCTAAGCAATTTAACACCAAATACCCTAAAATTGTATAATTTAGGATTTAAAATTAAGGGTCTTACATCTAACAACCTTTCTAGCATTCATATCCCTCTAGATTTCCATACCAAAAATCTTCATGACAGCACCCAGGCCTTTCATGTCAAACTTTTTTCCCAACATAATTTTTAGTTTACTTACATCATGTAAATGGTTAACATCAATCAACACATCATCAACATACAATAACATGAAAATAAAAGTGTCAACATTGAGGCTCCTAACATAAACACATAAATCTTACTCAACACATTTTATAGCTAATTTGAAGCATGTATAAATCAAAGCGCTTGTAACAGTTTCTAACAGATTACTTTAAACCATACAATGAACTTGTAAATTTACAAACTACTTAGTTATGTATATTATCATTGAAACCCTTTGGCTGTTCCATGATCGTGAAGAAATGTTGACTTCACATCCATCAACTATAAATGAATATCACGAGTGGCTACCAAAATTAACACGTCCCTAGTAGAAGTATGTCTAATGAGTAGAGAGATAATCTTTGTATAGTCAATCCCTTTTGTTTTGAATATAAATGGATGGTTAACAAAAAAACGTTAGGATCATAGAAACGACATTAAAAGTACATAAAAAGGATAGTTATAAAAAGTCTCACCCACACACTAAAGCACCTATAGGGTTCGAGTGAGCTTCACTAAAATGCACAATGAGTAGTACTTATTGAATGTTTTTTGAGAGGAATACAAAAATCTTGTTTGTTTCTTGAAACTAAGGTCTCAAAAGCTTAAATCACAAAGGACAACTGCAACAAAATCCAAATCATCACTGAAATCTTATTCCATAGGTAAAATCTTATTCCCCACTCATACTTAAATACTTTAATTTTCAAAAATAAATAAATAGAATAAATAAATAATTGTAATTTATATTAACCACTAAATTAAATATGAATAAAATTTATCACACAATAAAAAACATACTTATAAAGAAAACTAATCACAATATCTATCAACATTTATTCTAAAACACATTAAATACTAAATTAATTCTTTAAAAACTTATTTAATTAATATAATAGTTTATCATAAAATTTGGGGTGTTACATAAGATGCATTTATTAAATCCAACTCTCTTTTCACTTCGTCACCCTCTCAAGTATTTAAATAGGATGATCACTCAAATCGAAAACATGCATTATCCTACCACAGCTTTGAATGTTTTCTAAACAAATTCTCAAAGTAAAATACACATACATTGTTAAATCTCTTTAAGAGTTGTATTGAGACCAAAGTGATGGCATGTAATTTGGGAAAATATGCTTATTACTTCAAGTTTCTGCAAATCTGCTTCTAATTTATATGACTATGACAACTTATCATCCTACAAAGTATAAGAGAGTAGAAAACTGATTTAATTCACAATTTTTTTTTTGTGTGCTCTCCTCTTTTTGACATCAATGATATATTAAGGATAACCTCATTACTAATTAGTGGAATATTGCATCATTTTACGTTTTGATATGAATTGCGTTTTAAGGATCACCCAATTACAACTTAGCAAGATAACATATTTTTTGCTATTTTTTTTCCTTCAATAGTTTTCTACTTTTCATTCTCTTGTACTCCACCCCATACTTAAAAGTTAACATTTCATGACCAACCCCAAAGATTTTTTTAGCCAAGTCATAAAATCAATAGTTTACCTAATCCAAGTTAGGTTTTAGGATCTACACAATAATATCATCTAGAGTATTTTGTAATAAGTTACTTTGCTTAGTTACTCAATATCAACAATAATTTTCATAAATGCAACCATCAAATTAAAATTTATTATTGTGTAAATAAACTCCATAAATTTTATACAATTTTAAAACTATTTGATATTTTATTAAATAATTTCAAATGAACGTATTACAATCTTTTAATAAATGTAAGTAAGTATCAATGATTAGATTATATAGCTTCAAATTCCATATTTATATAAAATTTTGTGTGCTTGATCATTAATATATTGTGTAAATCATTTGTAGAACGATTATCACACGAAAGAGAGGTTGAATTGTGTTTCAAATAAAATAAAATAATGTATTTTTAACAAGATTAAAACAAAGTGATGAAAATAGAACATATAAACAAAAGTACAAAACAACACAACTAAATTATCCTTGTTTACCACCAGCACGATAGCTACATCCAATCTCTTCAACCTTAAGGATTTAATTCACTAATTCAAGAACTGAATAAAACTTTTGAATGCCTTCTAACTTAGTACAATCAAGTAATTGGGGAATGCAATCACTATTGGACTAGGTTACAAAAACGAAAGGTTTAAGGGATTCTGAAAAACTCTTGCTAAAGGGTGTTTATAAAGTTGTTTTCTCTAAAGATTGTTTCTCAATACTTAGACAACAAAACAACAAAACGATTGTATTAAATCTTTCAAAGAATGATTCACCATTAAAGCTTGTCTAAAAATAGTCCTTGTAAAAGATTATGTGTATCTTGATATATAAACAAAAACAATAGACATATTCAAGGTGTTGAGTTGATGACATGCAAATTTGTCTTCTTCAGAACATTGACTATTTATAGCGCTGACTATTTTCAGAGCTTGTTACTCCAAAGCGATTACTTTAGTTAGAGCATTGACTATATTGAGTGTTAACTTTTATATCAAAACAATGACTTTTTTAATGAAGGCAGACGATTAGATACAATGAAAGCATTTCTTGTATTAGATAGTGTCACTCGAGGCACATTTTAGAGTGCATTCACCAAACTTAGAATACGAAAAATCATAGTAGAGTCTCGATGTTTCTTTAACTTAGATCAAACATCAGAGCGTGTATTACAAAGATTTATACAATAATTTGATCTGCACACTTAAACAAAATATTTGTGCTTTAAATTATTCAAACAAAATAATTTTGTTATCTTAAAAAAAAATTGGTTTGAACATAATGAACGATTTGATCAGTGTAATTTATCGTTGATAATGAGTTATTAAATGAAATAACTCATATATAATAATAAAATAATATTTGCAATTTATAATCATTTTATCATTAGACAATGTAATAATAACTTCTAAATTAGTATAATATTCATACTTTTATTTATATATTAGTATAATAATTTTTAATGCATTTAAAAAATTTGTACCCTAACTCAGGTGGACCTGCTAGGCTGTCACCGTATCTGTGTGAGTTTTGGCTGAAAAAAAAGGAGAGCGCTAATTTTTATTAATGTTTTTTTATAAATAAAATGTATAAATACTGAAAAAAAATTACACATAATTTTTTTTCATTTCTAAGATACGAGAAAAAGAAGTATTACACATAATTATTCCTCATTTATAAATTACACATAATGTATCTTTTCTATTTACATGCGGCGTTGGCAAAAAATAATTATTGTATCCTAGAAAGTTTTAAGTATTACTTTTGAGAATAATGTAACCGACTAATTTATCTATGATGGCGAAATACTCTTAACTTTAATTCTTTTGCACGCCCTTAGCCAAATTCTATATGTTTTGGAATTTTCTAATTCTATCTTGTTTTACTAAATGCTAACATTTCTTTGTTGTTTATTATTTGTCATAATTTAAGGAGGAATTTCAAAAACAAAAGTCAAACATTAAATATTGTTAGAGTAACCGTAAATACAAAATTATTATTTTAAAATTTAAATCGACGTTTTTCTTATCTCAAAAAGCAAATATTGTGTATCATTTATGCAAATATAATATATTTATATTTCATTAGTTATCTCGTAGTTTTTCGATCATACTTTACAATAATATTTTATGTTTTTTTTCTTCTAATAAATCTTATTTATATTTATGAAAGATAATATTTTCTTCAAACTAGAAGAAAAAGTCTAATTTACAAGTTTATGACCATTAACATTGAAACAACAACACTCCAAAACATTAGGATCATAAATTGGAGCACAACCTCCTTGATAATATCCCTTGCCAATGCAGAAAGACATGCAATTCGGTATTTGAGAACATGGCGCAAAACATTTCTTGAGTATAAGTTCCAAACTTGTCGAACCTATTGAAAAGAGTAGTATTAGTGTACTAAATAATCAATATGCATAAAAAAAAAACAATATGTAAAAAATTCAATCTCTATTATGTAAATTGTCTACATACCTATTGAGAATACAAGAACTACCATCAAAGTTACCATAATAAACTTCTGTGTATTGATCATTGTACTTTCTTTTCTTCAATGATCCTATTTAAATCAATAAGTAAATTTGAAATGCTTGTGTATGTATATATATAATTAAATATTGTAAGAGAAATATAATAAATAAAACACATATAGATATTTTATTTACTTTAATGATGCACAACTTTATATTATTTATTTTTAAAGTTTGGTCAAAAAAAATATCAAATTTCCTTTTAAGATTACATTTTATTATTTACCATTTTAATATTTTATATACTTACTTTAGTTTTGTCTATTGTGTTGAATTACACATCATAATAATAATAATAATAAAATATAATAACAATAATAACAAAAAATTAAATAATGAGCGGGGACATTTGCTTTGCTAGAATTTTCAAAACCTAAGGATTTTTTTCCTTGCCACGTTGGGATTTTTTTTGTACACCATCTGCAAGTGTCCTTGTTTAGGTTACCACGTCCTACTAGTATCCCTCGTGTCCAAAATTGTGCAATCCTAAACCTCAAGTGCTTAAACCTTGTTTTGGAACTAGACTTTGAAGATTCCGCGGCCTCCTTTTTATGGGTTGGAGAAAATATGGTTAATTGAACCATATTAATAAATTAGATTGTATTGCATCATAAAAATCAAATCTTTTAAATAGTTTATGAATTATACCACATATTTAAAATAATTTAATTAACTAAATTTAATTCAAAATTCAGTTTAACAACTTAAAAAAAGTTTAATTTCAAATAAGATTTTCTTTCTTACAAAACTTTTAAAATTTATTTTTTTGAAAAAAATTTAAATAATTTTTTTCTTGAAATATTTTTTGAGAAAATTTGAAAACATTTTTTTCTGAAAATTTTTTGATTTGAAATTGTTTTCTTCAATTTTTTTTATTAGGAAATTTTATATCTATTTTTCTCTAATAAATTTTTGTCAAAAGAATTTTGAGATTATTTTTTCGAAAAAAAAAATTTATGGAAAAATTTTTTACATTTATTTATCTCGAAAAATATTGATATTTTTTATCAAAAGAATTTCAAATTCTTTTTTAATAACTATTCTGAAATCGATTTTAACGAAAAAATTTGTTCAAAATATTAAATTTTGTTTTATATTTATAAATTAGTTTTAAACCAGTTCAGAACTGCACTAAACTTAATTTAAAAGTGATTTTTAATAACTAAATCAAACTATTAATTAATATGGTCCAATGAAGTTCGGTTTTTGCACCATGCATATCCGAACAGTCATTTCTCACGTGTTCTTTCGGGCTTTGATTATAAACATTTTCATAGTCTTTTGTCCACAAGTGTACGAGTTTATTATGTAATAATATTTAAAATAATCATAAAAACATGGACTAATTTAACAATTATTCAACTAATCAAGATTTTATATTATTTAGATTACCAAAAATTTATGGTTGGTTCATCGTAACGAAATCACAAGAATTAAATTTATAGTAACAATGTAAAAGTAATTCAATTGAGAGAAAACTTAGGATCATAGTTTTACTTGTAATTTTAATACATCAAATCTTAGTTTTATATGAATTTTATTGTCCTTCTAACTATTAATTCCTCCTCTAAAAATAATTAACAAAAGATTGATCATTCAATGTAACATTCTTTTCTATAAATTAATTATTTGATTGATCATAAAAAAAACATAATTAAGACAAGACATAAAGAATTAAGAGTTTGGAAAGATTAGTCTCTCTCCGTCGCAGCTCCTATGTCTCTCTTCTCCTCGTCTTCCAAATTCTCCTCTTCGTGCATGTTTCTCTTTTTGAAGTTGCTCCATTTTTGTTAGATGCTCAATCAATTTCAATTTCAATTTCAATTTTTTAGATGCAAAACATCAGTTGCAATACTTTATAACACTAAAGTGTTATGTTTGTTGCTTCAATGGTATTCACATTTGTCATATCCCACCTGGACCAAGATCCTAGTCATGTATTTTGTATATATATGTAGTAGTTGTTTCGCCAAATAACATATATATAGTCTATGATTGTTTCCTCGATAATGTTCTTAAAACTCTGCAACTATATTCAATTAAGGTTGGTCTAACACATTTGAAGACTTAAAATAAACATAATAAGAGACTGAAAAATAAAAGGTGTATTTTGTTGTATATCAAGATATTTAGAGACATATTATCTTTTATAGAGACTAAACTTTTTAACTAGATCGAGGATTTTGATTTATGTTTTTTAATATAATGAATTTTCATTTAATTTCTGTTTTGTATTTTAAAAATAATTTTAATTAAATTAAAATATAGGTGTTTAAAAAATGATAGAAAGTCCAAATAGTTATGCCACGTCGTAGAACATTAGAAGAAAAAAATAGCAGGAATTAAAACCAGATCTAGAAAATTTAAATTTTGAAATTATGGTGGGTTGTTGAAATTAGAATTTTTAAATTATGTTAAGATTAAATTGCTAAACTATCGAT
>JBBPBR010000002.1:14846495-14861383 GCA_037974775.1 Cicer pinnatifidum
ATTATGAGTTAGAAATTCTAATTTGGATGATCTAACGGTTCAATTTTATTTAAATAGAATTCACTATGATTTAAAAATTATGATAATTAAAATCTTAATTAAATAGACTACCTATAATTTATAAATATTAATTTTTCCGATTCGACGGTTCAATTATAATAAATTACGTCCATTGTAATTTATCAATTTAAATTTTGACGATTCAACGGTTTCATTTTAATTAATTAAATTAAACATAATTTAAAAATTTTATTTTATATTATTCAATATTTTACTAAATATGACTAATAAGTTAAAATTTAAATTCGAATATATTATCCAACATTTATTTTTTACAAATTATGAACAAATAAACTTCTTTTAACATTTTCAAATGTTGTCAAGGATTTGTGTTCTTAAGTTCACTGTACCTCCAAGTTAAAGTGGTTCACGTGAAAATTGAGAGCAAATTTAATAGTTATTAGATTATTTGAAGTTAAAGTGCTTCTCGCCACTTTACCTTCACTCTCGCCGTTCACCCTCACTTTCGCCGCCTCACCCTCACTCTTGTCTCTCACTCTCTCGTAGGGGAGAATAGTTACCACCTGTAGATTGAATTGGTTTTAGGGTTTTGATACATACCTTCCACGTGCCCATTTCGAAGATCTACATTCACAAATTGCTCAGTGGTTTCCATTTGTATTAATTGGATGATATGTAAATGCAAATGGAAAGGTGAGGCTTTGTTCTTAATTGCTAAAGTCTATCAATGATGCAATCACTCAGTAATCGTTCTATTTTTATTATTATTTATTAATAATATTATTTCCTTTTATAAAATATATCAATTAAGCAATCACTCAGTTGTCGTTTCATATTCGGTAGCCGTTCCATATTTGCTAGCGATTCTATAGTCGGTAGCCATTCCATATTCCGTACAAAATCTATTATTTGAAATCAAAAATAATTTTTTATGGGTTAAAGGGTGTTTGTTTCATATTTTTTAAAAATCATTTTGTTAGAAAAATCATTTTTTGTTTAATATATATAAATATGTACATTTGTATTGGTATGTGAAGAGCATCATGTGGAATGAGTAGATCATGATGTAAATTGGTATGGATAGAGCATGTAACTAGATATTTGTAAAGAGATTAATTATGGATTCATTTTTTTCTTGCAAGATTGTTGTAGTGCAGACTTGTTAGTTATTATTTTATTAGATTTGATTATAATTTTATTAGTTTCCCTTTTATATAAAGGCATAGTTTAGCCTATCTAAAAAAAATGTAAAATATAACATTTAATTGTTTTAATGTGAATAAAGTTTTTAAAAAGGCTTTTAGGTTATACCAAATTTTTAAAAAGGTCAGGCAGGCCGAAAAAAATAGCCAATGGTAGGTCGTAGGTCAAACTTAGGCCTACACAATTAATCGTAGGTCAGACTCAAGCCTTTCAAAACATGGCCTAGTTCGACCTATTTCACCCCCTAATTGCATGTACTCCAACACACTGTCCAAATAGGTCACAACGACGAGCGTACGAACGTACCATTAGCCGGTTGATTAGTAGCTTGTGTGGAAGAAAATTGACCAACGATGTTTGTGGTGGTAGTTAATAGTCTATCGAGATAGTGAAGTGAGCACATATTTAAGAATATAGCGCCAATGTTCGTTCAAGTTGATTGTTGTAGATCGTTAGCATGAAGTGGCTTCATCTTTATAATGTAGATGAGATTGGATGAGACAACGAGTACTCTAAAAGGGACATATGCTACTAACTATCTTAGTTTTCTTAGTATAATTCAATTGTTGGTTGTGTGAAGCTAAATATTAATTGAGCAGTCACCAATGATGGTTCCAAAGTGGCTTGCGGATAAATAGTTATAACATTATGAATTTTGAGATGTTTTAGTACTTAAATTAATTGCATTTTTTTTAGAAAGAAAAAATTGTTTTATTTATGACCCGTGAAACCAACGATTTTATAATCGGATTGGTTTGGTTTGGGTTACATATAAAAATCACACGTTAAGAATTCAATCTAACACAAATAAATTTGAACTATTCGCATAATAGATTTAACCAAAGTCAACTCAACTCAACCCATAAACACCCTACTTCATATGCAAAACCTCCATACAGACGTTTTTAAATGTTTCCTAAAATTGTGCTACTATAGAAAATAAGTTGAATTAAATTATATATACACTATAAAATGTTAACCATTTTAAGTATGATAAAAAATATGTTTAAATTATTGAAAAGAAGATATGTTTAAATTTTAAATAATAACTGTAATAAAAATAAAAATATGAATTAAAAAAAGGTAAAAATATGCGAAAAAATATATAATTTATTCATTTTCATCCACTATCTAAATAATAGTTCTATTTTGTTTAATTTCTTTTGTATTAAAATATTCACACATAATTTTATGGTTCTCTTGTTAGATTAACTATATTTTGACTTTAGATTGACAATTCAATTTCATTAGAGACATATTATATGTACATTTAACCATTTACTCTATTTTATTAGGGACAAAAAATCAAAGACTTCAACATCATTCTTTTATAAACAAAATATTTTGATTTTTCTTTATAAAATTGAATATGTCAATTCGTTGATGATCAATGTAAATAAATTTAATGTCTAAAATACCCTTATATACATAAACAGTTATAAAAATGATGTTTAATCTCTATATATTTTTCCTTTGAATGTAAAATAAGAAATTGGAGTAAAAATATATTTGGAGTAACACATTGATTTTGAGTGTAACTCATTGATTTTGAATGTAACTCGTTGACTGTAACTCATTGATTTTGAAATCTTCTAGTTAATACTTCATCCACAAAAGTTGACTGTTACAAACTGCTGCTAAAGTATATTATACTTTTGTTGTTAATAAAGCAATAGTCCCTTGTGTTTTGATTGACCAGGAGAATATATTCTGACCAAGGAATGTTTCCTTTCTAGCTTGTGTTCAACAAAGTCAGAATCACATAAACCTTTTCACCTAAACTTAGTAGATGACTTATGATACATAGCAATAATAATATTACCTTTCAGATATCTAAAGATCCTCTTAACATCTGTTATGTGGGATTATGTAGGGTGAGGCTGAAATCTGACTCTAACACACACACTGAACATAATATCAAGTCTAAGGAAATTATGTAGATGAGATAATTAATTATTCCTCTGTATACCTTATGATCTACCTTTTTACCTGACTCATCCTTATCAAGAGAACAAGTTGGATGCATACGTGTAGAACCAAAAATGATATAATCAACATAGATTTGAACAATGAAAAGGTTATTCTTAAATGATTTTCTAAATAAAGTAGTGTCAACCTAACCTCGTTCAAAATTATTTTTTAGTAATAAATTGCTTAGTCTATCATACCAAGCTATTGGAGCTTGTTTTAGACCATACAAAAATTTATTTAATTTGAAAGCATAGTCTAGAAATACATTATCTTCAAATCCATTAGGTTATTTCACATACACTTCTTTATTTATGTAACCATTTCAAAAAGAATTTTCCACATCCAATTGATATAAAATGATTTTGTTAAAAACTACAAATGAAACTAAAATTTTGATAGCCTCTAACCTTGCCACAAGGGCACAAATTTCAATGTAATCAACATCCCATTTGTCATTTCTTTTGAATTGATTTAACTCTTCTTTCATAGCCATTATCCATTAATTATCTAATACAACTTTGTTTATAGTTGTAGGTAAGATTTCAAATTGTATTCCAAACATAGATATTTCTTTAAAAACATATATGGTTTTTGGATGATTATTTAACTTCCTATGATTAGATCGTTTGGACGAAAAGATTCATATTTCAATCTAGGTTTGGATTCCTAATGATCTTCATTTGAAGGAGGTTAATTATTGTTTATTCTTTAGTTATTAGGCACATCTTATGATTTATTAATGTTGTTTTGTTGGTTCCTCTGATATATCTTGTTCCTCTTATATATGTAGATCTGCAAAAGAAATACTGATTTTTGAGAAATCAATTCATGTTAGCTTTGACTTTTTATGGTCATGCTTTTTATCATCAAATTTGACATGAATTGATTTCTCAAAAATTATTTTTTCTTTGTTGAGTATTCATTAGGCTTTAGACCTTTTAAAGTATCCCAAAAAGGGACACTTTTGAGACCATTAATCAAATTTGCCAAGATTCTATTTGGTATTCAGAATATAACATATGCAACCAAATTGAAGAAAGTAGGAAATGTTGGGTTTTATTCCTTGCCACAGTTTATAAGAAGTATTATTAAGAATAAGCCAGATATAGATTCTATTATGAATATAACATTCAATGTTAAGTGTTTCTGCCCAAAAGTGGTAAACAACATTCATTTCGTGAATTATGGTGTGTGCCATTTCTTGAAGAGATCTATTTTTACTTTCTACAACACTTTTTTGTTGAGGTGTTCAATGAGAGGAAAAGTTATGTAAAAATTCATTCTCTCCAGATAAGATTTTGAAAATATTATTTTCAAATTCACCCAAATGATCATTACGAATTATTGCAATACAAAAACCTTTTTCATTTTACACTTTTTTGTAGAAGATAGTGAAAATTTTATGTGAGTCACTCCTGTGTCTAAGAAACTTTATCTATGTCTATTTGGAATAATCATCACCAATAATAAGTGCATACTTTTTACCACTAACATATTCTGTATTTACAGACCCCAGCAAATAAATATGTAAAAGTTCAAGTGGTTTAGAAGTGATAACAATATTTTTAAAGGATAAAAATGATATTTGTGTTTCCCTTTTTTGGCATGTCTCACAAAGAACATCTTATTCGTATTTAAGTTTTGGCAAGTCTCTTACTAAATCAAGTCTTTTGAATTTTGAGATTAACCTCAAAATGGCATGTCCAAATCCTTTGTGCTAAATTTGTTGTTCTTCATTCACAAACATAAGCCATTTTACTTCTTGTTTTTCAATATCGGATGAATTTATTTTGTAAATGTTGTTTTTCCTTTATACAGTAAATAGTATGGATGCATTTGTTTGACTTATTGCCTACATGAATTTTGATTGGTAACAACACCATAACCACTATTGCTTAATTGACTTATGCTTAGTAGGTTATGCATTAGTCCTTTTACAAGTAAAACATTTTTAATAAAGGGAACAAAACCATTACCTATTGTGTTGTGCCTAATGATCTTACCCTTCTAATCAACTCCAAAACCTATAAATCCTCTATTCTTGAGGGTCAAGTCGTGAGCATCACTTTTCCATGTACAATGAATGGTGTTTTTAAATTTGTTGCTAAGGATATCTTTAAGATAAGTTGTTTTATTCTTAGGTAGCATTTAGTTATTTCTTGGTTTGTTAGTTTTGATATGTGTTTTGGAATTCCATGTTTTTTTTGCATATGACAAGTTCTTTTATTGTAATCCAGGGTGTTTATTAGACGATGCACAAAAAATTTATCTTATTTGAAGCATTGACTTTTATTAGTGAATTGACTTTCATCAGAGAATATATTATTAACTAGAGGCAGAAAATCATTTGTTTGTCAAGGTTATTAGAGGAACACGATCAGATGCTTGTTGTAATCATCTGATGAATCGAAGCATAACTTGTGTTTTCCAGAATTAAATGAGACGTGTTTCAAAGCGTGTGGAGCAAACTTAAAATAAAAAATTAGAAGAAAAGTCTCGGTGCTCGTTTATCTTAGCCCAATCGTTAGAGGATACAATCTAAGATCATACAAAATCCACTTGATATGAGAACTGCACACTTAATCAAACCGTTAGTGCTTTAAATTATTCTCACAAATTGATTTTACTATCATCATAATAAGAATTTGGAATCTAGAAAAAAAATTATCAATTTCGTCGTCTTCTTCCATCTATAAGAGTTCATACTTCCTAACAAGTAGATTTGCCATAGCTTTATGTACCTGCTTATTTCCATCATAGTTGAGAACTAGATAATCAAGGATACTCTTTGTTGTTTATTTGTGGCTACATTTTTCGAACTTTAAAGGTGAGAACATTTATCATAAAAATTCTGACTTTATGGTGCATCTTGTGTTGTTTCTTTTTACCAATGTTGAGATCACTCTAGATATCTCAACACCAGCACCGTCTTTTAGAGATTCATATTCATCTTTAACTATGTCCCAAATTTTAGGATCCCGTGAGATGTAGAAACTTCTAACTTCATCCTTAGAGTTTGTCATAATAATAAAGATCTTTACTAAAACATGGTTAAGTGCTCAACTTTGAGATTGGTTTATGATGCCAATTGTAGAACAATAAACACAAGAAAAGGGGTTTTAATTGTGTTTTATTTTAAAAATATTTTACTAGGATTAAAACAAAGTGATGAAAAAGGAGCAGATAAAACAGAAACACATACAAATACAACCAATTTATTCTTGTTCATCACCTAGACAATAGCTACATCCAATCCCTTGAAACTAAAGGATTTAATCCACTAACTCACCAACTAAATCAAATTTCCATTGAACATGTACTAGTCAAGTTAATTGTGTTTCATGGATTTTCATTCATTTAGCTTAGTAAAGTCAAGTTGTTGAGGAATGCAACCACTACTAGGCTAGGTTACAAAAGAATAAGTTAAAGGGTTTTTCAAATACTCTAACAAAAAGGTGTTTACAATGTTATATTCTCAAAACTTGTTTCTCATCACTTAGACCAAAATAAATGATAAATAGCAAGAGTGAAGAGACGAATATATTGTGCTTATTGTAGTGTATTTTGTTGTTATACAATGAGAGTTGCATGTCCTTTTATAGATAACTTTAGGGTTTCTATCAATTGCGTTGATTGCAAGAAATCAACATGTATCATGAGGTTATGTATAAAATCTTCAGAGACTGATTTGCCAATAAACCTTATTAAGAAATAGTCCTTGTAATTGATTCTCCTTATCTTGATATGGAGACAAAGAGATTAGTTGATATCTTTATCAAAGTATATCACATAAACCTATAGACAAATAACAGATTCCGAGTGTTGAGCAGATCATGCATAAATTTCTCTTCTTCAGAACATTGTCTTTTATAACGTTGATTTTTCATCAAAGCATCGACTATCTAAAATATTGATTATTTATTAGAGTGTTGACTTTTAGACATAGTCAGAAGATTAAATGTTTGATGCAATTATCAGAGACAAACAATCACTTGCTTGTCACATTTGTCAGAGGCATACAATCGCTTGTTTTTTCACAATAAGAGTGATCAAATGCTTGTTCTAGTCATCAAAGTCAAACTAATCATAACATTACTTGTATTAGATAGAGTCACCAATGGCGCGTTTCCGAAGTCGGTTCACCAGACATAGAATATGAAAATCAGAGTGAAGTCTTTGTGTTCCTTTAACTTAGTCAAATTATCAGACGAAACAATGTAAAGTCATTTAAAATAAACCTGATATGGGAGTTACACACTTAAACAAAACATTAGTGATTTAAATTGATCCCACAAAATAATTTTGTTATCATCAAAACAAGTAAGATTCATAGTTCTTCAAACCAACTAGATTATAACAGACTTATCATTCATGTCTTTCTAATCGACTTCTTCCATGTTTGTTGGTTTCTCTTCACGCAACTCCTTTTGGAGACCTTGTTGGGCAAACAAATCGTTAACCTTTCTTTGCCATTATGCAAAGTTTCTCATTTCATCAAACCATGCTACCTTAAATTTTACACCAAAGTTACTTATCATATGATTTTGATTGCTATAAAAGTAACACTTCCTTAATAGAATAAAGACATAAATCGGAATGAGGAACTCAAGATGTTTGGTAACGAAGTATAACTGATGATGCCTACGTCTTCTACTACAAAATAGTTGTAGTTTCCTTTTATTAGATGGATGAATTTGGGTTTAAAAAGTACAAGTTGTGCTTAAATATTAATAATAATATTTACATTACAACAATACCTCTTAACAATACCTTTTATCACCTATATCACCTTCATAATCAAAATCAACGTATCCTACAACTAATGGTTTAACTTGACTTTTGCTAAACATGATACTATGACCTGTTATACATTTCAAGTACCTGAAAGTCCACTTGACTTCTTCCCAACGATGCTTACCTGGTTTGGACATAAACTTTCAATTTCACTTACAACTTTTGCCAATTTTAGTTTAGTGCAAACTATGTCATACATTAAACAACCAACAACACTGGCATATGAAATCTTTGGCAAATACTAAACTTTTGCATGTGTTATTGGCCATTGATCCAACGACAACTTAGCCAATGGATTACTCACAACCTTCTAATTGTTCATATCAAATATGTCTAAAAACCTTTCTAGCATTCATATCTCTCTATATTTCCATACCAAAAATCTTCATGACAGCACCCAGGCCTTTCATGTCAAACTTTTTTTCCAACATGATTTTTAGTTTACTTACATCATGTAAATGGTTAACATCAATCAACATATCATCAATATACAGTAACATGAAAATAAAAGTGCCAACATCGAGGCTCCTAACATAAACACAAAAATCATACTCACACATTTTATAGCTAATCTGAAGCATGTATAAGTTAAAGCGCTTGTAACACTTTCTAGCAGACTGTTTTAAACCATACAATGACCTTGTAAATTTAAAAACTACTTAGTTATGTATATTATTATTCAAACCCTTTGGTTGTTCCATGTATACTAGCTCATCTAGATTATCATGAAGAAATGTTGACTTCACATCCATCAACTATAAATGAATATCACGACTTACTACCAAAATTAACACTGCCCTAGTAGAAGTATGTCTGACGAGCAGAGAGATAATCGTTGTATAGTCAATCCCTTTTGTTTTGAATGTAAATGGATAGTTATCAAAAATATTAGGATCAGAGAAACAACATTAAAAGGACATAAAAAGGATAGTTAGAAAAAGTCTCATCCACACACTAAAGCACGTATAGGGTCCGACGTGAGCTTCACCAAAATGCACAATGAACAGTACTTATTGAATGTTTTATGAGAGGAATACCAAAATCTTGTATGGTTCTTGAAACTAAGGTCTCAAAAGCTTAAATCACAAATGACAACTGCCATAAAATCCAAAGGATCACTGAAATCTTATTCCATAGGTAAAATCTTATTCCCCACTCATACTAAAATACTTTAATTTTCAAAAATAAATAAATAGAATAAATAAATATTTGTAATTTATATTAACCACTAAGATAAATATGAATAAAATTTATCACACAATAAAAAACATACATAGAAAGAAAACTAATCACAATATCTATCAACATTTATTCTAAAACACATTAAATACTAAATTAATTCTTTAAAAACATATTTAATTAATATAATAGTTTATCATAAAATTTGGGGTGTTACATAAGATGCATTTATCAAATTCAAATCTCTTTTCACTTTGTCACCGTTTCAAGTATTTAAATAGGATGATCACTCAAATCGAAAACATGCATTATCCTACCACAACTTTGAATGTTTTCTAAACAAATTTTCAAAGTAAAATACACATACATTGTTAAATCTCTTTAAGAGTTGTAATGAGATCAAAGTGATGGCATGTAATTTGGGATAATAGCCTTATTACTTCAAGTTTCTGCAAACCTGCTTCTCATTTATATTAAGACTACGACTATGACAACTTATCAGCCTGCAAAATACAAGAGAGTAGAAAACTGGTTTAATTCACAATTTTTTTTTTTGTGTGTGCGCTCCTCTTTTTGACATCAATGATATTTTAAAGGATCATCTAATTACTAATTAGTGGAATATTGCATCACTTTACGTTTTAATATGAATTACCTTTTAAGGATCACCCAATTACTACTTAGCAAGATAACATATTTTTTTCTATTTTTTTTCCTTCAATAGTTTTCTACTTTTCATTCTCTTGTACTCCACCCCATACATAAAAGTTAACATGTCATGAGCAACCCCAAAGATCTTTTTTGCCAAGTCATAAAATCAATAGCTTACCTAACTCCAAGTAAGGTTTTAGGATCTACATAATAATATCTTCTAGAGTAATTTTGTAATAAGTTACTCTGCTTAGTTACTCAATATCAACAATAATTTTCACCAATGCAACCATCAAATCAAAAGTTATTATTGTATAAATCAACTCCATAATTTTTTATACAATTTTAAAATTATTTGATATTTCATTGAATAATTTCAAATGAACGTATCATAAGCTTTTAATAAATGTAAGTAAGTATCAATGACTTGATTACATAGCTTCAAATTTCATATTTATATAAAATTTTGTGTGCTTGATCATTAATATATTGTGTAAATCATTTGTAGAACGATTATCACATGAAAGAGAGGTTGAATTGTGTTTCAAATAAAATAAAATAAAATAAAGTATTTTTTAACAAGATTAAAACAAAGTGATGAAAATAGAAAATATAAACAAAAGTACAAAACGACACATCTAAATTATCCTTGTTTACCAACAACACGATAGCTACGTTCAGTCTCTTCAACCTTAAGGATTTAATTCACTAATTAAAGAACTGAATCAAACTTTCACTAAATGCCTTCTAACTTAGTACAATCAAGTAATTGGGGAATGCAATCACTATTGGACTAGGTTACAAAAATTGAAAGGTTTAAGGGATTCTGAAAAACTCTCACTATAGGGTGTTTATAAAGTTGTATTCTCAAAAGATTGTTTCTCAGTACTTAGACAAACAAAACAACAAGACGACTGTATTTTTCTTATTGTAGTATGTTGTTTTGTTGTTGACTTTAGATTTTATTGAGAACTTTAAATATTTTGCAAACTTTAGATTTATTGAGAACTTTAGATATTTTGACTATTTTCCTTTTTCCAACAAATTAGCATGAATTGTGATCTTTTGCATTGAATCTTTCACCATTAAAGCTTATCTGAAAATAGTCCTTGTTATAGATTATGTGTATCTTGATATATAAACAAAAAGAATAGACATATTCAAGGTGTTGAGTTGATGAGACGCAAATTTGTCTTCTTCAGAACAATGACTATTTATAGCGTTGACTTTTTTCAGAGCTTGTTACTTCAAAGCGATTACTTTGGTTAGAGCATTGACTATATTGAGTGTTGAATTTTATATCAAAACGATGACTTTTTAATGTAGGCAGACGATTAGATGCAATGAAAGCATTTCTTGTATTAGACAGTGTCTCTTGAGGCACATTTTAGAGTGCATTCCCCAAACTTAGAATACGAAAAATTAGAGTGGAGTCTCGATGTTTCTTTAACTTAGATCAAACATCAGATGATGCAGTACAAAGATTTATACAATAATTTGATCTGCACACTTAAACAGAATATTTGTACTTTAAATTATTCTAATAAAATAATTTTGTTATCATCAAAACAAGTAAATGTCATAGTTCTTAAAAAATTGGTTCTAACATATATAATGAACGATTTGATCAACGTAATTTATCGTTGATAATGAATTATTAAATGAAGTAACTCCTATATAATAGTAAAAAAATAATATTTACAATTTATACTCATTTTATCATTAGACAATGTAAAAATAACTTTTAAATTTCAACAGAATTGTTTTACTTAAACGATCAACCTGTTTCACTAAATAAAAAAAATTAAAACAAAAAATACGCGAAATATCTAGTTAGTGAATAAATGAAAAACATATGTACCTAATTGATCTAAGAATCAAAAGGGAACAATTTATTTAAGTACCTCATATTGTTGGATAAAAACTAGAAAAACAAACATAAATAAATATTTAAAAGATACTTAAAACATGCATATGATGTTGTCAACTGCAAACCTTAACCCTATTATAGTGTACTTTTTCGCACAACTCAATGAATTTTTTGGTTGGAGGAATTGAACCTAATAATTGAGTGTAAATGCCAAAACTTAACCAGGGAACCAATTAAAAGTCTTGTAGTTATACAGACACACTTATATATATATATATTACATTTTAATATTTAAAGTATATCATTTTAATTTATCTCTTATTTTCTATTTTCTTCTTTTTTCAAATTTCTATTTTTTCTCTACAGATTATAGCTATCACTAATTATATAGTATTGAATAATTATATAGTATTGAAGATATTTATTCTCCAAATTTCAAATGATACATACTATAATTTACAAATTGTGAAAAATAAAAATAATTATAGGTTACAAAAATTTTATGTTATATTTTTTTTAAAAAAAATTGTTATTTGAATGGGTAAAATTGCAAAATTTTAAATTTAGCAGTTTAAGTAAACAATAAATAAAAATACCGAAATTTGATACCTATATTATATATATATATATATATATATATATATAATATTCATACTTTTTTTTTATATTAGTATAGTAATTTTTAATGCATTTAAAAAATTTGTGCCCTAACTCAGGTGGACCTGCCAGGCTGTCACCTGCCAGGCTGTCATCGTATCTGTGTGAATTTTGGCGAAAAAAAAAGGAGAACGCTAATTTTTATAAATTTTTTTTATAAATAAAATATATAAATACTAAAAAAAATTACACATAATTAATCCTCATTTCTAAGATACGAGAAAAAGAAGTAATCATCATATATTTAAAAAAATAAAAAATAGGTGTTTACTCTTAAGTTTAATTCTTTTGCAGGCCTTAGACAAATTCTATATGTTTTGGAGTTTTCTAATTCTATTTTGTTATACTAAATGCTAATATTTCTTTGTTGTTTATTATTTATCATAACTTGAGGTTTAATATTGTCTAATTTTTTTTTTCAACATCACCATTATATCATATTTATCTTATTATTGTCTCAATATTTTCTCTCCCATAATGTCAAACGGGTGTTTGATTTTAAACATTTTTTAATTTAAATACAACTAGATGAAACTCATAATTGCGACTAACACGAGTATTTGCCCACTGTGGACAAATCCTTCCTCCATAAAAGTAACAAACATATGTCCATGCAATGTCTTAGCGAAATTTCTAAATGATCCTATACATACAAGTCTTTCAAAAAATGGAGTGTTATAATATTATAACTTCAGTGCAAAAGTCATTTAATTTAATTATTTATAATAAAACTAAATTAAAAATATCATTTTCTTAACTTTAATTAGCTCAACAACATTATGAAACAACACTATATTAACAACTATTTGGGCTTCTTTAGACACAGTTAAACTAAAAAATTAATGAAATGGAACCCTTACATGCATATTTTGAGATTTATTGGAATATTTAAAGGAGGAATTTCAAAAACAAATGTCAAACATTAAAGATTGTTGGAGTAACCTTACATACAAAATTATTATTTTAAATTTTGAATTGACTTTTTCTTCAGGATTATAATTTAAATTTACAATGATTATTTGTTATATTAGAGACCAAATATTGTGTATCATTTATGCAAATATAATATATTTATATTTCAATAGGTATTTCATAATTTTCCGATCATACTTTATAATAATATTTTATATTTTATTTCTTCTAATAAAGCTTATAACTTATATTTATAAAATATAATATTTTCTTCAAACTAAAAGAAAAGTTCTAATCTATAAGTTTATGACCATTATAATTGTAACAACAACACCATATATCATTTGAACTGTCTGGAATACAATATCCTTGATAAAGACATGCAATTAGGTGTTTGGTCACATTTGGAGAAACATTTCTCGTAAGTATCATTATTTTTTCTTTTCTTTAATGACATGTTTGTGTATGTATATAATTAATTGTAAAACAAATATAATAAATAAAATATATATAGATATTTAGTTTCCTTTAATGATGCACAACTTTATATCATTTATTTCAAAGTTCGGTCAAAATAAATGACCAAATATCCTTTTAGGATTACATTTTACTATTTACCATTTTAATATTCTATATATTTGCTTTAGTTTTGTCTATTGTGTTGAATTAGAAATTATAATAAATAATAAATAATAATAATAATAATAATAATAATAATAATAATAATAATAATAATAATAAAATATAATAACAATAATATAAAAAATTAAAGCGGGGAGATTTGCTTTGCTAGAATTTTCAAAACCTGAAGTTTTTTCCTTGCCACGTTGGGATTTTTATGTCCACCATATGCAAGTATCCTTGTTTAGGTTACCACTTCCTACTAGTATCCCTCATGTCCAAAATTGTGCAATCCTAATACCTCAAGTGCATAAACCTTGTTTTGGAACAAGACTTTAGAGTATACCTCCATATATGCAAAACCTTTAATTGTATTTTTTTGTATTGTAAATTTGACTAAAAAGAAGTAATTTTGTAACCAAACATTTTTAGGGGTTTTCACATCCAAACCAATAAAATAAATCGCAGACCGATCTAAAAAACCGAAAATCACACAAAATCAAATATTAATAGATGAGTTTGAATCTTCTTATTTGAAAACCGTTCAGATTGAATTTCGAAATTATTTTTAAAAACCAAACCGATTTCATAAATTATAATACTTACTTATTTTTTTATTAATATGAAATATTATTTGTTAGTCTCAATTAATTTTTAATAATACTTATTTGTGTGAGCTGATATATTTTTTTATTATATCATATAATTCAAACATAATTGATCTATGTTATTCCGTAATATTAATTTTTAATATGTTATATATAATATTTTGCTTCAAACTTATTATGTTAATGTAATTTTATAATATTATTATTAAAATAATACATTATAAATTGTAATTTGGATCAACCGAAAATAAATCAAATTTAAATTGCATTAATTTAGATCGGATTTTTTTTTGTTGAATTGTCATCAAAATTGAACCAAACTACAAAACTTTTAATCTTTAAATCAGAGTTTTTTTCTTTTAAAATCAGAGTTTGTTACAACCAATTTGCAACTAATATAA
>JBBPBR010000002.1:14862113-14884762 GCA_037974775.1 Cicer pinnatifidum
GGGGGGACAATAGATGAGAGAAAGTGCTTTCTGAAAAATAGTTTTGAAAAATAACAATGCCACCGATTAAAATTACTGGGTTGAGTCGCGGACTAGGTCGCTCTCTTTAAGACGTTTCGAGGCACTGCCCAAATTGTGCAAGGCAGACTATCAACCACGAAGTCCCTAGGATAAAACAGCCCAGTTACTCTGTAACGGAATTCTACTGCACTGTAGAAAATCGATCTAGAATTACACCCTCTCTATGGCAGAAGAAGAAGAAGAAAAGAAGAAGAAGAAGAAGAAGAAGAGGTGAGCTCTCTATTTATAGAGGAGTTCATCAACTGGATCTGACAAAAAGGGGGGATCCAAGAAGCACGAAGTCCATCAGCTGGCTAATAGAAACGTGCCTCAGAAATAGGAAACGTGATTTGACTAGGCTTCTTGACCGGGCAACAATTAAAACGTGGGAAAGACTCAGCTTTAGGGTTTTGACCGGGCAAAACCAGAGGCTTAGTCAAATTAGGGTTTTGACTTGGCAAATAACCGAAGCTAAGTCAAATTAGGGTTTTGACTAAGCAAATAACAGAAGATTAGTCTGTTTAGGGTTTGACTGGATCAGAATATTGATGTTGACTTGGTGGAGGGCATTTCCGTAATTTACGCACCAACTTGTGACTTTAACGCAAATACATAATTAATTACAATAAATAATTAATTTTCATTTTGTTTAAAAAATTAATACACCACAAGCCAAGCCAAGCCCAGCCCAGCCGAACCGGGCTGAGCCGAGCTGAGCCGAGTCGGCCGGCCGGGCGGCGGCGGCGCGCGCGCGTGGTGGTCCATTTGCTTGCGTTCTCCCTCCTTCACAAAATTGCGGTGCCCAACCCAAGTGTGAAACTAACACCTTATAAAGGCTATAAATGAGTGTGTTCCCTCCTATGTGGGACTTCTCAATTTTCAATTCACAACATTAAAAGCCATCATCAATGCCATCTATCTTCCATCATTTCCAACAATCCCCCACTTGAATTTAAAAATAGGTTCTTGAATAGCGTCAAACGCTTCTATAAGATTATGCATAAACAAAGGTGTCTCTCGACTTGAACCTTTGCGTAGCAAGTAAGATTCAGATTCAACAAGAGTGACTCGTAGTCTTGAACTCTATCTCTGACATCAAATCCACACATAACCTTTTCATTGGGTGTATTCTCAAAAGCCCGTGCATTTAGGGCCATGCACGTGTATCCCGGTGTAGTGAACGCTATAGGAATTCTGCCTAAAAATTCCATAGGAAGCGGCCTCCACTTCCACATTCACATAGGTGAGTCTATCAAGAGTACTCCTGTAGCTAGGTACTCCACTCCACATAGAGTATAGATCTCATTAAGAGTTTCTATTATCTCATCCTTTCATCGCTTCAGGACTCATGCTTTCTTCATATATTATGTAGCATGTTCATCTCATATCACTGTGACTTGTTATTACCCATTGAACCTAATTCTTGGGATCTCCACTCTTTTAGGTCGGGTTACCATCACAGGTGACTCATCAATCTATAGGCAATAGTCCCATCCTTTTGGATGTATTTAGGACTTTCTCTCTACCTAATCCTTTCGTCAAAGGATCTGCTAAATTTTCATCAGTGCGTACATGATCCACTATAACAGCTCCTTTAGAAAGCAATTCTCTAACTGTGTTGTGCTTACGACGAATTTGTCTTCTTTTACCGTTGTAATACCGGTTCTCAATTTTTGCAATAGCCGCGGTACTATCGCAGTGGATCAACACAGCTGGCAACAGTTTTTTCCCACAAAGGGATCTCTGCTAGCAAGCATCTCAACCAACTTGCTTCTTCACTAGCCGTAGCTAGTGCTATCATTTCAGATTCCATAGTGGACTGAGCCAGTATAGTCTGTTTTTTTTATTTCCACGACACAACACCACCAGCTATGTTGAAGACATAGCCACTGGTTGCTTTGGAGTCATCTGATAAGGTGTTCCAATCAGCATTGATGTATCCTTCAAGGACAGCAGGAAATCGTGTATAGTGTAATCCGAGACTCATGGTTCTTTTAAGATATCTTATGACTCTTTCAATAGCATGCCAATGCTGCATACTAGATCTACTAGTAAACCTGCACATCAATCCAACGAGATAGGCTATGTCGGGTCTAGTGCAATCAGTGGCATACCTGAGACTGCCAATGACGCTTGCATATTCAGTTTGTCTAACACCTTCACCAGAGTTCTTGAAAAGTTTAACACTTGGATCATATGGTGTGCAAGCAGGTTTACAGTCAAAGTAATTATATTTCTTTAGGATCTTTTCAACGTAGTGAGATTGATCCAAAGAAATTCTATTTTATGACCTAGTAATCTTAATTCCAAGGATTACACTTGCTTCTCCAAGGTCTTTCATATCAAAGTTGTTACTCAACAATGATTTCACTTTATTTACAACATGAATGTTTGATCCAAATATGAGTAAGTCGTCTACGTAGAGACATATGATAGTGCAAATGTTATTTTCATATTTTTAATAGATTCATTTGTCACTTTCATTCACCTTGAACTCATTCGATATGATTAAGTTATCAAATTTTTCATGCCACTACTTAGGAGCTTGTTTAAGACCATACAGAGATTTATCTAACTTACAGACCTTGTTTTCTTGTCCATGAATTACAAAACCTTCAGGTTGTTCCATATAGATTTCTTCTTCCAAGTTACCATTTAAAAATGTTGTTTTAACATCCATCTGGTGTATCACGAGGTTATGTATAGCCGCAAGTGATATTAGCACTCTAATGGATGTTAGTCTAGTGACTGGTGAAAAGGTGTCGAAGAAATCTATATTTTCTCTTTGTCTAAAACCTTTGGCTACAAGGCGTGCCTTGTATTTATCAATAGATCCATCGGGTTTTAGTTTCTTTTTCAAAATCCATTTACAACCTATAGGTTTGCAACCAGGAGGCAAGTCTACTAAATTCCAGGTCTTGTTAGACTCTAGAGAATCCATTTCATCATTTATAGCTTCTTGCCATAAATCTGCATCCAAAGATGATAGAGCTTCTTTTAGATTTGCAAGATCCTCTTCTAGATTATACGCCATATATTCTGGTCCATAATCTTTAGCAACTCTTACTCTCTTACTCCTTCGAGGTTCTATTTCGTCTTGGTTGTTGCTTTCAGTGTTTCTTATCGTTGGGACTTGACTGGGTTCGCTGCCCCCACTGTTTCTTGATTTAAAAGGGAATTTATTTTCGTAGAAGTCAACATCATTTGACTCTATGATCACTTTCGCATTTAGGTCATAAAACCTATACGCTTTACTGTTTACAGAATATCCTATGAAAACACATTCATATGCTCTACTTGCGAGTTTAATTCGCTTGGGATCGGGGATTCTGACATAGGCCAGACAACCCCATGTTCGAAGATAAGACAAGTTGGGCTGTCTTTTCTTCATTATCTCATAAGGAGATGTTTTGCTTTTAGATTTTGGAACTCTATTCAAAACATAGCAAACAGTCAAAATAATTTCCCCCCACCAGTGAGATGCAGCACCAGAGTTAAGCATAGTAGCAACAACTAATTCAGTAAGAGTCATATTCTTTCTTTCAGCTTTACCATTCATTTCAGGTGAATATGGTGCAGTGGTTTCATGTATAATTCCATGGGTTTTGTAAAATTCATTAAATAAACTAGAATCATATTCTGTTCCTCTATCACTACGAAACTTCTTAATCTTTTTATTAAACTGATTTTCAATTTCATTCACAAAGATCTTAAACATGTCAAGTGCTTCACTTTTATTTTTCATCAGATATACAAAAGTAAAATCAGAACAATCGTCAATAAAAGTTATGAAATAACGTTTTCCATTTCTAGTCAATGTTCCGTCAAGTTCACATATATCAGAATGTATTAATTCTAAGGGTTCAGATTCTCTAATTACTGATTTATGTGATTTCTTTGTTATTTTAGCTTGACTACAAAAATCACATTTTTCAAAATCCTTTGGGGATAATTTTGGAATTAAACCTAAATTACTTAAGTTTGAAATTACATTTTTGTTCATATGACAAAGTCTAGCATGCCAAATATTAAAGTCACACAACATGTAAGCAGAAGGAGATATTTTATTCAATTCAACATTCAATTTAAACATGCCATCAGTAGCGTACCCTTTCCCTACAACAATACCATTTTTAGAAATGGTGTACAAATCTGCCCCTATAGATTGAGTGAACCCTGCCTTATTGAGAAGAAACCCCGAAACCAGATTCTTTCTTATTTCTGGAGTGTGCATGACATCCTTCAGAATTAAGGTTTTTCCCGATGTGAGTGTTAGTTTCACATCTCCAATACCAGCAACATTAGTGGTGTGAGAATCTCCCAACATCACTTTCTTATCTTCAGCATCAGTGTATGTTTTAAACATAGCACGGTCATAACAGACATGGCGAGAGGCGCCAGTGTCTATCCACCATCCATTTGATCCACCTACAAGGTTGATCTCTGTTATCATAGCAACAAAATGCTCTTCTGTCAAGTTAGCCTGATTAGCAGGGCCTGGCTTATTCCTGCACTTACGTGCCATATGACCCTCTTTCCCACAATTGAAACAAGTGAACGGGAGAGGGCCATTTCTAGGAGGTGGTAGCTGTCTGGCAGTAGGGACCTTAGGAGGATTCCCATTCTTATTGCTGTTCTTAGAAGAGCGATGTTGATTCTTTAGTTGTTTGTCGTTTGGCTTCAGCACTGCTCCGATGAATTTCTTTTTCTTCTTATTTGTCACAAGAAGAACTTTCTCTTTCTAGTCTTGCTTACGAGATTCCTCCTCAATTCTAAGGCGAGTTATCAAGCTTTCTAGTGAAAATTCTTTGGTTTTGTGCCCAAGAGAATTTTTAAAATCTTTCCAAGCAGGGGGCAGTTTGGCAATAATAACAACAATTTGAAACTGTTCATTTAGGGACATACCTTCAGAAATAATCTCGTGAGCTATTTTCTGGATTTCATGAGACTGAGCTTCCACTGATCTATCATATGTCATCTGATATTTGAGGTAGCGGCTCACAGCATACTTTTTAGCTCCAGCTTCCTCAGTATCATATTTCTTCTTTAGAGCATCCCAGACCTGTCGAGCAGTATTGCTATCGGAACTGTAGTAATCATACAGATCATCAGCAAGTCCATTAAGAATATAATTCTTACATAAGTAATCATTATGTTCCCATTGGGTTAATTCAGCAGCTATCTTATCCTTTTCTGTTTGTTCAGCTTTTTCTGGAACAACAGGGATATCATCCTTCAGAACGTTGGCAAGTTTTTTTGTGGTTAGAAAAAATAGCATCTTTTGTTGCCAACGTTTGAAGTGACTGCCCTCAAACCGAAACGGTTTGTTGAAGTCAAAAGCAGAAGAACCTGTCCCAGTAATTTCGTCGGTAGACATGGCAGTTCGGAAACGTCTTAAAATTGGTGTTTCTGAAAAATAGTTCTGAAAAATAACAATGCCACCGATTAAAATTACTGGGTTGAGTCACAGACTAGGTCGCTCTCTTTAAGACATTTCGAGGCACTGTCCAAATTGTGCAAGGCAAACTATCAACCACGAAGTCCCCATGATAAAATAGCCCAGTTACTCTGTAACGGAATTCTACTGCACTGTAGAAAACCGATCTAGAATTACACCCTCTCTATGGCAGTCGAATGACTGACACTCTAATATAGCACAAAGGCTACTCAAGAAAATAAGAAGAAGGAGAAGAAGAAAAATAGGGGGAGAAGTGAGAAAAGCCTCAGATACGGAGAGCTTTTGGTGTGTTTTTCCAAATGAGGTGAGCTCTCTATTTATAGAGGAGTTCAACAACTGGATCTGAGAAAAAGGGGGGATCCAAGAAGCACGAAGTCCATCAGCTGGCTACTAGAAACGTGCCTCAGAAATAGGAAACGTGATTTGACTAGGCTTCTTGACCGGGCAACAATTAAAACGTGGGAAAGACTCAGCTTTAGGGTTCGGACGGGCGGGCGGCGGCGCGCGCGCTTGTGTGTGCGCGTGTGGTGGTCCATTTGATTGCATTCTCCCTCCTTCACAAAATTGCGGTGCCCCTTGGGGCCCAACCCAAGTGTGAAACTAACACCTTATAAAGGCTATAAATGAGTATGTTCCCTCCTATGTGGGACTTCTCATTTTTCAATTCACAACATTAAAAGCCATCATCAATGCCATCTATCTTCCATCATTTCCAACACTATACCCTCCCTATTCATTGCGGGTTGGTTATTTGTCAGCACGGGTTTAGATTACGATGTATTTGGAAGCCCCCGACCAAACAAGTATTTTACAGAAAGCCGACAAGGAATTCCATTAATGACTTGGGAGTTTTGATTCTTTGGAACAACTGGATATTCAAAAGAAAAAATGTCTCTGCACCAGCAAATGTTTGAACTTTGAACCAAATTGTCTTGAGCTAGTTAAATTGTCTTGCTCTGCACTCTCAATGCTTCCTAATTAAGTATTCCATTGATTTTAGTTTTTTTATGTTTTTTGTACAATGTATGGGATGCATTGCTCTGTACTTTTGCCTCATAAATTCAAGTATATATATACTGCGTTTCCATCTCTTGCAAGACATAAGTCTTTATTTCTTTTATATGATTCATTTAGAATTGAGCTGCATGGATATCTTTGACATAATCCTTTAAGAACTTGGTACAAAAAGGAAACTACTTGTCTTATCCCCTTTGTCAATTATTTCATTATAAATTTCATAGAAGTACCATTGTAAATTTTAATTTAACATCCACAATCCAATATACTCTACTTCTATTTCAATAACAACAAAATCTGAGTTTATGTCATTGTTAAAAGCAATTGCTTTTCTTATCACCAAATGTTATAAGTGACAATAGGAATCTGAATCCCATTGTTTTCCAAAATTGAAAAACAACTAAGTAAACATTGTTTCCAAATAACCAATAGATGACAGGAACGGTGGTAAAACAGATTGAAAAATCAGAGTTTAGAAACCATTGTGACCGATAGTTGACGTCCAAAAATCTTATTCATTCTAAACTTCACTTTGAAGAGAAATCATCTAGGGAATTAGATTAGTATTGTCACAATTTCTGGCTTGATGCCTTCTTCATTCTTTCTCCACTATAAATAGTATATCTATTAAGAATGATGGTTGAGTCCAAAAAAGAGAAAAATAAATTTGAAATGATTATTTGATGAATTGTTGTTACAATTTGAGTATGACTGAAACGATTATTTGATGAATTGTTGTTACAATTAGAGTATGATTGAAATGATTATTTGATGAATTGTTGTTACAATTAGAGCATGATGCACTTTTATTAGGGGTGTTCAAAAAAATCAAAAATTGAACCAAACTGCCGAACCGAACTGGTTTTGAACTGAACTGGTTTAAGAACCGAACTGTTTTCGAACTGATTTTTTTAAAACTAGAACTGAATCGAACCGGTTTTCAGTTCGAAAAACCGAACAAAACCGGTTTTTTGTTAAAAACCAAACCGAACCGGTTTTTATTTAAAAAAACTTGAACCGAATTTATTTTTTTAGAAGTAATTAGGTGTAATTATGTAAATTTTGGCCTATATGAACAAAAAAACTAAAGTTAAACTAGTTTGGTTTGGTTCAAAATAATAAACCGGTTCACCACTTTTGTAAACCGGTTCGGTTCGGTTTTTTGAATTGAAAACCAGTTCAGTTCGGTTTTTCCAAACTCAAAACCAGTTTGGTTCAATTTTCAAACGGTTCTAGTTCAGAATTGAACTTTGCCCACCTCTAACTTTTATATAGTGCAATTAATGTAACTAATCTAACAACTTACACATAACCATAAGTAATTTTAACTACCTATAACAGTCCCCCACAAGTTGGAAGTATGTAACAATGTTTCCAACTTGGAAAGAACAATACAAGAAAAAGAAAAATACAATGAAACTAATGAAAGAAAATTACAAGAAAAAGAATATAAGCCATAATTACATCGACTAAACGATAAAAATTTATGTAGAAAGTGGTAGCGGCCGAGGTGCATAAGTCTTGTCGAAGTCTTCGGCCTACTTTGGGCTAACTTGAAAATCTTCCGGTGTCTCCACGACACTCACTCCAATATGAAATAAAAAATTCCTAGCTTGGATCTTCAAATGTCAAATGTGACAAACAAAGCTTAACTATAATATAATGGAAGCACAAAGAGAATGAGAAATGTCTAATACCATAGGGTAAAAGAACAAAGAAAATGATAATTGTTTTACTACCATATGGTAGAAGAACAAAGAGAAAGAGAACAATGACTAAAAAAAATGAAATTATAGTGAAATATATCACTAAAACATTTTTAATCTTGAATCTACAAATATTGTACAATCAAGTTGAAAAAAGACTGAAGAATCACAAATTTTGATTCAAAATAAGGAAGAAAAGATAAAGAAAATTTAGAAAAAGAATATAGCGGAATAATAATTATCGCTCTGACACCATATTAAGAATCATGGTTGAGCCTAAGAAAGAGAAAAATAATTAAAGAGAAAAATAAACTTGAAACTATTATTTGATGAATTATTGTTACAATTAGAGTATGATGCACTTTTATATAATGCAATTAATGTAAGCGACGTAACAACTTACACATAACCATAAGTAATTTTAACTACCTCTAACAACATGAGCAATTATAGACATTTAAAATTCATAATAACAAAATATTGTATTGTCCAATTTTGCTAGCCTAAATTAGGGAAACTAAATATATACAATTAATCCTTGATTAACATCCCCTCAAACTATTACGACGGGTCAAGTAGCATCAATTTGCTAACAAGAAACTCATGGCACGGGCACGGAATTTCCTATCTCCAACCTCGGCAATTGAGTGTTTACATGACCAAGTGAAATAAAATGATTATCATAGGTCTCTCATGAAAATTCACTTCAATATACTTTGTGCACTCATGAAAAGCAGGGTTGGCAACAATTTGAATGACATTTGTTTTGTAAGCATAGAGAGACGTCAGTTTTGTTTAAGAAAATCCAAATTTGGTCAAAAGGCCATAAAGGGAAATTATTTCAGAACAAGCCATAGACATATCATGTTACTTTGATTTAGTTGAGGATTTACATACTCTGGCTTGATTTTTTACTTTTCCATGAAATCAATAAAGAACCAAGAAACATGCACCAATCAAGAGTGCTAAGACACCCAATCAAATTAACATCAGTGTAAGAAATCAATGTACTAGTTTGTCCCAATAGAAAAGAAAATAGCTCTTTGAGAGGTACTTTTCAAGTAGTGAATTATACGACAAACTGCTGCTAAGTGAAGATGACGAAAAAAGTGAATGAATTGACTTACCTATTGGTCAACAAATGATTTGTAGGTCGAGTAATAATCAAGTAATTAAGACTATGTAGAAACTTCAAATACTTACAAAATCAATCAAAAAGTCATCGCATTATATTTAACATTCATTTCAAGAGGGATATCCACCGTTTTAGCCGATTGGAGGTCATCCAAAGACTACCACATAGTTTTGCTATTGGAGAGATATACCCTTGGAGATATAACAAAGTTTATCGTTAGAGATTATGTTACGGGTCATTTTCAATAATATGAAGTCCAAACCTAGCCCATGCAAATTAGATATGGTTTGTGAATAAAAAAAGCCCATTATCCAAAATTTTGCTTATAAATTAATCCCCAAAGCTTTCAATTAAACACGACACAACCCTAATATTTTTCGAGCCGCAAATGCTTCTTCTCTCGCTCTCTCTTCAAATAAGATTATGATTTAATTTTCCAACTATCAGTATTAATTTTCAATCACTTATATTTTCATATGTTTATTAAATTATAATACATGTAATTTTTGCATTTTGTTGGTGTGTTTTTTAGCCATGTGTTTTATTCATGAAATATATATGATGTTGAGTGATGAAAAAAAATCAATCGGATTCCCATTGATATTTTTGTAGGTGAGATTAACCAGCTACTTCTGACAACATCATAATTAACTTTTATTTTTGTTTGTTTGGAAAATTTTCTATTTATCATTTCATCTAAGTTTAAAGTTGGCTGCTGATTCATTCAAAATAATGAATATTTCTCCTTCCACACCTTTACACTCCCAGAAGTTCCCTAAAATCTAATTTTTATTTTAACTCTTTTTATTTAAATCATTCCAGATGTAACTTATCTAGATTGACATTTGTAGAGATGAAAATACTAACTTGAAATTTTTACACACTGAATTAGCTTAATGTTATAAAAAACATTCAATTTTGATTTTATATTTTTAGATTGATCAATCTGATTATGAAAAATTACATGAATGTATATATAGATTTGTTAATTGGATGAGAATTTAAATTTAAAAAATATTCGAAAATTGTTGGACTTTTGAGGATGTAAGCCAGCCGAAAGATTTACCTTCCACCTCCCAATCATAAGAAAAAAACTATATTGCCTCTAGTTTCATCTATAAAAACCTCAAAAAAAATTCACTTTACTTTTTTCACCTTTTCCTTCGTAACTTTGAAATATTCGAATCTGAGACCCTACCAAAACTTTGAATCTTTAAAACTTCTGAAATAAAAAAGTAAGACAATATTCAAAGATTTCACATTCGAAAAATATTTTTACCAGTTTTTCAAAAGTTTCCATGATGATGGAAGTTTCGAAGTACAATTTTTCCAGAAATAATCAAACTTTCGTTCAACATGAAAGTTTCGAAATACAAAACTTTCGTTCAACATGTAAGTTTTGAAATACAAACTTTCAAAAGTTTTGAACAATGCGAAAGTTTCAAAATGAAAAACCTTCAAACATTATGGAAGTTTCGAAAAATCAGGTTTCGAAAGTTTGCCATGCATGGAAAGTTTCAAAGGTGTTTCGAAAGTTTCGTATTCAATAAAACTTCCGAAACATGTTTCGAAAGTTTGGCACTCTTGAAAGTTCTTAAATGGTTATCTAGTTTTTTGGAAGTATTTTTTCCATTTTTTTTTAATAATGATATGTTGTAGTGTCTAAAATAAGAGGTGCGCCAAATTATTTGCAACTTGATAGGTGATAGAAGTGATGGTGCAGAGAGAATTCCACCAACAATATCAAACAGACGATGCAGCGAAGCAAATCGTCCAATTAGACAACGTCGTCAAAGATAAGAGGTCCAGGATGATGACATTGAGCCTACAAAGCATGCACATATGGAGGAGGATGTCCCTGAGCCTCCACAGATGGAGCAGGCCGCTGAGGAACAGTATGAAGCACATGTTGCCGATATTGATGATGCTGATGATATTCATGATGCTTTTGCACATGCTGATGATGATGCTGATATTGATGAGCATGATCAGCAGACCAGATTTCCTAGTGGACCGACGGTGACACGTGTGTTGACACAATATGAGCATCACGTGGGTCGGATGTTATGGGAATGAGAGGCATATGCTAATTAATTTTTAATTATATTTAATTATTTGTTTATTTATGTTTAAGTTTATTTAATTAATTTTATATTTATATATATGTTTAATTATATTTATGTTTAAGTTTATTTAAGTTAAATTAAGAGTTTATTTAAGTGTTTAATTAATTAATTGTTTGTTAAGTTTATTTAATTAATTAGTTGTTCTGTAATTACTCGCAGGATCATGGATCATTAAAAGTTATTACTCACGAATTGAAGTTGATCAAGTTTGCCGAAGTTCATGTGTCAAATCCTGTAGAGCATTAGATTTGGGAATCTTGGCTGATGCATCTATCTTCAGGCTACCTCACTATGGCTGATGCTGGTCTGATATCTGCATTTGTTGAAAGATGGCACAGAGAGACCAGCTCATTTCATTTTTCATTTGGAGAGATGACTATCACTTTAGACGACGTCGCGAATCTCCTTCAAATAAGTTGTTAACTCTTTATGTCGGCCCAATTGCTTGAAACCCCAATCAGTTGTAGATTGGTCTTGCTGTCTAAATTAACTTTCTCAAATATAGTAATTTTATAATACTTTCTCAAAACTTTTTTTACATTCAAACTTTTCCTTTAAATATTAGAAGCTCGTAATTTTTTTTATTCTTTTTGATAATTTTAATGATTGTTTTTTCTTCTATTCCCTTTAAATTCCTTTAAATTAGGGTTGAAGATGAATAAATTAGGGTTGAAAACAAAAGCTGTTGAGTTTTTATTAAAAAAATTGAAGTTGAAGATTAAAATTATTCAGTTTTTTATTATTTAATTGGTTAATTAATTAATTATTTTTAAATTTTTAATTAAATAATTAAATGACATAATAAAATGAATTTTAAATATTGTTTAGTCAACAACAATTACATGGTCACTATTATTTTACTAAAAAAATTCATAAAAGATTTTTTAAAAACTTGTTAGAATTTGCAATAGTATAAATTAAAAAAAAAAAACTTATTATATAGAATAAAATCAAATGGAAGTATATTTGTAAGAATAAAAAATAAATTTAAACCAACTTTTTACTACAATTACAAGTGCTAACACAAGAATTCAAAATTCTTAGCAAAGCTTCATGTCGGGAACAACATAAAATAAAATGACAAAGTGCCTAACCCACAAATTTAGAAAATCAGGATAATACTCTTGAATTGATATATTACCTGGTATGTAATTGGGTATCTCCAACTCCATATATTACCTCGTCTCTAATTGGGTATCACTCCATACATTACCTCGTCTGTAATTGGGTATCTCCAACTCCAAGTGTAAATGTTTGACTGTATTATTTGGGTTGTAAATACACTCCAAATAAATCGATATTTCTTGAGAAGTTGTAAAACAACGCAAATTGTTGATCATGTTAGGATCAATAGTATAGAGCAACCAAGAAATCATTTGAGGATCTTTGACTTTGCAATGCATCTAAAGTAGTTTTCTCTTCTGGATCCTTAAAGACTCTGTAACACCCCGATTTTTAACAGCGAGAGTGTATTTTTTTTTTCAAAACAAATTCATAAAACAAAGAAATAAATAAGGAAAAACCTTTGGATAAATATTTAAGTCATAACACAACGACAATTAAGTCAACATAATTTACAAGCAGCGGAATAGTTTTTGAAATACGAATTCAAAGTATTTACACATCAAAAAGTGGTACATGGGACCCATCGAAAATAAAATGTCATGCTGACAATATTAGTACAGGTACAGTCTTCCAATTTAAAATAAATGCAATCCAAAAGAAAGACATTTGTTCCCTCCATGTCAACCTAATTGATCATTCTACAAACAAAAAAACTATACACCCTGAGTGATCTCCACGCACCCCGTAAGATCCTCCTAACATAGCTCCAGTCAGGCATTCCCATCTACATTCCCATCCACAGGGTACGAACTGGTAGGATTGTCCTGGCTCTCATCTGAGGGCAAAGCCCAGATTTCCACAATAGTTGTAAAGGGTCACAAACCGAAATTAACAATTAACACATAACACTTAAGTTTTTAAATGCACAAAATAACCTTTCAACTTAGCATGCACCTTAAAAGGGTTTTCCATATGCTAAAAGTACATATAATACTTGCCAAATAAAAATGAATTCAAAATAAGGTTTTTAATCAATCAAGTAATATATAACTGACCAATCCATTGATGAATCAATTGAGCAATCGATTATCTGACTCAGAGTAAGAGTTTCTACTAAGCAAATCGATTTCTTGAAGGTTTTTAGTGAAACTTGTATTCTGGGTTAAAATCAATCGATTGGGCAATCGATTGGGAAATCGATTTTCTTAAATAGATGAGTCCCTGTGACATGCCAAATCGATTAGCAAATCGATTTTGATAAATAGCTGAGCCCCTATAACGTGCCAAATCGATTTTGATAAATAGTTGAGCCCCTATAACATGCCAAATCGATTTTGATAAATAGTTGAGCCCCTGTAACATGCCAAATCGATTGGCAAATCGATTTGGATAAATAGTTGAGCCCTTGTGACATGCCAAATCGATTGGCAAATCGATTTTGTTCAATATTTTTAACAGAATCGATTGGGAAATCGATTTTTCTGAAGTTTTTTCTAAACTACATACACTGAATCAATCACAGTTACACACAACACACAATTCCAAAACGTAACACTTAGCAATTACAACACAATCACCACGACATCTTGAGTCTCGAAATAGTTTTGAAATCAATCACACTTACACACAATTTCAAAACATAACACTTAGCAATTACAACGCAATTACCACGACATCTCAAGTTCAAACACTCAATCATAATCTTGAATCAAACACGACTCATGTGCCAAGCACCCTAATGCAATGTGTATATGCCAAAATGCATGGACTCAGAATTCAAAACCAAAACCCTCCTCGAAGGGCCGTAAATCATAATCGTACCGCCTATCGCAGGCCAAAGTACTAAATTACTGAGGTGCCACCTATCACGGGTCAGCACGATTTACTAAAAAGCGTAAATCGTAAACGTACCGCCTATCACAGACCAGTACTGTTTACCGAGGTGCCACCTATCACGGGTCAGCATGATTTACTAAAAGAAAAAACATAAATCGTAAAAGTACCGCCTATCACAGGCCAAAGTACTATTTACCGAGGTGCCACCTATCACGGGTCAGCACGATTTACCAAAAACGTAAATCGTAAATGTACCGCCTATCACAGGCCAAAGTACTATTTACTGAGGTGCCACCTATCATGGGTCAGCACGATTTACCAAAATGAAATGCATGAGCATACTCTGACTCTATCCACGTCAATCGTTAAGTAAATGTAGATATTAAAAGATTCCCTATTTTTAATACTCATTTAACTCTAACAATTTTCACGACAATCATTAAGTAAACAAAGATATTAAGAGATTCCCCATTCTTAATACTCATTTAACTCTAACGATTTTCACTGCAAACATTAAGTAAACAGAGATATTAAAAGATTCCCGATTTTTAATACTCGTTTGACTCTAATGATTTTCACGACAACATTAAGTAAACAGAGATATTAAAAGATTCCCTATTTTTAATACTCGTTTAACTCTAATGATTTTCAAATTCCACACATAACTTACTCAAACATATTCTCAAATTTAATCCACAATTCACACCAAATCACATCAATTCATTTTTTCACAAAATCCAACCAAACACATCTCAAATTTCACGACGAACACAAATCATCACAACCCACCACTCAAACACATCAAATTTCATTTCCTCAAAATCATACATAAATGAGTTAAATTCATTTTCCACAAAATACTCATCAAAATCACCAAAACCCAACTCTAAGATTTTTCCCATAAAAGCCTTAGATTCATTTTCCCCCAAATCAACACTTCAACCCTAACAAAATTCTTTTCCACACAACCACAAATAAGTCCCTAAATGCAAACTAAAAGTTTGGAAGGAGCCCTTACCTTAACGTTAGCTTTAACGAGCGATCACGATACAGCAAGTAATTCCGATAAAATCTTCGCTAGCGACATCGCTTCCTAAGTTAGTTCTCTACCACAGTAGCGTGGTGGTGAGTAACTTTCCCTTCTATCTCTTCGGGAAACGAAGCTTAGATCTAGATGAAACGTGGAGGTTTGCGTTTGACGGTTTTGAAAACACCAACACCGTTTTTCTCCGTTTTCGAATCAAAGAGAAAGAATGAAGTTGAAAAATCCTTGTCTTCTCACCCCCAAGCCATGGGTTTCTCTTCTTCAAGCAAAAGAAAGCAAAGAAAAGGAGCAAGATGGAGAGAGTTTGCGTGGCAGGGAACGAAAACCTTTTCTCTTTTTCCTTCCTCTATTTGTCGTATTCTTTCTCTGTTCCTTTTTTTTCTACTTCTTTCATATACATATATATATATATATATATATATATATATATATATATAAAATTAAAACCAAAAAATAAATATCTATATATTCTAGATATTTTAACAAAACATCATTTCACCCATGATTTCCCAAACCACTTTTTGTTAAAAATATCTACTCTCGTCGCTACTCAATTGACATATTGAAATTTTCAGCAACCTGAGATATTTTTAACAAAATTGTCCGGTAGTAAATTCTTTGTAACGTAATTAAATTATTCTCCGACAAATAATTTTAATCCAATTTCCAAAAATATATTTTTGGCATTTACTCACTAAATACCAAAAACTGGGCTAAAAGCCTAAGAAATTCTACACAAAATACCCTAAAATTGTCTAATTTAGGATTTAATATTAAGGGTCTTACATTACTACCCTCCAAAAAAAAGTTTCGTCCTCGAAACTTAAAGCACGAGTATCAATCCACACTAGGTTTGTAATCAAATTCAACATACAAGTCACAACTTGTTTCACCCGGCCTACTTGAATAAAGTGTCTGCCTACCCCTTTTCATAGGGTGCTTAATAACCCGGCCTGCTCGTCTGTTCCATTCAACATGATTTTGTCTACCATCAACAAGAGATTAAGGATGATCAGTCCCTCAATTTGTCAATAAATAACCAACAACCATGATAGTGGCTTAAACTATCTTAACCGAACTGTAATAGCACTCCTTGCAACTTACAACTGAGGTTATCCTAATGTACAAGCAGTCAACTATCTTCTCAAAGTCCACTGAGCTTCCCTTATTTTCCTATAACTTTGATCCTGTCGACAAAGTACAATTTCCCATAGCTATGTCACATAGCCTCATTTGCATCCACTTGGTACGAAACATCCATTTGGTACCAAAACAAAACACTAAGTATGACACCAACACACCGAGCACAAAACAATCACTATAGTCGAGGACTCCTAAATTTCTCCATTGTCCACAAATCCTCGATTTTTCTTTTGTCTTAGAACTACGTCAACCGTAGTGTTCTTATCAGTATGTTATTCCAATTATAACTTTAATAATTCTATCCCCACATCTGTTTGGTAATCCAAGCTTCCTCAAATATTTTCGAAATCATGCCAAAGACTATACTACTTAGGACACACAACCTTCTTTTCAGTTTAGCACTTCATTTCAAGAGTCACATTTCCAACAAAATCCAACTTGAATTTATTTCACATATCAAGGTCTACATTTGTCTCAGGCCTAGAACCTCAAATTCACTCGTCATTAGAAAATTTCTTACATACTTCGCAATTATGCGCAAACTCGAATATAATTCTCCTACATCTACTGCCAACATTCATTCAGATACTTCTCAATTTCAATGTGTCCTTCATTTGCAACTTGATGATTATCCTTTCATTATGACAGGTCAAACGCATTGTATTCACTCCATCACTTTTCCATTTATACAAACCTTAAATTTCTACCTCGAACCTTGATACATGTTCATCATAGTGATTCCAATAAATCAAGGCTTACTAATTCCCCCCAAACTTTTCCATTTCATGCTCAATTGTTTTCTATCAAACAAACATTTAACTCCTTTGATTGACGAACACAATAATGTCTGAATTATAGGTGAGATAATTCCTTCATATCATTGGCAAACCTTTATAATAATAATGTCTGAATTATAGGTGAGATAATTCCTTTCCTGAATCTTTAATTGTCATAAGCTACATCTCTATGTGTTGCTCCAACAAATTTCTTGGCACATTTTCCAATATTTGGTTCACTCGCTGGGTTCTTATTCCTTCTCAACCTTCACCGAGATACAAACTGAAAGAATCCTAACAATCGAACGTCCTAAAGAATTATTTCTCAAACGTTCCAATAAGCATCTCTTAAAGAACAATTATCTTTAAACCTCATCCTCATAAATTTTGCAATAAAAGATCCCAAAGACCCACATACCTTTCATTGTTCATCTAATCACTAAAACACTCATTTTATATCTCAACACTTGATTTCCCAAGACCAACAACTAAATCATAAATCATTCGTTACATCTTTTCTTTTCCACTTTCTATCATTGAATAGAATTCTAAAATTTGATCCTCAAAATCTCCAAACACTTCCATCCTTTAAAGTAAGACCCTTAATTTTAAATCCTAAATTATACAATTTTAGGGTATTTTGTGTAGAATTCCTTAGACTTTTAGCCCAGTTTTCGGTATTTAGTGAGTTAAAGGCCGAAAATATATTTTTGGAAATTGGATTAAAATTATTTGTCGAAGAATAATTTATTTAGGTTACGAAGAATATACTTCTGGGCAGTTTTGTTCAAAATATCTTAGGTTGCTGAAAATTGTATTTGTCAATTGAGTTGCGATGAGAGTAGATATTTTTATCAAAATAGTTTGAGATGAGAGTGAAGTGATGGACGTGAGAGTTGTTAGATATTTATTGGTTTAGTTTTAATTATAATATATATATATATATATGAATATATATTATAAGTAATAAATTATGTATATATATATATATATATATATATATATATATAAATAGAATGTAATATATATGTATATATGGAAGCTAGAAAAGGAAAGGCAGAGAACGTAAACTGATGAAACGAGAAATGCATCCTCCCCTTTGCGCGAACCCTTCCATTCTCCTTCTTTTTCTTGCTTTGGCTTCAAGAAAATCAAGTGTGAGTGAAAGGAAAACATTCCCCTGCTGCTTGACTTCTCCCCCATGTCCTCCTTCTTCTTCTCGGATTCGAAAATAGTGTTAGGGATTTCAAAACCGTCAAACACAAACCTCCACATTTAGACTAGATCTAAGCTTCGTTTCGCAAAGAGATAGAAGGGAAAGTTGTTCACCTCCACTCTACGGTGCTAGTGAACTAACTTTGGAAGCGACGTCGCGAGCGGAGATTTTACCGGATTTACTCACAGTACCGTAATCGCACGTTAAAGCTAACGTTAAGGTAAGGGCTCCTTCCAAACTTTTAGTTTGCATTTAGGGACTTACCTGTGGTTGTGTGGAAAAGAATTTTGTTAGGGTTAAAGTGTTGATTTGGGGAAAATGAATCTAATGCTTTTATGGGTAAAATCTTAGAGTTGGGTTTTGATGATATTGATGAGTGTTTTGTGGAAAATGAATTTAACTCTTTTATGTAAGATTTTAAAGAAATAAAATTTGAGATGTGTTTGGTTGGATTTTGTGGAGAAATGAATTGATGTGATTTGGTGTGAATTGTGGATTGAATTTTTTAATAGGTTTGAGTATGTTCTGTGTGGAATTTGAAAACCATTAGAGTTAAACGAGTATTAAGAATGGGGAATCTCTTAATATCTATGTTTACTTAATGTTGTTGTGGAAATCATTAGAGTTAAACGAGTATTAAAAATGGGGAATCTTTAAATATCTTTGTTTACTTAATGTTTATAGTGAAAATCGTTAGAGTTAAACGAGTATTAGAAATGGGGAATCTTTTAATATCTCTGTTTACTTAACGATTGTTGTGAAAATTGATAGAGTTAAATGAGTATTAATAATGGGGAATCTTTTAATATCTGCATTTGCTTAACGATTGTCTTGGATGGAGTCAGAGTATGCTCATGCATTTCATTTTTTTTGTAAATCGTGCAGACCCGTTATAGGTGGCACCTTGGTAAATAGTACTTTGGCCTGTGATAGGCGGTACATTTACGATTTATGTTTTTTGTAAATTGTGCAGACCTGTGATAGGTGGCACCTTGGTAAATAGTACTTTGGCCTGTGATAGGCGGTACATTTATGATTTACGGTTTTTTGTAAATTGTGCAGACCCGTGATAGGTGGCACCTTGGTAAATAGTACTTTGGCCTGTGATAGGCGTTACATTTACTATTTACGTTTTTTTTAGTTAATCATGCAGACCCGTGATAGGTGGCACCTCGGTAAACGGTACTGACCCGTGATAGGCAGTACGTTTATGGTTTACGCTTTTTAGTAAATCGTGCAGACCCGTGATAGGTGGCACCTCGGTAATTGGTACTTCGGCCCGCGATAGGCGGTACAATTATGATTTACGGCCCTTCGAGGAGGGTTTTGGTTTGGAATTCCGAGTCCATGCATTTTGGCATATACACATTGCATTAGGGTGCTTGGCACACGAGTCGTGTTTGATTCAAGTTTATGATTGAGTGTTTGAACTTGAGATGTCGTGGTAGTTGTGTTGAAATTGCTGAGTGTTATGTATTGATATTGTGTGTAAGTGTGATTGATTGTAAAACTATTTCAAAACTCAAGTTGTCGTGGTAATTGTGTTGAAATTGCTAAGTGTTATGTTTTGAAATTGCGTGTAAGTGTGATTGATTGCAAAACTATTTCGAAACTCAAGTTATCATGGTGATTGTGTTTTAATTGTCAAGTGTGGATGTTTTGGAATTGTGTGATAGTATGTTTGATTGCAAAACTATTTCGAAGCTCATAATATCGTAGTGATTGTGTTATAAGTGTTAATTGTTATATTTTGGAATTGTGTGAAATGATGATCGATTCAGTTATCTAGTTTTAGAAAAACCTCATAAACAATCGATTTCCCATTTGATTCTGTTGAAAGATATTGAACCAAATCGATTTGTCAATCGATTTGGCAAGTTACAGGGGCTTAGCTATTTATAAAATCGATTTGCCAATTGATTTGGCATATCCCAGGGGCTCAACTATTTATAAAATCGATTTGTCAATCGATTTGGCAAGTTACAGGGGCTCAGCTACTTAAGAAAATCGATTTCCCAATCGATTGATTTAGACTCGGAATACAGGTTTCACTGAAAACCTTTAAGAAAATCAATTTCCCAATCGATTTGCTCAGTAGAAATTTTTATTCTGAGTTATACAATCGATTACTCAGTTGATTCATCCATTGGTTGGTCAGTTGATTTAATACTTGATTGTTTAAAAACCTTATTTGATTTCATTTTACTTGGCAAGTATTATATGAACGTTTAGCATATGGAAAACCCTTTTTAAGGTGTATGCTAAGTTGAAAGGTTATTTTGTGCATTTAAAAACTTAAATGTTATGTGTTAATTGTTAATTTCGGTTGGTGACCTTTACAACTATTATGGAAATCTGGGCTTTGCCCTCAGATGAGAGCCAGGATAATCCTACCGGTTCGTACCCTGTGGATGGGGAGGTAGATGGAAACACCTGACTGGAGCTATGTTAGGAGGATCTTGCGGGGCGCGTGAAGATCACTCAGGGTGTATAGTTTTTTGTAGAATGATCAGATTAGGTTGACGTATAGGGACTAGGTGTCTTCCTTTTGGATAGTGTTTATTTTAAATTGGAAGACTGTACCTATACTAATATTGTCAGCATGACATTGTATTTTCGATGGGTTCCATGTACCACTTTTTGATGTGTAAATACTTTGGATTCATATTTCAAAAACTATTTCGCTGCTTGTAAATTATATTGACTTAAATGTCGTTGCGTTATGACTTAAACATTTATCCAAAGGTATTTCCCTTATTTATTTCTTTGTTTTATGAATTTGTTTTTAAAAAAAAAAATACACTCTCGCTATTGAAAATCGGGGAGTTACATTGTGGTATCAGAGCTTTGGTTTGGATTTCTTTGGGGCTGTGGAGCTTTTGGTTTAGGTTGTAGGCCAACTGTAAGTTGGGAGTCGTTATCTGATCATGCGTCGGGGTAATTGGTCTGAGTTCTCAGATCAGGGATAGTTATTATGTGTTGATATATTCGAAAGTTAGTTTTAGAATTATTCAATGTAGCGTTAACACTCTTCTTGGTGTTGGTTTTGGGGAAGCACTACCTCCAAGAAGGAACGACGTTGCAAGAATGAATGTCAGTGGTGATGATCAAATGGTTGAAGCTACAAATAACATGGATGTTTCTCCTGTTGCACAGACAACTGCAAAGACTCTGCGGGATCTGGAGAAGAGGGAAAGAGAGATATGTGCTATTGAGTCAAGAGGATTGAAAGATTTTCTTCGTTACCATCCTCCAAAGTTCAAGGGTGATGAGAACCCAGAAAAAAGCTGATTAATGGATTCAAGAAATGGAAAAGATCTTCGAGATGACGGATTGTCAGGCAGAGTTGAAGTAAATCGTGACGACATGGAATTTATGAAATGGTTCCAAGGACACAGAAGCTATGTGTTGGTGTTAACTCGAAGATGATGAGTATGGATGGATTAACATTAGACTAATAAGGGATTTCAAGTAAAGATCTAAGTGGAGGACTTTTGTTAAGAAAAGTATTAGATGTTTTCCTGGTAGATTTCAGGATGAAACTGGATGAAGTTTGACAACTATCAAAGAGATGTGAATATCATGGAATTGTTGAGAAGATGAGGCTTCCATTTGGAATAGCATTTGGTGCTTAGGTGTCAATGAAAGAGACTGGTATTGAAGTTAAGGGAGCGCTGCACATTAGGAGTAAATACTCCTATGGTTAGATAAAAGACGCTTTGAGGAATAGTCGATACCTTGAGGGATAAAGTCGAGCATTCGAGTTAGACTAGATTCGCAACTTGGATTATTAAGTATGAATCTCATGACGAGTATAGGAGGGAGACTATATATTTTGTTGATAAGTGACAAATCTCTTTATGGTTTAGGAGATAGTAAGTATGAATAGTGATATTGGATGAATCTATAGACACATAAGTGTGAATTTTGAGCGATGTTCGGAAAAACATAATGAGTTAAGCCTTGATGTATTTAACTCTATGTTACCATTAAGTGGAATTTGAAGTATCGAGTACGAGAATACTTCGAGATTGCGGTAATATAAGTTTTGAGAGTCTATTAAAGG
>JBBPBR010000002.1:14885042-14944430 GCA_037974775.1 Cicer pinnatifidum
ATAGTGATATTGGATGAATCTATAGACACATAAGTGTGAATTTTGAGCGATGTTCGGAAAAACATAATGAGTTAAGCCTTGATGTATTTAACTCTATGTTACCATTAAGTGGAATTTGAAGTATCGAGTACGAGAATACTTCGAGATTGCGGTAATATAAGTTTTGAGAGTCTATTAAAGGGTGGAAATTACTAAGAGGATGTTAATATTTTGATAGGTCGGAAGGATTATTCGAGATTTGATTTGGGACCCTAAGATGGTTGATTTTCTTAGTTGATGATTTAAAATCCACAAGGTTGGATGGAGGACTAAGTAATGCTTATAACATTCATAATCGAAGGAGTTGAGGCAAGCAAGTAATAAACAATTCATGTTAAGGATGGAAGTGTTTGGAGATTTTGAGGATTAAAATTTTAGAATCCTATTAAATGATAGAAAGTGAAAAAGAAGAGATGTAACAAATGATTTATGATTTAGTTGTTGATCGTGGGAAATCAAGCGTTGAGATTTCAAATGAGTGTTTCATTGACTAGATGGATGATAAAAGGTACGTGGATCTCTGAGATATTTTACTGCAAAGTATGAGGAGGAAGTTTATAGATAATTATTTCTTAGGAAATACTTCCTGGGAACAGTGGAGAAATCGTTCTTTAGAACGTTCGAATGTTAGGATTCTTTTAGTTTATATCTCGGTGAAGGTTGAGAAGGAATAAGAATCCAGCGAGTGAACCAAATTTTGGAAAATGTGCTAAGAAAACTTGTTGGAGCAGCACATAGAGATCTAGCTTATGACGGTTAAAGATTGATGAAAGGAATTATCTCCCCTATAATTCAGACAATGTTATTAGAAGGGTATGTCAATGATATACAAGCACTACTTAAGTGCATGTCATGGAGGTTGCTATTGGGTTCGCCAATCAACAGAGTTAAATGTTTGCTTGGTAGGGAAGAGTTGAGCATTAAATGGAAAAAGTTAAGTGGAAATTAGCGATGCTTGATTTATTGAAATCACTATAATGAAGATGTATTAAGGTTCAAGGTAGAAATTTAAGTTTGGTGTAAATGGAAAAGTGATGGAGTGAATACAATGCGTTTGACCTGTCATAATGAAAGGATAATCATCAAGTTGCAAATGAAGGACGCAGCGAAATTGAGAAGTATCAGAATGAATGTTGGCAGTAGATGTAGGAGAATTATTTTCGAGTTTGCGCATAATTGCGAAGTATGTAAGAAATTTCCTAGTGAAGAGTGAATTTGAGGTTTTAGGCATGAGACAAATGTAGACCTTGATATGTGAATTAAATTCAAGTTGGATTTTGTTGGAAATGTGACTTTGGAAATGAAGTACTAAATCGAAAAGAAGGTTGTGTGTCCTAAGTAGTATAGTCTTGGACATGATTTCGAAAACATTTGAGGAAGCTTGGATCACCAAGCAGATGTGGGGATAGAATTATTAAAGTTATAATTGGAATAACATACTAATATGGACACTACGGTTGACGTAGTTGTAAGACTAAGGATAAAATCGAGGATTTGTGGACAATGGAGAAATTTAGGAGTCCTCGACTGTAGTGATTGTTCCGTGCTCAGTGGGTTGGTGTTATACTTAATATTTTGGTTTGGTACCAAATAGATGTTTTGTACCAAGTGGATGCAAATGAGGCTATGTGACATAGCTATGGGAAATTGTACTTCGTCGACAGGATCAAAGATATAGGACAATAAGGGAAACTCGGTGGACTTTGAGAAGATTGTTGACTGTTCGTACATTAGAATAACCTCAGTTGTAAGTTGCAAAGAGCGCTATTACAGTTCGGTTAAGATAGTCTAATCCAATATCATGGTTGTTGGTTATTTATTGACAAATTGAGGGACTGATCATCCTTAATCTCTTGTCCATAGTAGACAAAACCATGTTGAATGGAACGGACGAGCCTTACCGAATATGAATGGGTGCAGAGTTATTAAGCACCCTATGAAAAGGGGTAGGCAACACTTTCTTCGAGAAGGCTGAGTGAAACAAGTGGTGACTGGTATGCTGAATTCGGGTACAAACCAAGTGTGGATTGTTACTCGTACTTTAAGTTTCGAGGATGAAACTAATTTTAGGGGGGTAGTAATGTAAGACCCTTAATTTTAAATCCTAAATTATACAATTTAAAGTATTTTGTGTAGAATTCCTTAGACTTTTAGCCCAGTTTTCGGTATTTAGTGAGTTAAAGGCCGAAAATATATCTTTGGAAATTGGATTAAAATTATTTGTCGAAGAATAATTTATTTAGGTTACGAAGAATATACTTCTGGGCAGTTTTGTTCAAAATATCTCAGGTTGCTGAAAATTGTATCTGTCAATTGAGTTGCGACGAGAGTAGATATTTTTATCAAAATAGTTTGAGATGAGAGTGAAGTGATGGATGTGAGAGTTGTTAGATATTTATTGGTTTAGTTTTAATTATATATATATATATATATATATATATATATATATATATATATATAAACAGAATGTAATATATATGTATATATGGAAGCTAGAAAAGGAAAGCCATAGAACGTAAACAGATGAAACGAGAAATGCATCCTCCCCTTTGCGCGAACCCTTCCCTTCTCCTTCTTTTTCATGCTTTGGCTTCAAGAAAATCAAGTGTGAGTGAAAGGAAAACATTCCCCTGTTGCTTGACTTCTCCCCCATGTCCTCTTTCTTCTTCTCGGATTCGAAAACAGTGTTTGGGATTTCAAAACCGTCAAACACAAACCTCCACATTTAGACTAGATCTAAGCTTCGTTTCGCGAAGAGATAAAAGGGAAAGTTGTTCACCTCCACTCTACGGTGCTAGTGAACTAACTTTGGAAGCAACGTCGCGAGCGGAGATTTTACCGGATTTACTCACGGTACCATAATCGCACATTAAAGCTAACGTTAAGGTAAGGGCTCCTTCCAAACTTTTAGTTTGTATTTAGGGACTTACCTGTGGTTGTGTGGAAAAGAATTTTGTTAGGGTTAAAGTGTTGATTTGAGGAAAATGAATCTAATGCTTTTATGGGTAAAATCTTAGAGTTGGGTTTTGATGATATTGATGAGTGTTTTGTGGAAAATGAATTTAACTCATTTATGTATGATTTTAAAGAAATAAAATTTGAGATGTGTTTGGTTGGATTTTGTGGAGAAATGAATTGACGTGATTTGCTGTGAATTGTGGATTGAATTTGTTAATATGTTTGAGTATGTTCTATGTGGAATTTGAAAACCATTAGAGTTAAACGAGTATTAAGAATGGGGAATCTCTTAATATCTACGTTTACTTAATGTTGTCGTGGAAATCATTAGAGTTAAACGAGTATTAAAAATAGGGAATCTTTTAATATCTCTGTTTACTTAATGTTTGTAGTGAAAATCGTTAGAGTTAAACGAGTATTAGAAAAGGGGAATCTTTTAATATCTCTGTTTACTTAACGATTGTTGTGAAAATTGTTAGAGTTAAATGAGTGTTAAAAATGGGGAATCTTTTAATATCTGCATTTGCTTAACGATTGTCTTGAATGGAGTCAGAGTATGCTCATGCATTTCATTTTTTCTTGTAAATCGTGCAGACCTGTGATAGATGGCACCTTGGTAAATAGTACTTTGGCCTGTGATAGGCGGTACAATTACGATTTACGTTTTTTGTAAATTGTGCAGAACCATGATAGGTGGCACCTTGGTAAATAGTACTTTGGCCTGTGATAGGCGGTACATTTACGATTTACGGTTTTTTGTAAATTGTGCAGACCCGTGATAGGTGGCACCTTGGTAAATAGTACTTTGGCCTGTGATAGGCGGTACATTTACGATTTACGTTTCTTTTTAGTAAACCGTGCAGACCCGTGATAGGTGGCACCTCGGTAAACGGTACTGGCCCATGATAGGCAGTACGTTTATGGTTTACGCTTTTTAGTAAATCGTGCAGACCCGTGATAGGTGGCTCCTCGGTAATTGGTACTTCGGCCCGCGATAGGCGGTACAATTATGATTTACGGCCCTTCGAGGAGGGTTTTGGTTTGGAATTCCGAGTCCATGCATTTTGGCATATACACATTGCATTAGGGTGCTTGGCACACGAGTCGTGTTTGATTCAAGTTTATGATTGAGTGTTTGAACTTGAGATGTCGTGGTAGTTGTGTTGAAATTGCTGAGTGTTATGTATTGATATTGTGTGTAAGTGTGATTGATTGTAAAACTATTTCGAAACTAAGTTGTCGTGGTAATTGTGTTGAAATTGCTAAGTGTTATATTTTGAAATTGCGTGCAAGTGTGATTGATTGCAAAACTATTTCGAAACTCAAGTTGTCATGGTGATTGTGTTTTAATTGTCAATTGTGGATGTTTTGGAATTGTGTGATAGTATGTTTGATTGCAAAACTATTTCGAAGCTTATAAGTCGTAGTGATTGTGTTATAAGTGCTAAGTGTTATGTTTTGGAATTGTGTGAAATGATGATCGATTCAGTTATCTAGTTTTAGAAAAACCTCAGAAACAATCGATTTCCCATTCGATTTTATTGAAAGATATTGAACCAAATCGATTTGCCAATCGATTTGGCAAGTTACAGGGACTTAGCTATTTATAAAATCGATTTGCCAATCGATTTGGCAAGTCCCAGGGGCTCAACTATTTATAAAATCGATTTGCCAATCGATTTGGAAAGTTATGGGGGCTCAACTATTTATAAAAATCGATTTGCCAATCGATTTGGCAAGTTACAGGGGCTCAACTACTTAAGAAAATCGATTTCTCAGTCAATTTCCCAATCGATTGATTTAGACCCAAAATGCAGGTTTCACTGAATACCTTTAAGAAAATCGATTTCCCAATCGATTTGTGTAACACCCCGTTTTTCAAAGCGAGGGTGTATTTTTTTTTTCAAAAGAAATTAAAATACAATAGAGAAATAAATAAGGTAATACCTTTGGATAAATATTTAAGTCAAAATAATTTACAAGCAGCGGAATAATTTTTCGAAATATGACTCCAAAATATTTAAACATCAAAAAGTGGTACAGTCTTCCAATTTAAAATAAACACAATTCAAAAGAAAGACATATGTTCCCTCTATGTCAACCTAATTTGATCATTCTACCAAAAACTATACACCCTGAGTGATCTCCACGCGCCCCGTAAGATTCTCCTAACGTAACTCTAATCAAGCATTACCATCCACATTCCCGTCCGGAGGATACGAACCGGTGGGATCATCCTGACTCTCATCTGAGGGCAAAGCCCAGATTTCCACAATAGTTGTAAAGGGTCACCAACCGAAATTAACAGTTAACACGTAACATTTAAGTTTTTAAATGCACAAAATACCTTTTCGACTTAGCATGCACCTTAAAAGGATTTTCCATATGCTAAAAGTTCATACAATGCTTGCCAAATAAAAATGAAATCAAAATAAAGTTCTCAATCCCTCAAGTAATAGATAACTAACCAAGACATTGGTAAATCAATGAGCAATCTGTTATCTAACTCAAAATAAGAATTTCTACTAAGCCAATTGATTTCCTGAAGATTTTTATTGAAATTTGAATTCTGGGCTTAATTCAATCGATTGGGCAATCGATTGGGCAATCAATTGGGCAATTGATTGACAGCATAGCTGAGCCACTGACTTAATGCCAATCGATTGGGCAATTGACTGGGCAATTGATTGGGCAATTGATTGACAGCATAGCTGAGCCACTGACTTAATGCCAATCGATTGGGAAATCGATTTCCCTGCATATTGTTCCAAAAATACATAAACTAACTCAATCACATTCATACACAAATCCACATCTTAACACTTAGCATTTTCAACACAATCACCACGTCAACTTGAGTTTCGAAATCGTTTTACAATCTAACATACTATCGCACAATTCCAAAACATAACTCTTAGTACAATCAACACAATCACAATTTGAATCAAACATACTTACACATAGATTCGAACCATAACACTTAGCAAAAATCAACACAATCATAATTTGCAATGCGTATATGCCAAAATGCATGGACTCGGAATTCCAAACCAAAACCCTCCTCGAAGGGCCGTAAATCATAATTGTACCGCCTATCGCAGGCCAAAATACCAATTACCGAGGTGCCACCTATCACGGGTCAGCACGATTTACTAAAAAGCGTAAATCATAAACGTACCACCTATCACGGGTCAGTACTGTTTACCGAGGTGCCACCTATCACGGGTCAGCACGATTTACTAAAAGAAAAAGCGTAAGTCGTAAGGGTACCGCCTATCACAGGCCAAAGTACTACTTACCGAGGTGCCACCTATCACGGGTCAGCACAACTTACCAAAAAGTAAATCGTAAACGTACCACCTATCACGGGTCAATACAGTTTACTGAGGTGCCACCTATCACGGGTCAGCACAATTTACCAAATGAAATGCATGAGCATACACTAACTCCATTCACAACAATCGTTAAGTAAATGCAGATATTAAAAGATTCCCCATTTTTAATACTCATTTAACTTAACGTTTTGCACGCCAAACGTTAAGCAAACAGACATATTAAGAGATTCCCCATTCTTAATATACTTTTGACTTAAACAATTTCCATAACAAAACATTCAGTAAACAAAACATGAAGAGATTCCCCATTCTTAATGCTCATTTACTGAAACGATTTTCAAAAACAAACATTAAGCAAACAAGACATTAAGAGATTCCCCATTCTTAATTCTCATTTAACTTAAACAATTTTTCCAAAACAAACGTTAAGTAACCGAGACATTAAGAGATTCTCCATTCTTAACGCCCAATTAACTTAAACGATTTTCACAAGTACACATTAGATAAACAAGACATTAAGAGATTCCCCATTCTTAATACTCATTTAACTTAATGGTTTTCAAAACAACATTAAGTAACCAAGACATTAAGAGATTCCCCATTCTTAGCGCTCAGTTAACTTAAACGATTTTCAAAACAAACTTCAAGTAAATAAGACATTAAGAGATTCCCCATTCTTAATTCTCATTTAACTTGAACGATTTTCCAAAACACACATTAAGTAAACGAGACGTTAAGAGATTCCCCATTCTTAATACTCGTTTAACTCTAACGGTTTTCAAATTTCACACCAAACAAACTCGAACATAATATCCAAATCAATGAACGATTCAAACCAAATCACATCATTCAACAACCATCAAGTAAGAACATGCCAAGTACGACGACACAAATTAACACAATCCATCACTCAAACACAACAAGTTTCATATACTCGAAATCATACATAATGGGTTTAAAATTCATTCTCCATAAAACATTACTTAAACCCTAACCAAATTCTTTTCCACACAACCACAAGTAAGTCCCTAAATGCAAACTAAAAGTTTGGAAGGAGCCCTTACCTTCACTTTAGCTTTTTCGTTCGATTACAGTACCGTGAGTAAGTCCGTTAAATTTTCCGCTCGCAACGCCGCTTCCAAAGTTGGTCCACTAGCACCGTAGCACGGAGGTGAGCAACCTCCCCTTCTATCACTTCTTGAAAGGAGGCTTAGATCTAGATGAAACGGGGAGGTTTGTGTTTGAATCCCTAATACCGTTTTTCTCTGTTTTCGAATCAAAGAGGGAGAATGAAGTTGAGAGATCCTTGTCCTATCACCCACTATCAATTTCGAACTCAAAGGAAAGAAAAGAGAGCAAAAACGAGCAACAATGGAGGAAGGGAGAAGAAGGGGGTTCTTGCACAGAGGAAGAAGAAGAAGTTCTGTTTTCTTTTTCCTTTTTCCTTCCTTCTATTCTCTCTCCTCTCTATTTCCTTTTCTTTCTTTTCTAATTTTTTTTTTCTTTTTCCCTCCACACAAACATATATATATATATATATATAACTTATAAGTTAACAAATATCTAAATATTTATTAAAATTACCATTTCACCCATAACCTCTCCAATCCACTTTTGTCAAAAATATCTACCCTCGTTGCAACTCAATTGATAGATAAATTTTTCTGCAACCAGATATATTTATAACAAAATTGCCCGGTATTAAATCCTTCGTAACGGAAGTAAATTATTTCCCGACAAATAATTTTAATCCAATATCCAAAAATATATTTTCGGCCTTTAACTCACTAAATACCGAAAACTGGGTTAAAAGCCTAAGCAATTTAACACAAAATACCCTAAAATTGTATAACTTAGGATTTAAAATTACGGGTCTTACAATTTGCTTAGTAGAAATTTTTATTCTGAGTCATACAATCGATTACTCAGTTGATTCATCCATTGGTTGGTCAGTTGATTTAATACTTGATTGTTTATAAACCTTATTTGATTTCATTTTACTTGGCAAGTATTATATGAACGTTTTGCATATGGAAAACTCTTTTTAAGGTGCATGCTAAGTTGAAAGGTTATTTTGTGCATTTAAAAACTTAAATGTTATGTGTTAATTGTTAATTTCGTTTGGTGACCTTTACAACTATTGTGGAAATCTGGGCTTTGCCCTCAGATGAGAGCCAGGATAATCCTACCGGTTCGTACCCTGTGGATGGGGAGGTAGATGGAAACACCTGACTGGAGCTATGTTAGGAGGATCTTGCGGGGCGCGTGAAGATCACTCAGGGTGTATAGTTTTTTGTAGAATGATCAGATTAGGTTGACGTATAGGGACTAGATGTCTTCCTTTTGGATAGTGTTTATTTTAAATTGGAAGACTGTACCTATACTAATATTGTCAGCATGACATTGTATTTTCGATGGGTTCCATGTACCACTTTTTGATGTGTAAATACTTTGGATTCATATTTCAAAAACTATTTCGTTGCTTGTAAATTATATTGACTTAAATGTCGTTGCGTTATGACTTAAACATTTATCCAAAGGTATTTCCCTTATTTATTTCTTTGTTTTATGAATTTGTTTTAAAAAAAAAAAAAATACACTCTCGCCATTGAAAATCAGGGTGTTACACTGAAGATGAATTATTTATCACTGGCCTGTCTTAACTCCTTTGATTATGAATGTTTTAAGCATTACTTGGTCCTCCATCCATCCTTGTGGATTTTAAATCATCAACTAAAAAAATCAACCATCTTAGGGTCCCAAATCAAATCTCGAATAATCCTTCCGACCTATCAAAATATTAACATCCTCTTAGTAATTTCCATCCTTTAATAGACTCTCAAAACTTATATTACCGCAATCTTGAAGTATTCTCGTACTCGATATTTCAAATTCCACTTAATGGTAACAAAAAAAATACATCAAGGCTTAACTCATTATGTTTTTCCGAACATCGCTCAAAATTCACACTTACCCATGTATAGTTTCATCCAAAATCACTATCCATACTATCTATCTCCTAAACCACAAAGATATTTGTCACTTATCAAAAAAATATATATTCTCACTCCTATAATCGTCATTAGATTCATACTTAATAATCCGAGTTGCGAATCTAGTTTAACTTGAATGCTCAACTTTACCCCTCAAGGTATCGATTATTCCTCAAAGCGCACTTTATCTAACCAAGGTAGTATTTTCCCTTAACGTGCAGCGCCCCTTAACTTCAATACAAGTCTCATTCATTGACACCTAAGCACCAAATGCTATTCCAAATGGAAGCCTTATCTTCTCAACAATTCCATGATGCTCACATCTCTTTGACAGTTATCAAACTGCATCTAGTCTCATCTCGAGATCTACCAGGAAAACATCTAATACTTTTCTTAACAAAAGTCCTCCACTTAGATCTTTACTTGTAATCCCTTATTAGTCTAATGTTAATCCATCCATACTCATCATCTTCGAGTTAACACCAACACATGGCTTATGTGTCCTTCGAACCATTTCATAAATTCATGCCGTCATGATTCGCTTCAACTCTGCCTGACAATCCGTCATCTTGAAGATCTTTTCCACTTCTTGAATCCTCTAATCAACCTTTTTCTGAGTTCTCATCACCCTTGAACTTTGGAGGATGGTAACGACGAAAATCTTTCAATCTTCTTGACTCAATAGCACATATCTCTCTTTCCCTCTTCTCCAAATCTCGTAGAGTCTTTGCAGTTGTCTGTGCAACAGCGAAAACATCCATGTTATTCGTAGCTTCAACCATTTGATCATCCCTATTGACGTTTATTCTGGCCACGTCGTTCCTTCTTGGAGGTAGTGTTTCCCCAAAACCATCGTCAAGAAGAGTGTTAACACCACTTCAGATAATTCCAAAACTAACTTTCGAATATATCAACACATAATAACTATCCCTGATCTGACAACCCAGACCAATTACCCCGACGCATGATCAGATAACGACTCTCAACCTATAATCTATAACCATAAACTCCACAGCCCCAAAGAAATCACAACCAAAGCTCTGATACCACAATGTAACACCCAGATTTTTAACAGCGAGAGTGTTTTTTTTTTTTCAAAACAAATTCATAAAACAAAGAAATAAATAAGGAAATACCTTTGGATAAATATTTAAGTCATAACACAACGACAATTAAGTCAACATAATTTACAAGCAGCGGAATAGTTTTTGAAATACGAATCCAAATACTTACACATCAAAAAGTGGTACATGGGACCCATCGAAAATAAAATGTCATGCTGCCAATATTAGTACAGGTACACTCTTCCAATTTAAAATAAACGCAATCCAAAAGAAAGACATTTGTTCCCTCCATGTCAACCTAATCAGATCATTCTACAAACAAAAAAACTATACACCCTGAGTGATCTCCACGCGCCCCGTAAGATCCTCCTAACATAGCTCCAGTCAGGCATTCCCATCTACATTCCCATCCACAGGGTACGAACCGGTAGGATTGTCCTGGCTCTCATCTGAGGGCAAAGCCCAGATTTCCACAATAGTTGTAAAGGGTCACCAACCGAAATTAACAGTTAACACATAATACTTAAGTTTTTAAATGCAAAAAATAACCTTTCAACTTAGCTTGCACCTTAAAAGGGTTTTCCATATGCTAAAAGTTCATATAATACTTGCCAAATAAAAATGAAATCAAAATAAGGTTTTTAATCAATCAAGTAATATATAACTGACCAATCCATTGATGAATCAATTGAGCAATCGATTATCTGACTCAGAGTAAGAGTTTCTACTAAGCAAATCGATTGGAAAATCGATTTCTTGAAGGTGTTTAGTGAAACCTGTATTCTGGGTTAAAATCAATCGATTGGGAAATCAATTTTCTTAAATAGCTGAGTCCCTGTGATATGCCAAATCGATTGGCAAATCGATTTTGATAAAAAGCTGAGCCCCTGTAACGTGCCAAATCGATTGGCAAATCAATTTTGATAAATAGTTGAGCCCCTGTGACATGCCAAATCGATTGGCAAATCGATTTTGTTCAATATTTTTAACAGAATCGATTGGGAAATCGATTTTTCTGAAGTTTTTTCTAAACTACATACACTGAATCAATCACAGCTACACACAACACACAATTCCAAAACGTAACACTTAGCAATTACAACACAATCACCACGACATCTTGAGTCTCGAAATAGTTTTGAAATCAATCACACTTACACACAATTTCAAAACATAACACTTAGCAATTACAACGCAATTACCACGACATCTCAAGTTCAAACACTCAATCATAATCTTGAATCAAACACGACTCGTGTGCCAAGCACCCTAATGCAATGTGTATATGCCAAAATGCATGGACTCGGAATTCCAAACCAAAACCCTCCTCAAAGGGCCGTAAATCATAATCGTACCGCCTATCGCAGGCCAAAGTACTAAATTACTTAGGTGCCACCTATCACGGGTCAGCATGATTTACCAAAAAGCGTAAATCGTACACATACCGCCTATCACAGACCAGTATTGTTTACCGAGGTGCCACCTATCACGGGTCAACACGATTTACCAAAAACGTAAATCGTAAATGTACCGCCTATCACAGGCCAAAGTACTATTTACCGAGGTGCCACCTATCACGGGTCAGCACGATTTACCAAAATGAAATGCATGAGCATACTCTGACTCTATCCACATCAATCGTTAAGTAAATGCAGATATTAAAAGATTCCCCATTTTTAATACTCATTTAACTCTAACAATTTTCACGACAATCATTAAGTAAACAAAGATATTTAGAGATTCTCCATTCTTAATACTCATTTAACTCTAACGATTTTCACTGCAAACATTAAGTAAACATAGATATTAAAAGATTCCCGATTTTTAATACTCGTTTGACTCTAATGATTTTCACGACAACATTAAGTAAACAGAGATATTAAAAGATTCCCCATTTTTAATACTCGTTTAACTCTAATGATTTTCAAATTCCACACATAACATACTCAAACATATTCTCAAATTTAATCCACAATTCACACCAAATCACATCAATTCATTTTTTCACAAAATCCAACCAAACACATCTCAAATTTCATAAGTATTAATTATGAACACGTCAAATACGACGAACACAAATCATCACAACCCACCACTGAAACACATCAAATTTCATTTCCTCAAAATCATACATAAATGAGTTAAATTCATTTTCCACAAAATACTCATCAATATCACCAAAACCCAACTCTAAGATTTTTCCCATAAAAGCCTTAGATTCATTTACCCCCAAATCAACACTTCAACCCTAACAAAAATTCTTTTCCACACAACCACAGATAAGTCCCTAAATGCAAACTAAAAGTTTGGAAGGAGCCCTTACCGTAACGTTAGCTTTAACGAGCGATCACGGTACCGCAAGTAATTCCGATAAAATCTCCGCTCGCGACATTGCTTCCTAAGTTAGTTCACTAGCACAGTAGCGTGGTGGTGAGTAACTTTCCCTTCTATCTCTTTGCGAAACGAAGCTTAGATCTAGATGAAACGTGGAGGTTTGCGTTTGACATTTTTGAAAACACCAACACCGTTTTTCTCCGTTTTCGAATCAAAGAGAAAGAATGAAGTTGAAAAATCCTTGTCTTCTCACCCCCAAGCCATGGGTTTCTCTTCTTGAAGCAAAATAAAGCAAAGAAATCAAAGAAAAGGAGCAAGATCGAGAGAGTTTTCGAGGCAGGGAACGGAAACCTTTTCTCTTTTTCCTTTCACTGTTTGTCGTATTCTTTCTTTGTTCCTTTTTTTTTCTACTTCTTTCATATACATATATATATATAATTAAAACCAAAAAATAAATATCTATATATTCTAGATATTTTAACAAAATATCATTTCACCCATCATTTCCCACACTAAAACTTTCACTATAATAAGTAATGGGTACACCAGAGTCTTCCTAATAACAATAGGAAACATTAATCAACAATAACAACCTTCCACTAAAGTGGGTATGCCAAAGTAACTCTCAGAGAAGATAAAACTACTCAAATTATGTATTAAAGTAACAAACTCAGTAGTAGGAATAACTTATTAAATTTGTAGATCAAACGAAGCAAGTTTGCTACACACCTGTTACCACCACCGAAACCAAATCCTTATTTTTATTCTCTAGCAACCGTTCTCTTTCTCATTCTAATTCTTAGGATTTCTAAATCCCTTTTATTTCCTTCACATAGGCCTAGCCCAATAATACTTTTTTTTTCTTTCTTTCTTTTATTTCAATAATAATAATAATACTAATACTAATAAAACTAGTGGGTTCCACTTGGGGAGGGAGCCCACCCAACAAATCTCCCCCTCACGACTGAAGTGGGAAGGTACTGCTCAACCATGCCAGCTTTCTTTCTACAACATATTATCTTCGACACAGGCAAGGTCTTCATCACCATATATGAACCATTCTCATCAGTATGAATCTTCTCAATTAAAAGTGACTTTGTTTCCAGTGCATCTCGTATCCAATGATACCACACTTCAATATGCTTCGACTTTGCATGAAAAGTCGGATTCTTGCTGAGATGGATCGTACTCTGAATGTCGCAGAATAACATAAACTTGTCTTGCTTGAGGCCTAACTCATGTAGGAATTTCTTCATCCACAAGAATTCTTTGGAAGCTTCATTGGCTGCAATGTATTCAACTTCAGTAGTGGACAAAGCAACACACTTTTGTAGTCTTGATTGCCAAGACACAACTCCCCACGCAAAATTCATCATATAACAAGAAGTAGATTTTCTAGAATCAAGATCACCTACCATATCTGCATTTGTGTAGCCATCCAACACAAGTTCACCACCTTCATAGCATAAACACATTTTGGAAGTGCCTCTGAGGTATTTGAGAATCCACTCCACTACTTGTCAATGATCTTTACCAGGATTAGAGAGAAATCGACTAACAACTCCAACTGCATGAGCAATATCTGGCCTTGTGCATACCATAGCAAACATCAAACTACCAACTGCGGATGCATAAGGAACCTTCTTCATCTCTTCTTTGTCTTTCTCACTTGTAGGACATTTATCATAATTCAATTTAAACTGAGTATCAAGTGGAGTACTAACAAGTTTGCAATTGCTCATGTTAAACCCTTTAACACCTTCTCAATATAATTGTGTTGAGACAACCACAATTTATTATTCTTTCTGTCACGAGTGATTCTCATACCCAAAATTTTCTTTGCAGGGACCCAAGACTTTCACTGCAAAAGACTTGCTCAAATCTTTCTTTAAAGATTGAATCTTCTTAGTGCCATGACCAACAATGAACATGTCATCCATATATAAAAAGAGAATAATGTAATCACCATCAAAGAATTTCTTGATAAACACACAATGGTCAGAAGTAGTTTAACCATACCCATATTTCTCCATGAAAGAATCAAATTTCTTGTACCATTGTCGAGGTGCTTGTTTGAGCCCATACAAGCTTTTCTTCAATTTAAACACAAGTTCTTCTTTACCTTTGACTTCGAAACCCTCTGGTTGCTCCATATAGATCTCTTCCTCCAAATCACCATGAAGGAATGCAGTTTTCACACCATGTTGTTCAACTTCTAGGTTTACACTAGTAGCTAACCCAAGCACAACTCAGATAGAGGACATCTTCACCACAAGTAAAAAAATTTCATCAAAGTCAACACCTTTTCTCTTATTAAAACCATTCACAACCAATCTTGCTTTGTATCTTGGTTGAGAACTATTATTTTCTTCGTTTCTCTTGTATGCCCATTTGTTCTTGAGTGCTTTTCTACCATTAGACAACTTTACCAAATCAAATGTGTGATTCTCATGCAAGGAAGTCATCTCTTCTTGCATGGCCTTCAACCACTTTTCTTTATCAACATTTGTAATAGCTTCTTGATAATATTCTGGCTCTCCACTATCAGTAATCATCACATACTCATGTGGAGGATATCTTTGAGAAGGTTGACGTTCTCTAGTAGATCTTCTCAACTCAAACTCGTATGGTGGCTCAATTGGAACCTGCTCATCAGGGTAAGGTACATGATCATCAATTACATTCTCATCATTTACCTGTATATCTCCCCCATCAACAAAGGTTTCTGCATGGGGCTTAGGCGCAACATCAATGTAACTTCTGGAATTTGATTTATATTTTTCTGCTTTATCAAAATCTTCAATAGTATGGTCTTCAAGAAATATCACATCTCGGCTTCTGATAATTTTCTTGTCAACCAGATCCAACAATCTATAACCAAGTTCTTCATCACCATAACTAACGAATATACACTGTTTGGATTTACTATCAAGCTTGGACCTCTCATCTCTTGGGACTTGAACAAAACATCTACAACCAAAAACTCTCAAATGACGGTAAGAGACATCTTTCCTAGTCCACACTCTATTTGGAACATCACCATCAAGTGGAATAGAAGGAGAAAGATTGATCAAATCCACTGCAGTTTTCATTGCTGTACCCCAAAAAGATTTCGATAATTTTACATGAGATATCATACATCTGATATTGTCATTAATTGTACGATTCATTCTCTTTGCAACATTATTATGTTGAGGTGTCTTTGGAACTGTTTTCTCAAACCTAATTCCATGTTTTCTACAATACTCTTCAAATGGACCTCTGTATTTACCACCGTTATCTAATCGAACACATTTCAATTTGCTTCCCTTTTCTCTGTCAACACTTGCATGAAAATGCTTGAAGACTCCAAATATATGTCTTTAGATTTCAAAGGAAATAGGGATGACAATGGTTAGAGTTTGGGTAGGGTACTATAGTACCCGTGGTTAAAAAATACTCACACCTGTGTCCGTACCCTCTTGGTTATCAATTTTAATACTTGTACCCTTAACCTTTGGGTACCTAAATGCCCGTTCCCATACCCATTACCCACGCTTTAATTAAAATATATCGATATATAAATGATATTGATGTGATTAAATTTAACAATTATTCAAATATTTTAACTCCAATCATAAATTATTATAAACCAAAATATTTTTTGACTCAAAAAATTTCAAATGAACACTCGTTACAATACACATTCTAAAATTCATAATAATAATTAATGAAGTTGCAAGTCCTACGACAATATTATTCGAGATCTGTAAAAGCAATTGATAGGAAGTTGCAAGTATAATTATAAAGTCATGATTAATAAGACATAACTCTTAGTTATAAAGTCACAATTAGTTACATATTCATCATAATTAAATTCTTAAAAAATTTGCAAACGTTTATCTTTCAATTATAAATATTGTAATGGTCCAATGATACTAATAGATGTTAAAACATAAATAAAAGAATTAATAAAACTAAACACTAATATAATAAATAAGTAAATACTATATTTATATAAGTGCGGGTGCGGGGTGAGGTGGATACTATAGTATCAGTACCCGCACCTATACCCTTTTAATTTTGTGGGTAATTATTTGTCTCCATTTCCATACCCATTATGCGGGTTTTTACCCTACCCATTGTAGGTTTTTTGTTGCGGTTACCCATTGCGTCTGTGTCTAATTGCCATCCCTAAAAGGAAATGCCCACACTTTTCTAGAGTGGTCTTCAATAAAAGTAACAAAATATGATGCACCACCAAGAGATTTACTATCCATCATACAAACATCAATATGAACTAAATCAATAATATTTTGCCTCCTATAAGGACTAGTATTATGAAAAGAAACTCTATGTTGTTTTCCAGCAAAACAATGGGTGCAAGTTTTTAGAGACGTACCTTTCACAGGAAGAAAGTTTTTCTTCACAAGTATGTTGAGTCATTTCTCACTCAAGTGATCGAGGCGCATATGTCATAAATCAGAAGATGCATCTTCAATTGCATTCACTCTTTTCTTGCATAACTTCGTAGACATCCTATAGAGAGAAGTGGAACTTTGCTCCTTTGCAACCACTAGGGACCCTTTGGTGATTTTACATATACCACCACCACCAAAGTAAGTGTGATAACCATCAATATCCAAAGCTTTCACCGAAATCAAATTGAGATGAATATGAGGTACATGTCTAACATTCTTCAGTGGAAGCTTACAACCAATCTCAGTTTCAACCCAAACATCTCCTATATCGATAATTTTACATACTCCTTCATCTCCCATTTTTACCATGCCAAAATCACCAACACTATAAGATGAGAAGAAATCACGTCTAGGAGTAACATGATACGAGGCACCCAAATCACTAATCCAAGTTGAATCCTGACATTCAAGGTTTTTGGAATTATCATCACAAACAATGTAGACATTATTAATAGATGCAACTGTTGTTGTATCTTTATCATTTTTCTTCTTTTTGTCTTCATCTCTTTCCCCTGATTGATCTCTCTTAAGGAATCTGCAATTTCTTTTTATGTGACCCGCTTTGCCACAATGATAGCATATCACTTCTTTTCTAGACCTGTACTTGCTTCTTGACTTGCTACGACTTTCACAATTGTCGCGTCTATGGAAGTTTCTAGATTGATTTCTCCTTCGTGACTCTGTAACTAGTGCGTCTGACTTTGAGGAATAACAAATTAAGCCACTTTCCTTTCTTCGAGCTTCTTCGTTCAACATGCTCTCTTTAACTGTTGAAATTTTCAACTTTCCACTTGGAGTTGAATTGGTCAATGTCACAACAAGGACATCCCAATTATCAGGCAAAGAACTCAACAATAACAACGCTTGCAACTCATCATGTAATTAAATTTCTGCAGTTGTCAACTGATTCCCTGTATTATGAAAAATACTCATATGCTCTGCCATTGAATCCCTAACTTTGTATTTCATATTCACCAGCTTCCGAATCAAGAATGCTTTATTTTGCATATTATTTCGTTCATACAACTCTTTTAATTTTTCCCATCTTTTGTCAGCATCTATTTCAGTTTCAACATGTGGATATACACTAAGATCCAACGACTGCCTGATCAATGCCACTACCTTTCTATTCATCTTCTTCCAATAAACGTCTGATTTATCTGCGGGTTTAGCAGTGTTACCCTCAATAGGATCATACAAATCTTTACTATATAACATGTCTTCCATGAGAGTCTTCCAAAGTGTGTAATTAGAAGAGTTGAGTTTAATCATATTGGAACCTTTATTTTCCTCCTCCATTTAAATGCACAAATCAAATCAATTGGGCTCTAGATGCCACTTGGTTGGGAAAACCATATATAATTAGCGATAACTATCTCAATAATGTGAAATAATTTTTTCCCTCACTTGTGCAAATAAATGACCAAACAGAAAATACAATTCCACAGAGTAAAAATAATCGGCAGAAAATTAAATATGAGACAAACACAATTTTTAACGTGAAAAACTTCCCCCAAATTGAGAGAATAAAAACCATGGGACCTAGTCCAGTAAAACTTCCGATATAATAAGTAATGAGTACACTAGAGTTTTCTTAATAACAATAGGGAACATCAATCAACAATAACAACCTTCCACTAAAGTGGGTATGCCAAAGTAACTCTCAAAGAAGATAAAAATACTCAAACTATATATTAAAGTAACTAACTCAATGGTAGAAATATCATACTAAATTTTTAGATCAAACGAAACAAGTTTGCTACACACCTGTTACCACCACCGGAACCAAATTCTTATTTTTCTTGTCTGGCAACCATTCTCTTTTTCATTCTAATTCTTAGGATTTCTAAATCCCTTTTATTTCCTTCACATGGGCCTAGCCCAATAATACCTTTTTTTTCTTTCTTTTATTTCAATAATAATAATACTAATAAGAGATTGATTTTGACATATCTCTACAGGCAGACAAACAGACATATAGATAGATAAATAGATAGATAGACGACATAGAGATAGACAGCCAGACAAATAGATATTTGTTGTTAGGTAATTCTCTTGATCATGTTTTTGATATTAAAGGAAGTAAACTATTTGTTGTTTTAGATATTCAAGTCTCTTGATCGTGTTTTGAATTCATGTTTGTAGTTAGGTAATTCTCATAGTTAATTAGTCGATTGAAGATGTGTTACGCGAATATAAACATAATATAGATAGTTTCATTTAAGCAATATGACATATATAGATTGAAGAGGAGTTATACACAATATAGTTTCTAACAGTCAAATGGCATAATGTAACATATATAGATTGAAGAGGTGTTGTACACAGTATAGTTTCTAACAGTCAAATGGCATAATGCATCTTTTGATATATAAAATAAAGTGTTTGATATAAAAATTATTTTGTTTTTCCTTAAATTAGCTGATATATATGATATGACGTACTTTATGATAGACTTAATTTCAATAAAAATTTCTAGTATGAGAAATAGTAGAACCCATGTTGTTTGTAGGAATAAAATGTTGTTTTAAACTTTGTTTGATGCCCATCAAGATTGACTATTCGTTCTCAATCAAGATAACTATAATTTGCATTTCTAATCGTCGTCTAGATTCTCGTTCTTGTTGCGGTTATGTTGCAAATCCTTACATTGTCAAAAAATATGAACAAATACGGCTTCAATTACGGTTGTAATATCATTAGACAGACTTCAACGAAAATAAGGTTGACATTTAACTAAATGTTTTTAATAATGATCTTTTGCAGAGATAAGTTGTCCAAACGACTAACCGTTATTAGAGGATTTAACTTTTTTCAAAGCATTTATTGGAATACCATGTTAGACCAAGTGACTACTTGAATATAGAGACAGATGAATGTTGAATTTTGGTTAAAATTGAGAATTTGAAAAAGTCTCATATTGCTTGGATTTGTAAAGGAAGAGGGAGTTCAACGCTATATAAATAACTCTAATTATGCATTACATATCGCACCGGTTAGAAACATTTTAAGCTTGTATCTGATATTTTTCTCTTTTATTCTTGTGTTAGAGTGATATGATATGAGGTTTAAATATCTGGGAATGGAATAAGTTTCAACATCTCCACATGGTAGGGAGAGTTATAACTGATTCCAAATATGTTTAGAAGGGGGGTTGAATAGGGAATTTGCTGTTAAAAATAATTTCTAAGTGTTTGAAAAACTATCCTCTCGCTGAGGATGGCTAGCTCGAGGATGGTATTTTTCAAATCGTCAGATCTAAGTTGAGCAAAAGAGTAAGAGTAGAATATGAGAGACACACACACAATTTTATACTGGTTCACCCAAAGATGGCTACGTCCAGACCTCACACCCTTGTGAGATTTCACTAACTTTCAAACAGATCAATCCTCACACCGAGGATGATTACAAACCGTGTATTCTTTAGCTTCACCAAGCTTACAATCAATTTTCAAATATTTCCATGCGTAACTCACAGGGAAAATACAAAGTGATATGAGAGTGATTGATACTTAATACTTTCTCAAAGGATTTACAAAGATATAGTGTAGGATCAAAGAAAGTAAGAAGTGAGGATGAGTGTTTTGCTCTTGATAGCTTTAAGATGCTTGATCTTTTTATGCAAGTGTGTTGTGTGTCATCTAATGGAGAGCTTTTTTGCATTTTATATAGATCCAAGCTCTTTGATGACTGTTGGAGCTTATTTCAAGCATTCCAAGTTTTTCATCATAATTACAGAACTGCCATTACTGCCATCCTCACCTTTCATGTAACTTGATCTTGACAACTCTTTGTCAATTCTCTTTTATCAGAAATGCATAGCTGTTTATTTGATCATGTGAGCTGCATTTTTCGAAAACTTTAAGGTATAGGTTGATTTCACCTTTTGAGGTGATGTTGACAAGAGAGAGAAAGCCACCCTCTTAATTAGCCTTCACATGTGATCTTCCATTTTTGGCTGGTTTCAAGTTGTCTTTCTTTAACTTGACTTCTTCATGTATATATTCATGCAAGCATAATAAATAGTCTGATTTTAGCATTTTCACATGCTTGAAGAGTTGCTTTCGACTTTGCTGGCCTATCCTCAGCCTAGTCTGCCATCCTCTGCATTCTAGATCTAGCTATATTCATCTTTTTCCTTTGACCTTCTGATTTTTTATTTTAAATGCTTTATTTATTCATGTTTGACATTGTTATGCATTTGAATAAACACATTTGTTCTGGTGAGGGCTCAGATTGTGCAGATCTGAAGCTTTTTTAATTTGCACACCATCCTCACGGTTAGCAATTTCCATCCTCACGTTTGTAGCAACTTCCATCCTCACTTTTGCAGCAATTTCCATCCTCAGATTTGAATCATATTTTACTTCTTTTTGCCTTAATGATTAACAATCTATTTTCTTGTATGAATACACTCAAGAACACATGTTAGTCATTAACCACAATCATAATCTCTTAAGCAATTTTGTTATCATTAAAATTATTTGAGAGATTTTGTCTCAACAGCGTCTGGGTCTAATTGCCATCCCTAAAAGTAAAATGATAAGGCTATATGTAAACATAGATCCCCTATTATTAAGGGGTAGGAGAGGCGCCAACGTGGCACCAACAGAAATAACTGGTTTTCTGTTATTAGGATCCTGAGAATAGAATAAATAGAGAAGGGAGAGTCATGTAAGGGGTTGTTGGGGAAGTTGAGTGTGTAGTAACTGATTCTGGGAATTAGTTAGGGAAATTCATTATGTTCCTTCCTATCTTTTCTCTGTCTGCTATTGTAACAGAAAATTCTTGAATAACAATAAGCATAGCTCAGTTCCATTGGGATGAAGCATTTCAGAATCCCTAATTTCTTCTTTCACTTTACCACATTCTACTTACCAGTTTTATCACTGGTATCAGAGCACCGATTCTGGTGCCCTGGTTTCCACCACCTAGAAGAAACTGCGTATGAGGACGAGGAGCATGGCCAGATCTAATGAAGATGGGGATCAAGAACGTGAAGATATGAGAGCACGTCTTGAATTCGCTGAAGCCTTGGCGAAAAAGCATGAGGATCAAATCGCTGATCTGATGAACCGACTTAATCAGAATCGCGAGCAAGCTAGTCCGTTTCACGAAGGTATAGGAAGCAGTGGTGATCGTAATGAAGAAGTTCATCGTAGAGAGAAATGGCGGAAGTTGGAAATTCCAATTTTCGCAGGAGATGATGCTTTCGGGTGGACCCATCGATTGGAGCGATATTTTCTATTGAAGGAAGTAACTGAGGAAGAGAAAATGCAGGCGACAGTTATGGCATTGGAAGGCAAGGCTCTGAGTTGGTATCATTGGTGGGAGAAATGTAACCCTAATTCGAATTGGGAAGGCTTCAAAATCACGGTGGTTCGTAGGTTTCAACCTTCGATGATCCAAAATCCTTTTGAGCAATTACTTTCTCTGAAGCAGAATGGCACAGTGGAGGAATATGTGGAAAATTTTGAGAAGTATGTGGGACCTATGAGGACCATTGACCAAGAATTCGTAAGAGGAATCTTTCTGAATGGACTCAAGCAAGAGCTGCAAGCTGAGGTAAAACTGTATGAAATTAACTCCCTGTCTGAAATGATTCAAAAGGTGCTATTGATTGAACAAAAGAATATCTTAATCAATATGAAACCTAGCTATAGTTATGCTACTATGAATACTGGGAATTCACGTAGCATACCTTATACTAAAATTGTAACCTTGGAATCTAAGTTGGGTTCAGATCAAAGAAATAGTTCACTCAGTGGAACGGGGCAGAATCTGAGTGTCGATAGTGTAAAAAACAGAGGAGGGGAGTTTAAACACTTAACCAGTGCTGAAATTAGAGAAAAAAGAGAAAAAGGGTTATGCTTTAAGTGTGATGAACCCTATAATAGGGAGCACAAGTGTAAAAACAGGCAGTTTAAGATGATTATCTTAGAGGAAGATGAGGAAGAGGGGGAAGATGAACTGGAAGAACCCCTGCAATCATTCAAATCGTTGCATCTATCACTATGTTCAATGTCAGGGTTTACTACCACCAAATCTTGGAAAGTAGAAGGAATAGTAGAAGGGAATTCAGTGGTAATTTTAATTGACTGTGGAGCTTCACACAACTTCATAGCTACAGAGTTAGTAGGAAGGTTGAAATTGAAAGTCATGGAAACCCCTTCATATTTGGTGGAAGTTGGAGATGGCCATAAAGTGAGATGCAAGGGGAAGTGTGCCCAGCTGAAAGTCCAGATGCAACAAGTGGAACTCTTACAAGACTTCTACTTATTCACATTGAAGGGAGTTGATATGGTGTTAGGATTGGATTGGCTGGCAAGTTTGGGAGAAATAAAAGCTGATTTTGGGAAGTTGGAACTCACGGTGAAACAAGGTGAAAAAGTGGTCAAAATTTCTGGTAATCCAGCTCTTGCTAAAACAGAACTTCCTTTTGGAGCCCTTATGCAAGTTCTCAAAGAAGAAGGAGAAGGGTTATTAATACAATGTGCAGCTGACAGCAGCAAGTCTCAGCCTCAAGATGCTCTATCCCAATTTTTTTTTCAATTACTGGAAGAATATGGGGATTTATTCACTGACCCGAAGGAATTACCTCCCATGAGGAGACATGATCATGCGATACACCTTAAAGAAGGAGCTGCAATTCCTAATTTAAGGCCATACAAATATCCTCATTATCAGAAAACAGAAATAGAAAGATTGGTGGGGGAGATGTTAGATTCGGGAGTGATAAGGCCTAGCATAAGTCCCTATTCTAGCCCAATTATTTTAGTGAAGAAAAAAGATGGAGGTTGGAGGTTTTGTGTAGATTATCGTGCATTGAACAAGATAACTACACCCAACAAATTCCCAATTCCAATTATAGAATAACTCCTAGATGAAATTGGAGGAGCAACTATATTCACTAAACTTGACTTAAAGTCAGGTTATCATCAAATCAGAATGAGAGAGATTGATATTGACAAGACAGCTTTTAGGACACATGAAGGTCATTATGAGTTTATGGTGATGCCTTTTGGTCTTACAAATGCACCATCAACTTTTCAGGCTCTTATGAATGAGGTTTTAAGACCTTTTCTGAGGAAGTTTGCACTGGTTTTCTTTGATGACATTCTAGTATACAGCAGAGATGAAAACTGTCATCTAGAGCATTTAAGGGAGGTTTTTGAGGCTTTGAGACGAAATTCCTTAAGGGTCAATAAAAAGAAATGCAGTTTTGTGAAATCAAGCTTAGAATACCTTGGCCACATCATTTCTGGTTCAGGGGTATCAGCAGATCAAGCCAAAGTAGAAGCTATGACTTCTTGGCCTATCCCTAAAGATCTAAAAAGCTTAAGGGGATTTCTTGGTCTCACAGGATATTATAGAAGATTTGTCCAAGATTACGGTAAAATAGCCAAACCTCTCACTGAGTTGCTGAAGAAAGACAGCTTTATATGGACTGAGGCCACTACAGCTTCATTTCAGTGCCTAAAATCTGCTATGATCAGATTACCTCTATTGGCTATCCCAGATTTTTCTAAAACTTTTGTGCTGGAAACAGATGCTTCTAGTAAAGGGATAGGAGCAGTTTTAATGCAAGAAGGTAAACCTTTAGCTTTTTGGAGTAAAGGTCTTTCACCTAGAGCACAAATGAAATCAGTATATGAGAGGGAATTAATGGCATTGGTACAAGCAGTCCAGAAATGGAAACATTATTTGATGGGTAGACATTTTATCATCAGAACTGATCAAAGAAGTTTAAAATTCCTCACAGATCAAAGATTGTTTAGTGAGGAGCAATTCAAATGGGCAGTCAAGTTAATTGGGTTGGATTTTGAAATTCAATTCAAACCGGGCAAAGAGAATCCAGTGGCGGATGCTTTTTCAAGAAAAATGATGTATAGCGCTGTTTCTATCATCAATTTAACATATACTGAGGAATGGTTTCAAGAGGTTCAGCATGATCCTAAGTGGCAGAGAGTGGTTCAGGATTTGATTGGAGACCCAAACTCTCATCTTGGGTTTCAGTTTTAGGCTGGCAGACTTTTGTATAAAGGGAGATTGGTGTTGTCAAAAGGGTCTAACAAAATTCCTATTGTGTTAGCTGAATGCCATGATAGTATTTCTGGGGGACATTCAGGATTTTTTAGAACCTACAAAAGAGTCTCTAGTTTTTTTTACTAGGAAGGAATGAGAAATGCAGTGAAACAGTATGTAGAGGCTTGTGAGGTGTGTCAGAGACAGAAATATTCCACCTTGGCACCAGGAGGTCTGTTACAGCCATTGCCAATACCAACTCAGGTATGGCGAGATATCTCTATGGACTTTATTTCTGGTCTACCCAAATCTAAAGGCAAGGACACTATCTTTGTAGTGGTTGATAGACTCACTAAGTATGCACATTTCTACCCACTTGGACACCCTTTTAATGCCAAGGATGTAGCGGCAGTGTTTGTGAAAGAAGTGGTTAAACTTCATGGTTTTCCAGCAACTATAGTTTCAGATAGGGATCAGATTTTCCTTAGCCATTTTTGGCAGGAATTATTCAGATTGGCAGGCACAAGACTGAAATACAGCACTGCTTACCATCCTCAAACCGATGGACAAACTGAGGTGGTGAATAGAAGCTTAGAAACATACCTCAGATGTTTTGCTGGACCAAAACCAAGAAATTGGGTCGATTGGCTTTTATGGGCAGAATTTTGGTTCAATGCTACCTACAATGTATCAGCTGGCATGACTCCCTTCAAAGCATTATATGGTAGAGACCCACCTACATTGATCAAAGGTTGCACTTTCACCTCAAAGCTGGAGGAACTCAACCAACTTTTGGTTTCTCGGGACTTGATTTTACATGAGTTACAACAGAATTTGTTGAAAGCTCAAGATATGATGAAAGCTCAGGCAAACAAACAGAGAAGGGATATTGAGTATGCAGTAGGTGATTGGGTGTTTTTAAAACTTCAACCATATAAGCTCAAATCCCTAGCTAATAGACCAGTAGCTAAACTTGCTGCTAAATTCTATGGTCCTTATAAAATTCTGGAAAGGATTGGTCCTGTAGCCTATAAACTAGAACTCCCTGATCATGCTAAAGTACACCCTGTGTTTCATGTGTCTTTGTTGAAAAAATCTGCTAAACAACCCCATCAGTCACAGCCACTTCCTCCAATGTTATCTGAAGAATGTGAGTTGCAAGTCAATCCAGCTGATATTTTGCAATGCAGAGATGATAAGGATGGAAACCTGGAAGTTTTGGTGCAGTGGGAGCAGTTACCTTCATGTGAGAACTCATGGGAACTTGCTGCTCAGCTTCAGGAAGCTTTTCCTCATTTTCCCCTTAAGGACAAGGTGGTTCTTTTGGGGGGGAGTATTGATAAGGCTATATGTAAACATAGATCCCCTATTATTAAGGGGTAGGAGAGGCGCCAACGTGGCACCAACAGAAATAACTGGTTTTCTGTTATTAGGATCCTGAGAATAGAATAAATAGAGAAGGGAGAGTCATGTAAGGGGTTGTTGGGGAAGTTGAGTGTGTAGTAACTGATTCTGGGAATCAGTTAGGGAAATTCATTATGTTCCTTCCTATCTTTTCTCTGTCTGCTATTGTAACAGAAAATTCTTGAATAACAATAAGCATAGCTCAGTTCCATTGGGCTGAAGCATTTCAGAATCCCTAATTTCTTCTTTCACTTTACCACATTCTACTTACCAGTTTTATCATAAAATGCCCACACTTTTCTAGAGTGTTCTTCAATAAAAGTAAAAAAATATGATGCATCACCAAGATATTTACTATCCATCATACAAAAATTAGTATGAACTAAATCAATAATATTGTGCCTCCTATGAGGACTAGTATTATGAAAAGAAACTCTATGTTGTTTTCAGCAAAACAATGGGTGCAAGTTTTTAGAGACGTACCTTTCACAGGAAGAAAGTTTTTCTTCACAAGTATGTTGAGTCATTTCTCACTCAAGTGATCGAGGCGCATATGTCATAAATCAGAAGATGCATCTTCAATTGCATTCACTCTTTTCTTGCATAACTTCGTAGACATCCTATAGAGAGAAGTGGAACTTTGCTCCTTTGCAACCACTAGGGACCCTTTGGTGATTTTACATATACCACCACCACCAAATTAAGTGTGATAACCATCAATAATCAAAGCTTTCACCAAAATCAAATTGAGACGAATATCAGGTACATGTCTAACATTCTTCAATTGAAGCTTACAACCAATCTCAGTTTCAACCAAAACATCTCCCATACCGATAATTTTACATACTCCTTCATCTCCCATTTTTACCATGCCAAAATCACCAACACTATAAGATGAGAAGAAATCACGCCTGGGAGTAACATGATATGAGGCACCCGAATCAATAATCCAAGTTTAATCCTAACATTCAAGGTTTTTGGAATTATCATAACAAACAATGTAGACATTATTAACAGATGCAACTGTTGTTGTATCTTTATCATTTTTCTTCTTTTTGTCTTCATCTCTTTCCCTTGATTGATCTCTCTTAAGGAATATGCAATTTCTTTTTATGTGACCTGTTTTGCCACAATGATAGCATATCACTTCTTTTCTAGACCTCGACTTGCTACGACTTTCACAGTTGTCGCGTCTATGGAAGTTTCTAGATTAACTTCTCCCTCGTGACTCTGTAACTAGTGCGTCTGACTTTGAGGAAGAACCAATCAAAGCACGTTCCTTTCTTCGAGCTTCTTCGTTCAAATGCTCTCTTTAACTGTTGACATTTTCACCTTTCCACTTGGAGCTGAATTGGTCAATGTCACAACAAGGACTTCCCAATTATCAGGCAAGGAACTCAATAATAACAACGCTTGCAACACATCATCTAATTTAATTTTTGTAGTTGTCAACTAATTCCCTGTATTATGAAAAATAATCATATGCTCTACCATTGAATTCCCATCTTTGTATTTCATATTCACTAGCTTCCGAATAAAAAATGTTTTATTTTGCACATTATTTCGTTCATACAACTCTTTTAATTTTTCCCACATCTTGTTAGCATCTATTTCATATTCGCCACTGCCTTTTTATTCACCTTCTTCTAGTCAGCCTCCGATTTATCTGCGAGTTTAGCAGTGTTACCCTCAATAGGATCATACAAATCTTTACTGTATAATATGTCTTCCATGAGAGTCTTCCAAAGTGTGTAATTAGAAGAGTTGAGTTTAATCATATTGGGACCTTTATTTTCTTCCTCCATTTAAATGCACAAATTAAATCAACCGGGTTCTAGATACCACTTTGTTGGGAAAACCAGAGATAATTAGCGATAACTATCTCAATAATGCAAAATAATTTTTTTCCCCACCTATGCATATAAATGACCAAACAGAAAATACAATTCCACATAACAAAAATAATTGGTAGAAAATTAAATATGAGACACACATTTTTTAACGTACAAAACTTCTATCAAATTGAGAGAATAAAAACCATGGGACCTAGTCCAGTAAAACTTCCACTATAATAAGTCATGGGTACACCAGAGTCTTTCTAACAACAATAGGGAATATCAATCAACAATAACAACCTTCCACTAAAGTGGGTATGCCAAAACAAATCTCAGAGAAGATAAAAATACTCAAACTATATATTAAAGTAACTAACTTAGTGGTAGGAATAACATACTAAATTTGTAAATCAAACGGAACAAGTTTGATACACACCTATTACCACCATCGGAACCAAACCCTTATTTTTCTTCTCTAGCAACCATTCTCTTTTTTTCTTTCTTTTATTTCAATAATAGTAATACTAATAATAATACTAATACGAGATTGATTTTGACATATCTCTACAGACATACATATAAATAGATAGATAGACGACATAGAGATAAACAGCCAGACAAACATATATTTGTTGTTAGGTAATTCTCTTGATCATGTTTTTGATATTAAAGGAAGTAAACTATTTGTTGTTTTTGATATTCAAGTCTCTTGATCATGTTTTGAATTCATGTTTGTAGTTAGGTAATTCTCATAGTTAATTAGTAGATTGAAGATGTGTTACACGAATATAAACATAATATAGATAGTTTCATTTAAGCAATATGACATATATAGATTGAAGAGGTGTTGTACACAATATAGTTTTTGACAGTCAAATGGCATAATGCATCTTTTGATATATAAAATAAAGTGTTTGATATAAACATTATTTTGTTTTTCCTTAAATTAGCGGATATATATGATATGACGTATTTTATAATAGACTTAATTTCAGTAAAAATTTCTAGTATGAATATAGTAGAACTTATGTTGTTTGTAGGAATAAAATGTTGATTTAAACTTTGTTTGATGCCCAATAAGATTGACTTTTCGTTTTCAATCAAGATAACTATAATTTGCCTTTCCAATCATTGTCTAGATTCCTGTTCTTGTTGTAGTTATGCTGCAAATCTTTATATTGTCAAAAAATATGGACAAATGTGGCTTCAATTACGGTTGTAATATCATTAGACAGACTTCAACAAAAATAAGGTTGGCATTTAACTAAATGTTTTTAATAATGATCTTTGGCGGAGATAAGTTGTCCAAACGCCCTTATTAAAGGATTTAACTTTTTTCAAAGCATTTATTGGAATACCATACTTGAATATAGAGACAGGTGAATGTTTATTTTTGGTTGAAATTGAGAATTTGAAAAAGTCTCATATTGCTTGGAGTTGTAAAAGAAGATGGAGTTCAAGGCTATATATATAACTCTAATTCTGCATTAGAAAATTCACCGGTCAGAAACATTTTAAGCTTGTATTTGATATTTTTCTCTTTTATTCTTGTGTTAGAGTGATATGATATGTAGTTTAAATATTTGTTTTGGAGAATATGATAAATATTTGTTTTTAAGGTGTTTTGAGAGAAGTCTATGAAAAATTTCCACATTATGTATTTGTGTAATGATTATTATTTAAATTTTCCTATTTATTTATTTTCCTAAAAGTGAATATATTTGATATACATTTTAAATCAATGTGTTAATTCTTTAAATTGAATAAGAACGTCAATTTGACAATTAATAAAGATTAATCAACAACCAACCATAAATTGATATACATTTTAAATAATAACAACAAAACAACATATTTGTAACAACTTTGAATAATGCTAACAAGAACTAATTTAATCAAGTCTAGTGTGTAGTTTCTACAAAGTTTTAACCATAGTCAAAGATTCCTAAGTTAAAAACCTATCCTTTAATGAAAAAAAAATTTACATCACAATCTACAATTGAACTAGAATGAAGAATAATTTCAATATTGATAAGATAAGTTTTTGCACTTTGAATCAAGAAGAATTTCCTTTCCTCTTGATAATATATAATTGTTGGAAAATAATTATATTATTGTGTGAATTTAATAATTTGTTGAAGTCCCACATTGGAAAGAAATTTTTGTAGTAAATTTAAGTGGAAAGAAACTTGTTAAGTCCCACATTGGAAAGAAATAATTTTGAAATCCTACATTGGAAAACTCTAGTATTTTAAGTAGTTTCAAATTATACATACTAAAGTCCCACATTGCTTAGAAAAGAAATGTGAGTTTACTTCCATCACTATATAATGAGCATCAAACTATTGTGAAAAGTACACCAAAGTTGGATGCTTTTCCCAACTTTCTCTTTTCTCCCTCTTATATTCTGCTCGCCAAATTTCGAGCCACTTCTCCCCTTTCTTTCTGTCTCTTTCGGTTTAGAGCGGTAATTATACCGCAGTCCCTTTCGGTTTAGAACGGTAATTATACCGTATTCCCTTCGGTTTTTTAGAGCGGTTATTATACCGTAATCCCTTTCGGTTTTTAGAGCGGTTATTATACCGTAGTCCCTTCCGGTTTTTAGAGCGGTTATTATACCGCAGTCCCTTCGGTTTTTAGAGCGGTCATTATGCCGCCGCAGTCCCTTCCGGTTTTTAGAGCGGTCGTTATGCCGTAGTTATGAGTGGTCGTAGTACCATATTGCGAATGATTTTAATCGTCATATTGAGAATGACTTTAACCGTCATATTGAGAGTGGCTTTAATTGTCACATTGAGGGTGTAATTCTAGAACGGTTTTCTACAGTGCAGTAGAACTCCGATACAGTGATATGGGCAGTTTTATCCTGGGGACTTCGTGGTTGATAGTTTGCCTTGCACAATTTGGGCAGTGCCGCGAAACGTCTTAAAGAGAGCGACCTAGTCCGCGACTCAACCCAGTAATATCTTCGGTGGCATAAATTGTGAATTTTAAATAGTTTTTGAAACTCAAATTCCAACAATTTTAAGACGTTTCTGTCTGCCATGTCAACCAAAGATATTACTGGATTTGGTTATGTTGCCTCTGATTTTAATAAACTGTTTCAGTTTAAATGAAAGGATAAGAAAGCTGGAGAATTAACCCATCGGAAAATAATGATAAGAATTATATTCTTAATGGAGTTGCTGATGATCTGTATAACTACTACAGTTCCAGCAATACTGGTAGAGATATTTGAGATGCTCTAAATGAGTATGTAGTGAGCTACTACCCAGAGTATCAGATGACGGATCAGCGGAAGCACACTACCGTACAATTCAGAAGATAACTCATGGGATCATCTATTAAGGTACGTCACTCGTGACATATTTAAATTAAGTATTGAAATTTAATATGTCTCGTTATGTTTGATTGTTGAAATCAATAAAATGTATCTTTTTGCTTGCATGTTGTGTGATTATAATTTTTTACGTGCTATACTATGTGATGCGAACACATTTGATTTCAAGATTAAGTAACTTAGATTTATTTCCATAGTTATAGTTAAATGATTTTGAAAAATGTGATTTTTGTAGTCAAACTAAAATAATAAAGAGTTCACATAAATTTTTAGTTAGAGAATCTGAGTCTTTAGATTTATTACACTTTGATATATGTGAACATGATGGGAAAGCTAACAAGAAATGAAAAACAAAAATGAAATGCTTGACATGTTAAGAATCTTTGTAACTAAAATTGAAAATCAATTTAGTAGAAAGATTAAAAGGTTCCAAGTATCAATTTAGTTTATTTAAATAAGTTTTATAAATTGACTAGAATTATGTGGAACAACTGCACCATAATTGATTGATGTGAATGGTAAAGTTGAAAAGAAAGGAAATATAACTCTTATTGAACTAGTTGTTGCTAGTATGCTTAATTATATTATTGCATCTCATTAGTGTGCAGAAAATATATTGCTTATTTGTTATGTTTTGAATAGAGTTCTTAAATCTAAAAACAAAACATCTCCTTATGAGATAGTGAAGAAAAGACAATCGAACTTGTCTTATTTTCAAACATGGGGTGGTCTGACTTATGTCAGAATCCCCGATCCCGAGCGAATTAAACTCGCCAGTAGAGCCTATGAATGAGAATTCATTAGGTATGCGGTAAAGAACAAAGCGTATAGGTTTTATGACCTAAATGCAAAAGTGACCTTAGAGTCAAATGATGTTGAATTCTATGAAAATAAATTCCCTGTAAAATGGAGAAATAGTGGGGGCAGCGAACCAAGTTACGTTCCTGTTACAAGAAGCACTGAAAGCAGCAAACAAGGTGAAACAGAAACTCGAAGAAGTAAGAGAGTTAAAGTTGCTAAAGATTATGGACCAGAATATATGGTCTATAATTTAGAAGAGGATCCTGCAAATCTTAAAGAAGCTTTGTCATCTTTGGATGCAGATCTATGTCAAGAAGCTATAAACGATGAAATGGATTCTCTAGAGTCTAACAAGACCTGACATTTAGTAGACTTGTCTCCTGGTTGCAAACTAATAGGTTGTAAATGAATTTTGAAAAAGAAACTAAAACCCGATGGATGTATTGATAAGTAAAGGCATGCCTTGTAGCCAAGGGTTTTAAACAAAGAGAAAATATAGATTTCTTCAACACTTTCTTACCAGTCACTAGACTAACATCCATTAGGGTGCTTATATCACTTGCGGTTATTCATAACCTGGTGATACACCAGATGGATGTTAAAACAATCTTTTTTTAAATGGTGATCTAGAAGAAGAAACTTATATGAAACAACCTGAAAGTTTTGTAATTCATGGACAAGAAGACAATGTTTGTAAGTTAGATAAATCTCTATATGGTCTTAAACAAACTCCTAAAAAATGACATGAAAAGTTTAATAACTTGAATGAGTTTAAAGTGAATGAAAGTGACAAATGTATTTACTACAAATTTGAAAATGACATTTGCACTATCATATGTCTCTATGTAGACGACATACTCATATTTGATTCAAACTTTCATGCTATAACATTTTGAAATCATTGTTGTGTAACAACTTTGATATGAAAGACCTTTGAGAAGATAATGTAATCCTTGAAATCAAGATTACTAGGTCAGAAAATTGAATTTCTTTGGATTAGTCTCACTATGTTGAAACAATCCTAAAGAAATATAAATACTTTGATTGTAAACCTGCTTGCACACCATACGATTCAAGTGTAAAACTTTTCAAGAACACTAGTGAAGGTGTTAGATAAACTGAATATGCGAGCATCATTGGAAGCCTCAAGTATGCCACTGATTGTACTAGACCCGACATTGCCTATGTTGTGGGATTGTTGTGCAGGTTTACTAGTAGACCTAGTATAGAGCATTGACACGCTATTGAAAGGGTCATTAGATACCTTAAAAGGACCATGAGTTTGGGATTACATTATCAAAGATTTCCTATAGTCCTTGAAGGATACAATGTTGCTGATTGGAACATCTTATCAGATGACTCCAAAGCAATTGATGACTATATTTTAATATAGTGAGTGGTGTTGTATCTTGGAAATCGAAGAACAGACGATATTGACTCAGTCTATTATGGAGTCTGAAATGATAGTACTAGCTACTGCTACTGCTAGTGAAGAATCAAGTTGTTTGAGATGCTTGCTAGCAGAGATTCCTATATGGAAAAAACCTATGACAGATGTGTTGATCCACTGCGATAGTACCGCGGCTATTGCGAAGATTGAGATTCGTTATTACAACGATAAGAGACGACAAATTTTTCGTAAGCACAATATTGTTAGAAAGTTATTTACTAAATGAGTTGTTATAGTGGATCATGTATGCACTGATGAGAATTTGGAAAATCTTTTGACGAAAGGATTTAGCTACAGAGAAAGTCATAAATACATCCAAAAGGATGAGACTAATGCCTATAGAGTCATTCATGATGGTAACCCGACCTAAAAGATTGGAGATCCCAAGAATTAGGTTCAATGGGTAATAACAAGTCGTTGAGTGATATAAGATGAACATGCTATTATAAATTAGAGAAGCATGATTCCTGAAGCGATGATAGGACGAGGTAATAGAAACTCTTAATGAGATCTATACTCTACGTGGAGGGAGTACCTAGCTACAGGAGTACTCATGATAGACTCACCTATGTGAATGTGGAAGTGGGGCCGCTTCCTATGGAATTTCGAGGCAGAATTCCTAGAGCGTTCACTATACTGGGATACACGTGCAGGGCCATTAATGCACGGGCTTTTGAGAATACACCCTATGAAAAGGTTGTGTGTGGGTTTGATGTCAGAGATAGAGTTCAAGACTACGAGTCACTCTTGTTGAATCTGAATCTTACTTACTATGCAAAGGTTCAAGTCAAGAGACACCTTTGTTTATGCACGATCTTATAGAAGTGTTTGACGCTATTTTAGAAACATTTTTTTTAAATTCAAGTGGGGGATTGTTGGAAAATAATTATATTATTGTGTGAATTTAATAATTTGTTGAAGTCCCACATTGGAAAGAAATTTTTGTAGTAAATTTAAGTGGAAAGAAACTTGTTAAGTCCCACATTGGAAAGAAATAATTTTGAAATCCTACATTGGAAAACTCTAGTGTTTTAAGTAGTTTCAAATTATACATACTAAAGTCCCACATTGCTTAGAAAAGAAATGTGAGTTTACTTCCATCACTATATAATGAGCATCAATCTATTGTGAAAAGTACACCAAAGTTGGATGCTTTTCCCAACTTTCTCTTTTCTCCCTCTTATATTCTGCTCGCCAAATTTCGAGCCACTTCTCCCCTTTCTTTCTGTCTCTTTCGGTTTAGAGCGGTAATTATACCGTAGTCCCTTCGGTTTTTAGAGCGGTTATTATACCGTAATCCCTTTCGGTTTTTAGAGCGGTTATTATACCGTAGTCCCTTCCGGTTTTTAGAGCGGTTATTATACCGCAGTCCCTTCGGTTTTTAGAGCAGTCATTATGCCGCCGCAGTCCCTTCCGGTTTTTAGAGCGGTCGTTATGTCGTAGTTATGAGTGGTCGTAGTACCATATTGCGAATGATTTTAATCGTCATATTGAGAATGACTTTAACCGTCATATTGAGAGTGGCTTTAATTGTCACATTGAGGGTGTAATTCTAGAACGGTTTTCAACAGTGCAGTAGAACTCCGATACAGTGATCTGGGCTGTTTTATCCTGGGGACTTCGTGGTTGATAGTCTGCCTTGCACAATTTGGGCAGTGCCGCGAAACGTCTTAAAGAGAGCGACCTAGTCCGCGACTCAACCCAGTAATATCTTCGGTGGCATAAATTGTGAATTTTAAATAGTTTTTGAAACTCAAATTCCAACAATGATGATGAACATATCACTCAATTTTCACAATCAATTGAACAGTCAACAATCACAAAACTCTTTCTACTTAAGAATCTCAAAAACAATCATTCACCCTAAAGAATTTATAAGTTTTCAAAGATTTCTTTGCATAAGAGAAAATTGATAAAAATTATAAATATTAAGTCATGATGAGTGTGGGTGATTGATATTTATAATAGAAAATGTAAAAACACTTTTAATGCACTAAAAGGCTAAAAACGACAAAGTGATTCGAATCAAGGAAGTGCTGATATAAATTAGCTTAATCGCAGGGTTTTCAAAATGCATGTTTTTCAAAGATTTTTCCATGATATGTATGTTCTAAAAAGTTTTTCTTAAACATCTATGTTGCATTTGAATTGTCTGCAGAAAAAGAGTTACTGTTAATTTTATTATATTTAATTAAAAATTGAATAAAACCTAAAAATACTGATATTGAACCAAAAGATTCGATTTGAAAATCAATTACAAGTAGATAAAATATTAACAATTTATATCGTTCATTAAACCAACTACCTTATAATTAATTGTATAAAAAAATATAATTATTTGATTTTATTTATTTTACCCCAATAAAAATAATGTATAAAACAAACTATTATTTAAATTAAATACGAGACAAAAAAATTGTTTTTTTTAATTAGTTTATTTTATCAAGAAAAAATCTTACTCTTACATTGTTGTAGCTAAAATATCACTAGCAATGGGGTAGGATAGAGATTTTGTTTTTTAAAAAGATTTTTCACGTGTTTTAAAAAGCTATCTTCTTATAGAGGATGTGAAGCCAAGGATGATAATTTAAACCTTTGAATTTGAGCTGAGTAAAAGAAAGAGAAAATATAGAGAATGACACACAACTTTTATACTAGTTCACCCAATGAAGGCTATGTCCAGTCCTCACAAACTTGTGAGATTTTACTAATGATCAACAGATTAACCTCTCACAAAGGTTGATTACACTTTGTGTATTATATAGCCTCGCCAAGCTTACAATCTTGTTTCTTACAAGTTTCAACTATTTCCAAGTGTAACTTACGTGGAAATTACAAAGTGATATGAGTATGATTGTTTCTCTTTTCTTAAGCACTTTCTAAAAAGATATTTCAAAGATCTAGTGTAGGATTATAGAAACTATAAAGAGAGGATGAAAATTGCTCTTGATAGCTTTAAGATACTTGATCTTTTTATGCAATATTGTTGTGTGTTTGATAATGGAGAGCTCTCTGCCTTTTATAGAGATCTTGTGGTGCTCTTTCCATGTGAAAACATCTTATGACCGTTGGGGACTTGATCAAAAAGTCCAAGGTCTTTGATCCTAATTATAGAACTGCCATCCAAATGTCCTTGGACATATGCAGTCCATCCTTGTGCAGGAGGTTCAAACCTCCTAGGTACTTGGTCATGAATTTTCTTTTTCTCTTTTCATTCTTCAAGACATGTCAGGCTATATTTTTAACCTTGTGGGCTACAACATTTTTGTAAGTTGAAGTGCTAGGTCGTTTTCAACTTTTGAGAATGATGTTAACTATAGATCCATCCTCTTACATCGTACTAGCCATCCTCATACCTCGTACCAGTTAAATATGGCCTATGACCTCTTTGATTAAAATGCTTTATTTGTTCATTCTTGGATATTGTTTTAAATTCTCATCATTACTAAAAATCATGGATACAGTGAGGATGAGTATTATGCATCTTTGATCTAATTTTGAAAACATGATGGATTGAGTCAGATTTTTCTCCTTTTGATCTAATTGATTATTCACCTGTTTTCTTATAAGAATTCACTCAAAAGCACATATTAGTCATTAACCACAATCATAATCGCTTAACTAATTTTGTTATCAATAAAATCATTTGAGAGAGATTTTGCCTCAACAATCTCCCACTTTTTGTGATGATAAAATTCTTTAGATTATGATTTTAAATATGAAAAATTTAGAGATAAAATGTTTATGCTCCCCCTAAATCATAAAAGTAATCTTTTTAAATTTAAAAATGGTTACCCCCTGAACATATGCCAAAGTTTTGAAACATGAATTAGAACCATAAAGAGACTTCTCATTAATGAGATACATATTACATATGCCACTCATACATATTCTCAATAACAGGAACCAAATGTTTGGTAACCCATTCAAGAATGAGACCAAATTGAGTAATAGTGTTCTGGAAGTGAGTGAAACTTTGAAGCAGTTTCTTTTGATCCTTCCTAATGGTCTTGAACAGCTTCATCTTCTTGTGATTATGCCTTTCCTCAGTCCTCTTATTGTGGTTCGAGTCCTTCGGATGATCATTAACACTTGAACTTTTATTTTGAGAACTCCTAGCTTTGTCCTTAGATGAGTTGTTAATCGCTGTAGCTAAAAAGGAATCAATGAAGCTGAACAGACCAGTGACCTCAGGTAGAGGTTGAATAGGTTCTTCAATAATTGCAGCATAAGTAGTTGTTGGTGGAGGATGAGCAGTATCCAGAGGAATTGAAATGGGGTGCGAAAGACTTAGTGGAGGTATTATAAAGGTTTCTTGCACATTTTGAGAAGTTACCGCATGTACAATCTTAGGAGGGTTTTTTTTTGTGAGAATTGATGATAAGACAAATTCATATCAAAATATAATTCTTCACCATTTTCCATCAGTTGTAGAGAAGTTTCTTCGAAGGCCTCCTCAGGTGGAGGAACATCTTCATGATAATAGGAAATATTATAGATTGGTGGAGAGTGAAGCGGTGTTGGAACAATAGAGTCATGCAATGGACATGGAGTGGGAACAATGGCCAAGATGGATTCCTGAATGATTTGAGTGGGAGCATCATCTGGTGGAGGTTGAATAGTTGTTGGTTCAGATAGTTGAGTGGTAGAAGAGGAATGATGAATTTTCTTTTTCTTAGATGCAAGAGGTGCAATTGATGATGATTTGAGAGGAGTAGAAACAGGAGGTTGAAGTCTTATTTGTTTGACATTCTTCATTGAGAATGTGTTGTTAAACTGAATAGATTGTTCATCATCAAATGGGAGGTTGAAGAATTTAAAAATCCCATTGTTGCACAACAAAGCAGTCAGAGAATAGAATGGCATGATTGTTAATCATTCTAATATCAAATTATTTAAAAATATCACGTCCTCTTCTTTTAATCTACAATACACTATAAGAATTCTCAACTGTAACTTACTCTACCTTTTTGTACATAACCAACTTCTTCAAATTTTTGTCGTTTTGAAATATTTCTGGTTTACACACTACAACACAGAGAATAAAATGAGAGAGATTCAAGAAGAAGAATATCGCAAATGGAACAACATAAAGAAGGGGTTGCTACAATCTATGATACAAGTTTGTTCAAGGTTTGTCACTTTCTCCTTCAAACTCATTCGTTTCTATTTGGAACTGAAAAATATATATAATATTAGTATTTAGTATACTATATCCAAATCATGAAAGAAAGAGAATGAAAAAACCAGTGTCGGTTCATCGGTTTCCCACTCGAAATGTTAACCGCGTGTTTTCCTCTCGAATCAATCACAAATCAAATATAACTGCACATAAAACTAAAAAAAAAAAAAATTAAGCGAAACATAATTGTCTTTTACATTGTCCACTTAAATTTGGTGTTTTGATTAGAGAAAAATCTAGGGTTGTTAATAATGTTGGAAAGATACGAAATTTGGGGTAAACTGAGGGAATAAGAAGATGATGTTGTTGTTGATTTTGGGGAGTTAAGAATGAAGTTAGAGAAGTTTGTAATGAAATTTCTACTTTAAATATAAAAAAGAAAATGTTATGAAAATTACAACATCTATCAATATAAGAAAATACTATGAACATTATAATATTGTCCATTTGAAATTTTGGTCTTTTTGTTTTATAGAGGCATTCAATGTAATATTACTATGTTAGTTTTTACTTTAAACTATAAATATTTCAAAATGACAAAAATTTGAAGAAGTTGAGTTATGTGCAGAAAGCTAGAGTAATTTACAATTATAATCCAAAAAAATTTGCAAATGTTAAATTTATGAAAACTTTAAAAGGTACCAGAAAAACTATATAATAAAACTTTAGTTCATTTACTACGACAACTTTAGTTCACTATATAATAAATCACTTTAGTTCACTTCCCAAATAAGATTCATAAATTTTCAAAATTAACATTTATGAGAGCAAATTTTAGTAATCACAAAAAAGAACTTTTTTTTCATTGAAAAAAAGGAAAAAATAGAGAAAAAAACACCTTCCCCTTAATGGTGGCTTTGGTTTTCTCTAACCGAGATTTGGCAGAGGCGCTAATGTTGATTGCGGTTTCCTTAATAGTCTCAACTGCTTTCTTTGCTGCTTATTCAAACTAACTTAATATATAATTTTGAATTGAAACCAAATAGAAAAAAAAATAGATAGATATCATTACTTTATTTTATTCATATAATATTTTAGTTTTTTTTGTATCTATTTAAAAAAAAAAAACTATTTCTAAATTCTTTAAATTAGTCTTAGTAACGTGTCTAATTTCATATTCCTTTGTTTTTTTTTTAGGTTTTTTGTTTGTACTTCTAAATATTATTACAAACTAAAATTGCATTTTCAACTTCTTTATATTTTCTTCGCTCTTTAAGTTTCAAATATGTTGTATTTCATCTTCAAATATATATTAAAATCTAAATTAAATGATTAATTTTCAATTTATATTTATAAAATTTGCATTGGTTCACATACAAGAAATGCAACACCATTAAAGGACATTAACACCTCAAAGGAAACTTAGAAAATAGTAGTTAGGGTCACAAATTACTTCATTGTTGTTAGTAAAAATGGGAATGTGCACGATGAAGTTATTTTGATGGATCAATAGATCTACATTTTAACTTTTTCTTTATGTTTGGTTAACAAATATCTTCATTCTATTGGTTAGTATCTCATTTTATAAATTATTTGTTATTAAAAGGCTGATCATATGCATGTTATTATTAAAAGGCAGATCAAATACATGTTGTTATACGACAACATGATTCTGTTAAATGGAGGGGCAAACTCAAAGAGAATCAAACATAAATTGTCCATAACTTTTCAGTTTTTCCAAGTACTTTCCAGTTCAAATATTGCCTCCATTAATTCAAAATTGTTTTCAATTATGCTACTTTTGAAGAAGAGATTGATCTCCCTGAAATTCCACCGACTCAGTACCGTTTTGTGTCTTTTAGCACCATTTTGAATGGGCATAACCCTCATAACAACTTAATTGGTAATACTATCAATTTTTTTTTTTACAATATATATGTGTTTTTATATTTTTCTTGTTTCAGTAGATAACTTATCTTTTTTATTTATAGATATTATTGGGGGTACTGGATAAGTTCATTTCTTCAACTTCAACATCATCAACCAAAAAAATTTGTGTCATCGTCAAAATAAAAAATATCAGGTAACAACAATATTTACATTTAATTAATATACAATACAAAACATTTTTCAAATGATATTATTCATTTCATCAGCGGAAACATCCTTACTTGCTCCCTATGACAGGCTTATGGTACACAATTCCTCAATTATGTTAATGCTCACCCCAACTCTGGTCCCATCATTATAACCATCCATCATACACGAGTCAAGCCTCCATAAGGTATTATTAATTCAACACAAGTACTAACTGTTTAATGAAATATTTCGTTTGTTACAATATACTTTAATGTAGTTGTTAATTAATTACTTCTATATGGCAGAAAACAACAAACCTACAATCACTAATGCCTGAAGTGGAACTAAACTTCTTATCAATGAAAACACACACCAAATCAAGGAATTTAGAAATCAGTAAGTTGATCAACTCTTTATAAGTGTCTTCCAAATGTTGCAGTTATGATTTAGCCTGATTAGAGGTCAAGCGATTTTAATGATGTCGACCAGTCATCTTCAATGAATGCAGGTTACCTGCAATAGATGATATAGATAACTACATTCAGGGCAGTCAACTACAAACTCAGATCACATCTTCATCTCAATACACTTCACAAGAGAAGTTTATGTACAATGCTCAAGCTAAAACTCTTCGCCAAATCAAGGCTATTGGACATGTAACTATAATCACTACAAGAATTGGTTAATTTTGTGAGGGCCAAAAGCCCTCACAAAGGGCAAAAAACAGCCACAAAGGTGGCTTTTGTGAGGGCCAAAGACAGCCACAAATAAGCTGGTCACAAAATTTTGTGAGGGCTTTGGCAGCCACAAAGGAGAGGATTTTGTGAGGGATTTTGCAGCCACAAAGGAGAGGATTTTGTGAGAGCTTTTGCAGCCACAAAATTCACGCTGACTGGATTTTGTGAGGGCTTTTGGCCGCCACAAAATCTTGCTGACTGGATTTTGTGAGGGCTTTTGGCCGCCACAAAATCTTGCTGACTGGACCTTTGTGAGGGCTTTTGGCCGCCACAAAATCTTGCTGACTGGACATTTGTGAGGGCTTTTGGCCACCACAAAAGCCAACGTAAAATATAAATTAATTTTTATTTCAATAATTATAATTAATATAATTAATATAATTAATATAATTAATATATTTAATATATTCTATATTTAATATAATTAATATAATTAATATTATATATAATAAATTCATATAATTATCATTTATATATTTATAAATTAATATTAAAATTTAAATTATAATTAAATTAAATTTGAAATATAATGTAATAATAAATTAAATTTAATATATATATATAATAAACTAATCTTAATTTAATTAAAAATTTAAAATAAATTATTTAAATTAAAAATAAAGATTAATAATTAAATTATTTAAATAATAAAATATTAATTATAAAATATTTAAATTAATAAAAATATATTTAAATTATTAATAATAAAATATTTAAATATTTAAATTAATAATTATAATTAAACATTAATTTAAATTAATGTAAATTATAAATAAATTATAATTTAAATTAAAATTAAATTAAAATTTAAATAAAATTAAAATTAAATATTAAAATTAAATATTAAATGTTAAAATTAAAATAAATATTATATATATATAAAAAAACATATTATTAATAATAATTAAAGCTAGCTATAGCAATCATAATAAAATCAAATAAAACATGCATTCCAAAATTATCAATTAATGTCTTACAAACCCAAAATTAACAAATAATGTCTTACAAAGTGGAAATTAATTAAACACACATTAATAATGTCATACAACCCAAAAATAAATTATGAAATTCTTCAAATGATCACATCAATCCTCATAATAATTCGTCTGATCAGCTCCACTCCCACCATCATTATTTCCTGCATTCATACCCGACGAAAGAAGTCCTTCAAAAGTATTATGCATTTGTGTTGGAGGAGACATCATGCTTTGAAATTGAATTTCATCTTCAATGGCACCACCAGTAGTCGAAGGAGGAGCCCTAGCTGGATGAGGTTGATTTAAATCTGGTCTGATCAACCCAGCTGTTGGCATAGTCGGTCGGTATGCAGTTTGATAATCTGGTTGAGGTTGAGGAAGTTGATGTGAAGATGATGGAGCATATTGATAATTATGAAAATATTGTTGTTGCTGAAACATTGGCGGCTGTTGTTGCTGGAAGACAGAGTTCGATGGATCCTGTTGCTGTTGTTGTTGGAAAGTTGGAGGTGGTTGATGCTGCTGGGAGTATTGGGAGTAACTCTGTTGCTGCTGGAAAATTGGTTGTTGGTGCAAGTATGGAGGCCGAGGCGGGATCTGCTGATGAAAGACAGGAGGAAATGAAAATTGTTGTTGTTGAAATTGTTGCTGCTGAAACTGCTGCTGCTGCTCTTGAAACCTCTGTTTCCATTCCTCATTCAGTTTATCAATTGCGGCTTGTATCAGCTGCTGTGTCCTTTCTTCTTGCTCACTTGCCCATTGCTCCTTTAACTGATCAAGATTATCTATCGGCACCGGATGATGAGATCGATCCGTACTAGCATAAGAAGAAGACGTCTCAGTCTGAATATAGCCGGTTGGACCTTTCACAAAGGTTGATGATAAAGTACCGGCTCCCAGCACACGCCCTTTGTACTTGCCACCACTGATGGTCATAAAACTTGCAGTCTCATATTGTTTCCGCTGATCTGGAGTAGCTCGCATAGCAGGAGGAAGAGTAGCTTGATGATCATCCCATTCTTTCATGACATTTTGAAGTTGTTCCTATATTAAAAATCAAAAAATAAAAAATTAAATTAGTTAATAAGTAATATATAATAATTTAAAGGTGTAAATATATATATAATAATCAATATATAATAATTACCTGAATCGTTTTTGATAACGAATCAGTATACTCATTTGTTTGAGGATTAACATGAAGATAGCGATGTATCTCAGCCTGAGTGACATCCCTTCCAAGTTGCTTTTCCTAAAATATATATTAAAATAATGTCAAGTTTATGGTGAAATGTGATGATTAATTGAATAAAAATTAATAGATATATATATTATAAATAAATAATTAATTACCATATAATATTTAATTTCTCCAGCAGGAACATGAAATACACATTGATAACTTTGAGTTTGAAGAACCTTCAAACAATGGTGTATTTGTCTCTTTCAAAAGACCATAAAATCTCTGAGCTTCTTCATTGGGAAGTCCATCGGTATCATCATATTGATCTTCATTGAATGACAAATTAACCCCAACAGCATCCGAGATCATATCATTCATCGCCTCAAAGTGTTGATTGTTATAATAATCTATACCTAACATGTTAGTACTACTTGAAGGACCTGTGTTATAATTCTCCAAATATGTACTAGTATTAGGCGCGACCGGAGACTCTTCTCCATGATTAGTCCAAATCCAGTAGTTAGGCATAAATCCGTCTGCATACAAATGCACTCTTATTTCATCTTCACTTTTAAACCGTCTACATCGACATAAACAACATGGACACCTCATTACCCCTTCATCTTGGACAATTTTTTGCACTCTCGCAAAATTGAGAAACTCTTCGACCTTGTTAGCAAAACGTTGTTTAAGACCCTTTCTTCCGGGAAAATTCCTATCGTACATCCAACTACGGTCTAAATCCATAGTTGCTATATATATATATATATATATATATATATATATATATATATATATATATATATATATATATATATATATATATATATATATATATATATATATATATATATATATATATATATATATATATATATATATATCGATATTTTATATATTAATTGCTTTATTTTTCAAAAGCATTAATATAAATTTTGACATATTTATATGTCAATTAGGGGAGCATGCATTTGCACACAATACAATATATTATTATCAATACAATAATAAAATATATACCAAATACAATAATAAAATATATATCAATACTAACAAAAAAAATAATAATTAAATAAACATTATATATATATATATGTCAATTAATTAGGGGATTATATATTAATAAATTTTCAAACAATATAATAAATTATTAATCAAGACTATATCATTATACAAACCTATATAAAATTTTAAATGATGTTTTTTTAAAAATCAACACTAATAATCAAGACTTATTTAAAACAAAAAATAATAATATCATCAATTTTAATAATGTTTTTTTAAATAATAATTATATTAAAACTAATATATTTTAACCGTGGTTTGAAACTTTAATTTATCATATATTAATATGTAAACAACATCATTACTATTTTTTTAAAAATAAATATATAAAACTAATCTAAATATATATATTACTAATCTATATTTTAAAAATAATATATATATAAATATATATATATATATACTAATCTAAATTTAAAATATATAAAATACTAACTTGAATGCCGAGTAGCGTCTGACTTCAAGCTTCCACTCACGTACGATGCTTGCAAGTCTTCGAAATAATTAACAAGCACTATAAAAATAAAAATCAATAACATTAATTAGTTATATCATATTAAAAAATTAAATTATAAATTAATTACATATATAATATAAATTAATTAAATACATAGTATAAATTAAACTTACCAAATTTATATGATGAGTAATTTGTAGAGAGAACCAAATTTATATGATGAGTAATTTGTAGAGAGAAGGAGGAGAGAATAGTAAGATATAAGTGTTAGAGAGAAGTTGTATTGTGAAAATGAAGTAGGAAGATGGGAGAAATATATATAGGATCTGCATTGGGCCTTTGTGGCGGCCTAGCCCGTCAGAAAAGCCAACGGTACACTCCATTTGTGGCGGCCTTGCCCGTCAGAAATGCAACGGCTAGCAAGGCATTTGTGGCGGCCTTTGCCGCCAGTAATGCCAACGGATATGTCCAGTTGTGACGGCCTGAGCGGCCAGAAAATCCAGCTGGATTTACGCGTGATTTGTGGCGGCCTTTGCAGCCATAAACGTACACGTGCCAAATCCTTTGTGGCGGCATAGGCCGCCACAAATACCCTGGTCCCATCATAACTTTGTGACGGATCTGGCCCTCACAAATTCATTTTTTGTGGCTGTAAAAGCCCTCACAAAATCCTTCTGGATTTTGTGGCTGCCTAAGCCCTCACAAAATCACAATGTTGTGATTTTGTGAGGGCTTAGGCAGCCAGAAAATCCAGTTAAATATTTAAAAATTTGTGAGGGCTTTTTCAGCCACAAAAGATGACCAATTTCAATTTTAGCCTTTGTGAGGGCTTTTTCGGTCACAAATTTGTGAGGGTTTTATTCGGCCACAAAATATTTATAAAGTTGGCCACAAAATAGAGAAATTCTTGTAGTGAATTTCATAACATTAATTTTTATATAGCTATATACATTATTTAATTGTTAGAATTTTTTTAATTACAACATGGTTTTTAGGAAATGATTTGTGTCACTGTCGCAACTCTGTCAAAGGTTGTGCTAGACAAATTCGGTTGGTTTTATCTTAGTTGCACTAATTGCACAGTCAAAGCTAAAGAAGGAATTACAAACTATCAATGTAAATGTGGTGTTCAGGTCGACGAACAAACTCCAAGGTACATCAAACTTTAATAGATGATTTTTTTTTATATTTTAGAAGTATGTAATTTATTTGTTCTTCATAATTGAAAATAAATTGTCCAATCAAAGTAAAACTAAATGGTTAAAATTTTCTAACTTATAGACATAGGCAATAAAGTAGAAACAATTTGTATAGTATTAAGGGTTAGTGTTACTATTAGAAAGGTTTTCTCTTAAATGTCGTATAAGGATATGAATTTGTTCGCAAACTAAAAGTAAATAGCCCATAAGATTAGTTCAATATTCAACCTTAATTTATCAGTATTTCTAAATCAATATTAGATTCCTTATATCAAACACTTATAGGTATCAATACTAACAACATAAAACAAGTACAAAATGATCATTGAAGTTTTCCACGACAATTACTTTTGTAACTTCCTTATGTGGGACGAGGATTGTACTTCACTACTTGGAATTTCAGCATCTCAAATGAGGAAGAATATGATTGAGGCATGTATATAATACTTAGTCCAAGTAACTTGATAGTTTGGATATTTATTGTTTACCACATAATATGACATAACTCATTTACCTGAAACATGTTAAAGGCTGGTGATACTGACATAAGGATATATCCATCAGAACTTCAAGACATAATGGAGACCACTCTAGCTTTTCGTGTAAAACTACAAACATCTTCAAAATAGTGTTCTGTTAATAAGTCATGGAGTGATGTTGCACTTATTGCTGCAATTAAGAAACAATTTCAAATTGAAGCGGTATTCAAACTATATTTTGCCTTATTGAATATTCTAATTGTAATAAATTATATATATTAAAAATTGCACAACTTAAATTAATAGAAGTCCATTTTCTGAATACATCTAAAGGAGAACCGAGTCGTGAACTTCTTAGTCAAGAATTACTATTTGACATTATAAGTATATCTACACGACTCTATATAAGTGCATCATTTTGATAAATACATTTTGATTTCATAAATCTTTATGACAATAATCTAATTAATTCCCATAAACTTTATGAAATATGTAGCAATCATTATCAATGACTGGTGAAAATGATATTGAAAATGTTTAGTCGGTGTATCAGCTACACCGGCTAAAAGGCCTCCAATTAATGACCAACAAGATAATGCGGGTAACGATGCAATTGCAAGTGCCCAACTATCATCATCAAAACCACGCAAGAAAATCAAATGTGAATAGGAACTACAGTGAATTATGTGCTACATAGTAGATGATGACATCAATTATGTTAAAAACTATTATTATATGTTGTAATTCTAAGGTCTAATTATGTTTTGCCTCATAAAGTCTGAATCATGGAATATATATGTTCTCAAATCATGCATTGTTGTAAACACTAAACACAAGTACATTTTTTGGTTCAATGTTATTATTATAGGATTGGTGTTTAATTGATTAATATCTTTAGGAACAGTAATATGAAAAATATTGATATATTGTCTATTGAAATAATATAAACTCGGTGATTATTCTTATATCTCTATATTTAAAAAATTATATATGACTAAAGATCGAATTGATTACTATCTTAAATAATAGTTTTTGTTTTTGTTGCATAATACAACATAAGTTATACAATTAGGCTATAAAATTAGGCTATAAAATAACTCAAACTTTCATACATTATAAATAATATATTACATTTTATTTTATGAATCAAACTAATTTTGACCACATTAACTACCTCAGGCCTTCCAAACCACAAAATAAAACTAAAAGTTGGAACTCCAATTATGTTTTTGCGAAATCTTGATCAATTTGAAGGTTTGTGTAATGGAACAAGACTTATTGTTATAAGGCTTGCAATTCATGTGCTTGAAGCAAAGATAATTTCAGGAAAAAATAATGGAAACTTGATATATATCCCACGAATGTCTATGTCACCTTCTCAATCACCTTGGCCTTTCAAGCTAATTAGGAGACAATTTTCTATAATTGTTTCCTATGGTATGACAATCAACAAATCACAAGGACAATCATTGGACTGCGTTGGAATATACATGCCAAAGCCAATCTTTAGTCATGATCAGTTATATGTAGCTATTTCAAGAGTTAAAAACAAGAATGAATTGAAGATTTTAATACATGACAAATATAAGCAGACATGGTATACAACAAAAAATGTTGTATACAAAGAGGTTTGTCAATCTCTTTGATTTGTAAGTATATTATTTTCTTTAATTATTCCATATAAAGACTTAAAATAAATACAACTATAGACATTGAAAGCATCTAAATAATCAATATAACCTATAAATTTAGATCATCACTCAATTAATCAACTTTTCAATTAGTTAAAAGTTGTTGCTCAATTATTTTGTAATTCAATATTGTACTTTAGACTACTCTATTGAGTATTCCATCATAGATATGCAACATTAATGCTTTACCATACTATACATAAATCTAATTTAACAAATATGTTTAGTTTTATAGTAAACAATATAATTAGCAATTTGGATTTTTTTTTTGTCGATTTTTGTAATAGAAAGACAATTTTCAATCATTATTATTTTGCTGAGATGGATCGTCAACTAACATTGAACATGTTATAGAAAGAATATACTTTAGATAATGTAGTCGAACCATTAAAAGTTAAAGTATGTTGTTAACTCTATTTCTCACATTCTGTTATCTTATCAAACAATCAAAATACAATTGAAATTACATCATAAGATCATATTAATTAACATGCAGATTATGTTACGGGCTTTTGGTGCAGATTATGACCTTTGATGCAAATTATGTTATATGCCGTTGGTGCATATTATGACCCTTGATGCGAAAAAATGCAAAAAATGAAGTTATCTTTCGACATTACAAAAGTCATTCATAATACATTGCTAATTAAACATCAAAATCCAACCAGCAACAATTGATAATGTATGGATGAAATTTCTAATGTAGATTTCTTTACATATAAAATATATTTTAGTAAACTATGATTTATTATTAAATGTCTTAATCAATGACTCAAATTCTATTATTACGATATTTTGTTGTCATGTTAATAATTTTAAGTACAACTAATATATTAGTTTGATAATTATCTACTACAATAATTAACTATATTGATTTTGTTCTATTTATTATAAAAAAATATTTAATTAAATAAAAATATATAAACAACGCACCAGCACGAGTAGTATACTAATTAAAAAATTAAAATAAAAACTAAAATCATTAAATTTTAAAATAAATGATTAATTTTGTGAATCATATAAAATATAGCAACAATTAAACTTAAAAAAATATTACAAAATAGGGTTTAGAGAATGTTTTGCTAATATATGATACCGCTGGGTATTCTGGTCAATCTTCTGATGCACTTTACAAGAAGACTCTTGTGACAAACAAACTGCGAAGTCATCAATGAAGGTATTGACACTTCACTTCATTTGGGAATGGAATAAGTTTCAGCATCTCCACATGCCTCCAAATATGTTATAAGTGATTCCAAATATGTTAAATTGATTTTGAAATGTTCAGATGATGTCTGCTGGAATTGATCGAAGATCAGAAGAGCGAGTGAAGACGACGCGCAATCGAAAATCGCTTGATGAAGAATAAGAATGTCCATTGATAAAGTTTTGAGGTTTGTTAACTACAGAAGATTCTCCTCCACACCTGAAATCCCCTTTCTTTATTCCTTCCTTCAACCAACTTTGTTTTCTCTCAATAAACTCAATTTTGAAGAACCCCAAAATCTCCCAACTCCCACACCACAGTCACTCTCCCTAACACCTCACCAAATTAGCATTCTCGAAACAACACTCCACAAATCACTCATCACTACTCAAACAGATGAAGCTTGGAAATCATTCAAAACACTCACTACCCACTTTGAACATAATTGCAGGGTTGCTTCTGATGAGAAGCTTGATTTAATGATACCTGATGTTTCTGCTTGTAATGCTGCCCTTGAAGCTTGCTGTTTTCACCTCCAATCCGTTACCGATGCTGAGAGAGTTGTTGGAATTATGTCCGATCTTCTTGTTAAACCTGATGAGTTTAGTTTTGGATTTTTAGCTTATTTATATGCACTTAAAGGAATACAAGATAAGATAGATGAGTTAAAAGTTTTGATCGGTGAATTTGGTTATTCAAACAATAAATGCTTTTATTCTAATTTGATTAGTGGCTATGTTAAGTCTGATAATTTAGCTTCTGCCGAGTTAACTATTCTCAATAGTTTGAATGATAGAGATGGGGAATATTGGAATTTTGATAGAGACACTTTTTGTGTTCTAGTTAAGGAATATCTTCAGAAGGGGAATGTTAAGGGTTTAGGTAATTTGATTATTGAAGCTCAGAAGTTAGAGACTTTAAATATCAAAGTTGACGAGTCTATATGTTTTGGTATTGTTAGTGCATGTGTTAGTATTGGACTATCGAATAAAGCACATAGTATTCTTGATGAAATGAATGCTTTGGGAGGCTCTGTGGGTCTTGGCGTCTATGTACCGATTTTGAAGGCTTACTGTAAAGAAAATCGAACTGCTGAAGCTACTCTATTGGTGATGGAGATTAGTAGTTCAGGTCTTCGGTTGGATATGGCAACCTATGATGCTCTGATAGAAACATCCATGTCCGGTCAAGACTTTCAATCAGCCTTTTCGTTGTTTAGGGACATGAGAGAGGCTAGGGTTCCTGATTTGAAAGGGAGTTACTTAACTATAATGACGGGTTTGATGGAGAACCATCGACCTGAGTTGATGGCAGCTTTCTTAGATGAGGTGGTTGAGGATCCTCGTATTGAAGTAGGTACTCATGATTGGAATTCTATAATCCATGCTTTTTTGTAAAGCCAGGAGACTAGAAGATGCAAGAAGGACTTTCAGAAGAATGATGTTCCTGCAATTTGAGCCAAATGATCAGACATACCTGTCTCTAATTAACGGATATGTCTCGGCAGAGAAATATTTTGATGTGATGATGTTGTGGAATGAGGTTAAGCGCAAGTTACCAGTGGATGGGCAGAAGGGGATCAAATTTGACCAGAATCTAGTTGATGCATTCCTGTATGCTATGGTGAAGGGTGGTTTTTTTGATGCTGTGATGCAAGTTGTGGAGAAATCTAAAGAGATGAAAATATTTGTTGATAAGTGGAGATACAAGCAAGCATTCATGGAGACTCATAAAAAGATCAAAATTGCCAGGTTAAGAAAAAATAACTTCAGAAAAATGGAAGCGCTTATTGCTTTCAAGAATTGGGCTGGCTTAAATGCATGAACTGTATGCACTGGTGGTGAGTGACCACTGCTTATCTCAAGGATTAAGCCATTGCTTCTTGATAAAACAGCTGAAAATGACATTTGAGGAAGGATTCATTTCAACACAGCATGCATGTTCTCTCAAGAAGCGAACCTCGATTTCACATGTTCCAAGCTCTTCAATTTTTTACTTACTTCGGTAACAACAGATGTTTGAGCCTGGCGGGTACCCCACAATGTCCTAATCTCTTTATTGTTCTTGATGCTATACAAAGCAATTAATTGACAATCTTATAATAAATTTAGACTGCCAAGTGTAATCATTTTTACCAATTTTGCCCTCCCTTCTCTCCCATTTTTTCTAATTGATTGTCGTCCTCACCTGTCTTCTTGTACATAGAATAGGAACTTCAAACACACATTGAAATTGAATCAATGGACTTCTTATGATTTAAATATTCCCAAGGAAAATATAGTTAAGAATTTACTGCATTGAAATTGAATTCAGAAATGTTTGTGTTTATAATGCTGCAATTTCAGGCCTTCTCTCTGATGGCAGGTATGTATCTACGTAGCACCGAGACTTCAGACTGATAGTCTGTTTGTGTTCAGTGTCGACACATTTAGTCTTTGCATCTAATTATTTTTATTTTCCTAAATTGTTATTGCTGTGTTTACATGTTAGTATCTGTATTGTGTTCGGTATCGTCTTTTAGATACACAAACAATTTGGTTTGCTTGTTTTCTCTCTTCCTGATTTTGTTAGACCTAGACTAGGAAGGTTGAGATGAGTAACAAATGTATATGCTAGAAACTTGCTAGTTTAGCACTGGTATAAAAGCATGATGATGGCTTGCGCATTCTCTTTTGTATATGTCTTGACAATACTGGTAATGAATGAAACATTGAAATTTTAAACAACTTTTACTTGGAATTTTAATCAATGATGGCACTTTTTTAATGTTAAAACAAATATGAAAAAAAACCAGTGTTGTCGATGGAGGAGAATGGCAGTCCATGGTGGAGAGGTCAAAATCCACTATTTTTGTCCAGCATATAAACCGCCATCATGTGTAAAATGGCCATGGTTGCTGGCTGTCTATATTCCTTGCAAGTTCTCTTAATGGCTTGGCTTCTACTTTTGTTTCATAGCTCCTTTTTATTAATATTATTTTAGAAAAACATTGTTGCGTCAAAAAAGTGAAACTGCAAGTGTATTGTTTCTTAAATGTTTTTATTTTTTAAAATGCTTTATTGTATTTATATTATAGTTGTCCAATTGTTGAAATATTGTTTCATTTTAGAAAATATTTTGATAGAATATACTTTTAGGTCCATAAATTTTTAAGGTTGCAATGTGTTGACATTGAATGTTGAAACTATTTCCAGTGGTTTTTGCGAGATCTAACTGGCATGCTTGGAGGAATCTTGTTCACATTCTATCAGGTCTATATCTTGAATGAAATTATATTCCTTCTTTGTTATTAATTTTAAAATGAAATATGAAGCCACGACTTTATGCGGATCATTATATGCTTAGGTTTGCATACGCTGGTTTCCTCTTCACTCAAATGATTCTCAAATCATGCTGTTTTAACTATGTTTCTGTTTACTCCTTATGCTGCAGGGATCAAACCTTGATAGCAATGCGAAAATGTGGCGTTTGGTTGCAGATCTCATGAATGATCTTGGTAGATTGTTTGAACTTGGTCTTTTTATAGAAGAAATTTGTGCAACCATTTTCTTTATGAAAACTTTCTTTGGTGTATAGACACAGGCCAATAAAAATCTAACAAGTTGAGTGTTGGTTTCATAGTATGTGGATTCAAGGACTGAGATTGAAAATAAATTTAAGGGGTATGAAAAAAAGGAAGCTTGTATTAGGAGTATTATTGATGAAAACTGAAAAGGAAATGGAAAAAAACTGTCCTTGAAGAAAACATTTTGATCATGGATTTGTTTTTTTTTGAAGATTTATGTGAACTTCTCTTTTTGGGACAGAATCATGTTTTGTATTTGTGAAAACAAAACAATATCCTAGTTTTGAAATAGCAAAGTCATCCAAAGCTTAATATTACTTTTTTGTTCTTAACTGATATGAAACACTGACACAGACTTGTTTGCATCAATTTAAAATTTTGATTTTGCATATTGTATCTACAGCTCATGATATGCTCATCTTGGTATATTAATAATTTAATATTGATAATATATTGAGATTATGAGCAGAAGATAATTTCTATTTAGAATGCTTTACTTGGCACTAACGTATAAATCTGTTTTTTTTATCTGTTTTGTGAGACTAAAATTTAACAGCAAGTCTTCAGTTTATCTTTTACTGATGCTACTGTGTTAAATTTGATTTTCACATTGCAGTCGTCGTATTTCATATTAATCTGCTAAGGTTTCTAAACTGATTTCAAGTATGCTAATGGACCTCATTTCACCGTTGTTTCCATCAACTTTTGTTTTTATTGTTTGCTTAGGAAGCATATCAAGATCTTTCAGTAAGTTCCAACATTTCTATAAGTTTGAAAATCCATTAGTAACATAATTTGTTAGTTCCTGAAATTTTTACCCCTCTTTAGTTTTCATGTAAGTAACTTTGTAACTTAAGTTTATGTTAGATTATAGGATAAAACATTTCCTAACAAATAAAGTTATTAAATAGAAAAATGTTTGGAATCATCCAAGTTTAGAGCACTTTTTTTCTTCATTTAGTTCTAGAGTGGGGCCATATTTGTATTCTATATTTTTCAAAATTTTAATGTTATGCCTCTTAAAACATGATTTTGAAGTAGCTGGGGTTGCAAGTGGAGCCAGCCACTAGAGCAGCTTTGACTCAGCATTTTGCTCTTCAGGATAATGCTGCAGATATATCAGCAAAGGTATAAATTGCATTTATTTTAACTGTATATTATTAGCTTAAATCCAGTTTTTTTAGAAGGGTATGATGAATAGATATATTTTGATTTGTTAATGTATATGGATAGGAAGGAAGTCAAGAAACTGTGGCCACGATGATTGGCATGGCACTTGGAATGCTTGTTGCTCATATTACCATTGGGCACCCACTAGCAATGGTATGTTTTGTCTCTGACCCTATTTCATATGTATGGTATGTATTCAAATTACAAATTGTAATTTATTTTGTACATTCCTTTGCATTTTAGAATTGTGAAGAAAACTAAGAGAAAAGTGTCAGGACTTAGATGAGAAGAGCTAGTTAATAATAATAGTTAGTTAATGAGTTAGTTTAGGTTGTTAATGAGTTAGTTGTATATAAATGGGGAGGTTATGGAGTTAGAGAGATATCATTGAATATTGTAACTATGAATAGAGTATTCTCTATTGTGAAGGGGAAACCCTTGCAGGAGAGATTTCTCTCCTAGTTCCAAATAAAAGTGTTCTTTCTTAGGAATCCAATTCTTGGTTTCCTAACAAAAAGGCCTTGGTATCTTAATATTCATAAGAAGATTCGATTCACAATTCGTAAAATAGGTTTTCTGATTCACAATTTGAATGTCGATAAGATAACCTTGTTTGTGTTGTCTTGCAAGCTTAAACTCAATGATAAGATTCTACTATACCATATTGTTAACAATTGAAAACATTGTCTACTCTCATTAAATTAATCCCATTTTCTTTGTGAAGTTAGAGATCTCATAATTTTAATATGGATGTCTTGTTCTTTGGTGAATATCCCCCAGCCCTCCCTAATACACATGCTGATTCTAACTTGATAATGCAGATGGTGTCTTGTTTCAATGTAGCAAACTATCGAGCTGTTCGATGCTTGGCATTGAACTCATTAAACCGTGAAAGGAGCTCTATTCTTTTGCAGCATTTCTCATAGACTGGCCAAGGTATTGTCTGTTTCCACTATTCATTACTGTCTTATATTATATCCACAACTTATCTTTGATGTTAGACTTAGACCATTTATTACATTGAAACATAAAATCGACTGCATCTTAGAATTAGAACAGTTTCGTCACATCAAGGATTTCTAGTGTACTTTTTAACCAGTGTTGTTAAATTGCCGCTATATGGAATTGGAATGAATTGCTATTGTTTCACAATATGCTATTTAGTACAAATTGTTGTCAAATAGAAGCTCTAGTGGCGCTACAACAATCTTGTGTAGCAAAATTTGATCAAACTATTATTTTCCACGATTCATGATTGACAACAGTACAACACTGTTTTTAACCCCTCCCAAATGCTTCTCCAAAACAAATTTGGTTTGGTAGAGTGAGCATGTTTGGAACCCAAGAATTAGATTCTAAAGAATTAACACTTTTGTTAAGAAAAATGATAGAATAGGAGAGAATATCTCCTCCAAGGGTTTCCCCTTCACAATAAAGACTATTTATTCTCTATTCAACAAGTGTTTATAATATTCAATGATAATGCTCCTAACTCCATAACCTCCCCATTTATACAAATAGTCTTATAAGAACCTCAACTAACTACCTAACTATAGCTAATTCTACTAAATTTAAGTCCTAACAGAGCACCCTGTCAAAGAGAATCTGATTTACAACTTAGAAGCTAGCTTTTTATTTTCTCGTTGTCTTTGTATGTTAATGCATGCTTCTAAACTTTTTGCCAGTTCTCTCTCCTAAACAGGTCTCTTCACATGAGCATGTTTTACCCAATAAACTCACTTCATGGATCTCAAAGAAAGCCAATTACTTGAATACAAAAGAACGTTTAGGCACAAGGATTTCTTCATTTGATGAAATGGAAATGTGAGTTGTTAAAATATGCTCTGTCCCTGATAACACTGGTAATCAGAATTAAAGAAACGCAAGAATGAATCAAGAATCAGTACCCTAACCCAGAATCAATGTGATTCTGATTAGGTTTTAGTATGGATTTTTATTGAATTGAATAGGATGGAAGGGATGAAGGAATTACAGAGGATCCCGCGATCCTGTTCTGGTTCCACAACCAGTGATAACTTTCCCAAACTCTAACTAACTCTCAATTAGAACTAACATTCTATTTATAGTATTCCTAATTGCTAACTGTTTTTGTACAGCTGTCAGAGAATTACAATTAGGAAGGTTTCAACCAAACCTTCCTATTCCCTCTTCTATATACATTTTTAATAATATGCTTTGGCCTAATCATATCAGTCCCCCTGTCCTAGAACATGATTGTGTTTTTAGTGTGTTTGGTTCTATGGTATCGAAAATTGATTTTGCAAGATCGATTTTTTTTAAAAGTGAGTTTAAGTTAAAATAATTAGGTTTAGATATGGTCACGTGAAAGTTAGTTAAACAATAAATTTGAGTGTAAAAATCACGTTTAGAGGCAAAAGCTACAAATCATAACTTCATGTATGAATCAGTTCAAGAGGCAAAATCAATTCTAATCGAAACCTTCAAACATGCCAAAATTAATTTTAAGCCTTCAGAATCACTTTTAGCTCTCCCAAAAGTGATTCCCCTTTCAAGGTAATGGTCCTCTGTTGTGTTACAAGTTTTGTGTTATCTTTATTTGCAAACAAGGCCTCAAATACTTATTGCAATTTAAAACATTATTTAGCACTTGCTCTACTTATATATATTATCACTATTGGCTCAAAGCTTAAGTTGTCCATGATTATGGCTTGATTGTAGTGTCTTAATATCTTTGAAATGTCATTCATAAAGCTCACTTAGCAACTTCTTTTTGTGTGACACTAACAGTAAGGAGCATTTGCTTTCTGTAGCATCTTACTATACAAAAGGTTGATTCTCAAATTGTTTGTAACTACTGGCTTTCAATTTTCCATATGAAGTGTTCAAACCTTACTTTGTTCTGTGTTCCTTCTATATAGCCAAGTACTTACTAGTGGAAAAGAAAGGAATCGTTGACGTTATTGTTCATAAAGATTCAAATAGTGCTGATGTCCTAAAGTCATTTATTCATGCTCTTGTTCTCGCAAATAACGATTATAAAAGCAAATATTTGCATTCAGAAAGCCAAATATGGATGAAAAAACAGTATGAAGTATTTATTCATAAGGTACATGTTTAAGCTTCGTTAAATTCTATTTAGCTGCTTATTTACTTTCTTAAAATTCTTAACAGTGTGATTGTATTATCTTTTCCTTTCTTGATGAATTTTATAAGAATATTTATGATATGGGAATCAAACATAACTAATAAAATGCTACCTGCTCTTTTTTTTTTTATAGACAAATATTCACATATTAGTTGTTATGTTAGTATTGTCTCTTTGATCAGGATTTGAACCCTAGTTTTTTATTCCTCCCACACCCTTAATCCTTTGCTCAAATCAGTTGAGCTACATGCTTGTGGTTGAACTTTATATCAAACAAATGAAAGATTAAAAAACACTGTGGCTCAGTTTGGTTTAACTTCTAACTTATGAGAGCTTTGAAATTAAAATTAGTTTAAGGTTCTTTATGAAAAAGTCCTCATTAGTTCAAATACATTTATGGACAAGTTAATTAGGAGAGCTCATTAAAATATTGTGACGCAAAACCAGTTTTAATTTAAAAAAAAAAGCTATAGTCTAAAAAACTTGATTATTGTTAGATTCTTTTAATAATTTTCCTTTCATAACTGTTTTTTGATGGGTTTATCCAAACTGACTCTATGTTTGGTACAGTTCAAGTCATTAGGATGGAAAACAGAACGTCTTTTATCATCACCTATCATATGGAAGGCAAATTGGATACACGAACCGTTCGAAGAAAAAATTGATTAGGGTTCATCTTCAGCTGTGATATATTAATATTGGTCTAGAGGTGCCTAGTGGAAGCTATGGATGGATTGAGTTATATGGTTGACAATGTTGACATTTAATATTTTACAAGATATTGATGATTTTATTGAAGTTCTGTCAAGATAAAGAAAACTTGAAGTTTTGTTTAGTTGTGTGGAATGCAGTAAATATTTTGTAGCTTATATAGATATCATATCTAGTGTGAAACCCGTGTCATGCATGGATAAATTTTTGTTGGATAAATTTTTGTTGGAAAATATTAAGTAAAATTATGTCAAATAAATATACACTAGAATATGGCTTGCGCTGCGCGGATATTAATTAATTTTATAAGTTTTGTAAGTAATATTTTATGTATTATAAATATAGTTATCTTATAATATTAATTTATTGATTTGTAATAATTGAATATGATTAGAAAAATTAAAATGAGATAAAATTATGTTTATTACAATCATTTAATTTAATTTTTAAAATATTTTATAAAATTCGTAAGATAATTTATCATATAGGATAATTGTTTGACTCATTGTACTGTGATTGTTAATTTATTTTTCAATATATAATGGTACTTGCATTTATTTGATGAAATAAAATTAAAATAC
>JBBPBR010000002.1:14961809-14977843 GCA_037974775.1 Cicer pinnatifidum
ATATCTATTAATATTATTTTGACACTTTCAATCTTGACTACAACTTCAAATAATACATAGCAATAAAACACGTCAAGACATATTCATAAATAAAATTGATGATATATTTTTCTACAAATAATTTAACAATTTACATTGAAAAAACAACGCTAATTATTATAGATTCAATAATCGATAAATTTGATTATGTAAACTATTGTTAATTAGTATTTTTCTAAATAACTATTGTCGATTTTTAATTTTTTTTTATGATTTTAATTTATGTTCTATATAAGCAAAAATTATTATTGATTTTTTTACCTTATAGTTAAATTTAATTTATTAATTTAATAAAACATATATTTTTTCTTTATATATCTTGCTCCTTGTTAGAAATTAGTCTGATTTCGTCGATAAGTCTTATGAGTTCTAAATTTAATTTTAAATAACTATTTCCTTTGTTTCAAAATAATTAATTATTTTATATATATATATATATATATATTAAAAAATTATATAAATAAAAAAGAGTAAATATTATTTTTATTAACTTTTTTAAAAAAATTAGTATGTTATTAATATTACAAATATAAATTTTTTAAAAATATATATAGATTATTTTAGAAAGGAAGAACTTTATCACTTAAAAATATTGTAGAAGTTCGGAAAAAGTAACGGTTTTATTGCCCAATAAATGATCTGGTCAGGCCACCTGCAACTGACGAAACTGCCCTCGTATTGTGTGTAATTGCAACAGGCTGCATGCAGTGATTATTACTCTAAAGCAAGACCACACATACTAAGGTCCAAATTTCATTTCTTATTTCTCCTCGTTTAGTGTGAATTTCAACATGTAAATTAAATTAATTGTCGATTTTTAACGAATTTATAATAGATTTCTTTTTATTTACAATAATTTATTTTTTTTAATTCTTGTCGGAATAATGAATTTTTTTCTCTCTAATTCATATGGTTTATGTAAGACCCTTAATTTTAAATTTTAAATTATACAATATTAAGGTATTTTGTGTTGAATTTCTTAGGCTTTTAGCCAATTTTTGGTATTTAGTGAGTTAAATGTCAAAAATATATTTTTTTGAAAATTGGATTACAATTATTTGTCGGAAAATAATTTATTTACGTTGCGAAGAATTTAATATATGACAGTTTTGTTAAAAATACCACTCATTGATAAAAACTTATCTGTCAATTGAGTTGCGACGAGAGTATATATTTTTATCAAAATAGTTTTTGATATGAGTGAAATTATGTGGGTAAGAGTTGTTAGATATTTGTTTGGGTGAGTTTTAAGTATAATATAAATATATATATATAGGTATATATATATATATATATATATATATATATATATATATATATATATATATATATATATATATAAAAGTATATGTATATATATTATTATATATGTTAGAAAGAAGAAAAGAAAAAGAATAAAAGGAACGAACAGAGGAAAATGAAGCCACGCCTTCTCCGACTTTCTTTTCTTTCTTTCTTTCAAGAAAAACACAGAGACCAAGTGTGGGTAGAAAACCAAAACCGTCAAACACAAATTCTCATTTATCTACTAGATCTAAGCTTTGTTTCGAGAAGTGATAGAAGAAAAAGTTTCTCATTGCCACGTTGCGGTGCTAGTGAGCTAGTTTTCAACGCGACGTCACGAATTTAAATTTTACCAGAATTAATCGTGGTGCCGTAATCGCTTGTTAAAGCTACAACGGAGGTAAGGGCTCGTTCTAAACTTTTAGTTTGCATTTAGGACATTATTTATGATTTTGTGGAAAAGAAATTTGATGTGTGAATTTGTAGAAAATGAATTTAATGTGATTATGTGCAATTTAGTGAAATTTAAATTTGAGGTATGGTTTATGGTGATCCATATTTGATGTGATTTATATGTTCATAATGATTATTATGAATTTTTGGAGATGTGATTTATGTGGGTTTATGGAAAATGAATTGGGTGGGTTATATGTGAAAATGTGGAGTTTTGAAAATGAGCGATTTATGAGTAAATTTGGTGTGAAATCGTCGAGATTGAATTTGATGGGTTTGAGTATGCTTTGTGGTGAATTTGAAAAATCATTAGTGTTAAATGAGTATTAAAAAAGGGGAATCTTTTAATAGCTGTATTTACTTAATGATTGTGGTGAAAAGAGTAAGAGTATGCGCATACATTTCATAGTACATGGTGACTGCGATGGAGCCATGATGATAGTGGTGACCGTGATGGGCTGCAGGATGATGCCATGTGAATTGTTGGTTCATCTTATCCTTGCAGGGATTGTCGCGTCGTGTTGATCTGTGAGCGATTGCACTCTACAAAATTGTGCTTGTCTGTGAGCGACTGCACTCTTGTATGTTGTGCTGATCTGTGAGAGATTGCACTCTAGAATATGCTGATCTGTGAGCGATTGCACTCTATAAAATTGTGTTGGTCTGTGAGCGACTGCACTCTTGTATGTTGTGCTGATCTTTGAGAGATTGCACTCTAGAATGTGCTGATTTGTGAGCGATTGCACTCTAGAAAATCGTGTTATTCTGTGAGCGACTGCACTCTTGTATGTTGTGTTGATCTGTGAAAGATTGCAGTCTAGAATGTGTTGATCTGTGAGCGATTGCACTCTAGAAAATTGTGTTGGTCTGTGAGCGACTGTACTCTTGTATGTCGTGCTGGTCTGTGAGCGACTGCACACTAGTAAATCATGTTGATCCGTGAGAGATTGCACCTCAGTAATTAGTACTGGTCTGTGATAGGCGGTGCAATTATGATTTACGCCCCTTCGAGGAGGGTTTTGGTTTGGAATTCTGGAATCATGCATATTGGCATATACGCATTGCATTAAAGTGCTTGACACACGATTTAGGTTTGTTATTCTATGACGATTGTATATACATATTCGGTTGTTGTTGTGATTTATCGTAATTTCTTAGATGTGTGAAGTTGGGTTGATTAAGTTTTGATGTACTTATATGTTCATAATTGATGTTATGAATATTCGATGTGTAATTGAGGTGTGAATTTGTGGAGATTAATTTGGTATTAATTATGTGTTCATAATTGAAAATATTAATGTTTGAAGTGTTGATTGATTTATAGCCATTTTAGAACTGAAAATCTGCATTTTCTTAGTTTTATTCGACTACGTTAATGAAGTTTGTTAAAACTTCATTTTTCAATATCGTTTATGCATTTTTGGACATATGAAAACCCTTTCAAAGAGTATGCTAAGTTGAAAGGTTATTTTGTGCTTTTGAAATGTAAATGCTATGTGATATTTGTTAATTTCGGTTGGTGACCCTTTACAATTATTGTGGAAATCTGGGTTTTGCCCTAAGATGAGAACCAGGATCGTCCTACTGGTTAGTATCCTGTAGATGGGGAGGTAGTTGGACACACCTGACTGGAGCTGTGTTAGGAGGATCTTGTGGGGCGCGTGGAGATCACTCAGGTCGTATAGTTTTTGTAGTATGATCAGATTAGACGGTTGTATAGAGACTAGAGGTCTTTCTTTTGTGGATGTATTTATTGTATGTTGGAAGACTGTACATATACTAATATTGACAATTTGACTTTTATTTTGTTGGGTTCATGTACCACTTTTTGATGTGACATGGGGGGGAGTTAAAATTCTTGGGGCAGTGCTTTTGTACAGGTTTGTCGAGAATACCCCAGGGGTATGAGCTATGTCTGATAGGCCTCATAGCCCCGATGTATTTTGATGTTTGAATACTTTGGATTTTTATTTCAAAAACTATTCCGCTGCTTGTAAATATTTGTTGACTTTGTCGTTATGTTACGATTTAAATATTTATCAAAAATTATTTCTTTGATTAAAAAAAATACACTCATGCTGTTAAAAATCGGGTTGTTACAGTTTACATTTTGAGCTTTTCTTTTGAAATAACAAAATCTAGGTTTTATGATTTTTAAAGATAGAGCTGAAGAGGATAATGATGAAAAGGAGGATCACAAATCTATTTTTCCAAAACATAAACAACAAATTTGAAAATCATTTATTTGTATGATTTGTCAAATCAACATCATTACACACACGTCAACATTATAACAACCACGTAAAATTTTTATAACATAATGGCTTAATTGCAGTTTTGGTCCCTCTTTATAGTTGAATCGCGAAATTAGTCCCCCCATTTTGTTTCTCCCTAGTTTTGGTCCCTCAAACTGAATTTTAGTCCAAAATTTGATGAAATTTCATTTTTAAAAGTCGTACTACACCATTTATGATCATATATTTCAGCTACAATTGTTGCAAATGAGATCTTGAGGCATGGTGTAACTTAAATAAATGCAAAAAAAATAAATTTTCATTAAGTCTAAGACCAAAATTCTGCTTAGGGGGCCAAAACTGGGGAGAAACAAAATGGAGGGACTACTTTCGCGATTCAACAAAAATAGGGGGACCAAAATTGCAATTAAGTCTAACATAATTAACATAAAAAGAAAATATCTTTTATAATTAGACAATAACATAAAAACTAATCATAAAAATGAGGTGCTACTTAAAAATACCTAGTTGAAATAAAAAAAATAAAAAAATAAAAAAAACATAAAAGACTTCAGGGAAACTAAAAAAACTTAGTCATATATCTATTAATATTATTTTGACACTTTCAATCTTGACCATAACTTCAAATAATACATTGCAATAAAACATGTCAAGACATACTCATAAATAAAATTTATGATATATTTTTCTACAAATAATTTAACGATTTACATTGAAAAAACATGGCTGATTATTATAGATTGAATAATAAATAAATTTAATTATGTAAAATATTGTTAATTACTATTTTTCTAAATAACTATTGTCGATTTTTAGTTTCTTTTTTATGATTTTAGTTTATATTTTATGTAAGCAAAAATTATTATTGATTTTTTTACCTTATAGTTATATTTAATTTATTAATTTTAAAAATATTTTTAATTTTCTTTATAAATCTTGCACCTTGTTAGAAATTAGTCTGCTTTCGTCAATAAATCTATGAGTGCCAAATTTAATTTTAAATAATTACTTCCTTTGTTTAAAAATAATTAATTATTTTATATATATTAAAAAATTGTATAAATAAAAAAGAGTAAATATTATTTTTATTAATTTTTTAAAAAAATTAGTATCTTATTAATATCATAAATATGAATTTTTTAAAAATATAAATAAATTATTTTAGAAAGGAAGAACTTTATCACTTAAAAATATTGTAGCAGTTCGGAAAAAGTAACGGTTTTATTGTCCAATAAATTATGTGGTCAGGCCACCTACCGACGAAACTGCCGTCGTTTTGTGTGGCTGCATGCAGTGATTATTACTCTAAAGCAAGGCCACACATACTAAGGTGTAAATTTCATTTGTCTTATTTCTCCTCGTTTAGTGTAAATTTCAACATATAAATCAAGAGCATTTATAAAGTGATAAATTACTTGTACCGAATACTTCACAGAAACTAGTACTTGAAGGATTTTCTTCATGTTTTTAAATGTTCCTTACGAATTTAAAAAATAAAAATTATTATAAAATGTTATATTTTAATCAAATAAAATATTAAAAATTCAAACTATTTTATTTAAATTTATTAAAATAATTAAATTGTAAATAACATCAAACTAATATTAACCTCTTTGTTATTTAAAAAGAGTTATTATTCTAACATTTTTTTAAATTAAATTCATCAATTAAGTCTTTATATTGTACTGTCATCAAAAGTAATAGATCAATTTTTAAAAACTTCTTTTCTCATAAGTAACTGTCACGGGAATAATAAATAAAATTTTATATACAATAATTGTATTAACAAAACAATTTAAATCTTTCAAAAAATTTAATATATCAATAGATCTAATTTTTTCTCCAACCAAGATTTCTCTTAGTATTTTTAACTCCACAAATAATTCATTCTCATTAGTATCATATTGCTCATTATGTTTCAATGCTTATTCAAAATTTGTGTCGGTCAATGATTGGAAGGGTTTTGTAATGTGCACCCCCCACTTGTACCTCTCACCCTCCATCTTCAAGGAAAATATCATACTGCCCCTAGTATTATTAGTAGAAACCCCCACAAAAATTCTTTTTTGTTTTTTTTTCATCCATTTTATTCGAAAGTTTGAATTGTCGGAATCACATTTGCAAATATTCGAACCTTTGAAACTTTCGAAATTCAAAAGTAAGATAAACTTCGAAACTTTGAAATTTTCAAAATATTAATTTCCCAAAATTTGAAAGTTTCCATGAACATGAAACTTTCGAAGTTCATTTTTTTTCCCAAAATTTTGAAACTCTTCATGAACATGAAACTTTCTAACAATCTGAAAGTTTCAAAATATAGAATTCAGAAACATAAAGTTTTTCAGTTTCGAAACTTTGTTATTCATGAAATGTTTCAAAATGCATTTTTATTAGAAATAAATTAATAATAAAAAATAGTAATCAATTTATAATAATAAATTTATAGTAATATATTTATACTAATAAATTTGATATCTAATTTCAGAAGTGTCAGATTCATCAAAAAATTTGAAAGTTTTGATGTTTTCTGGAAAATCACATTTCGAAACTTTCAAATTTATCCAAAGTTTCGAAAGTTTCAGAGGATCCTAGAAAATATCATTTCGAAACTTTGACATTTATCAAAAGTTTTGAAATTGGTTAAATTTTCTGGAAAATTAAATTTCGAAAGTTTCAAATTTAATAAAACTTTCGAAAATATCAAAAAACTAATTTTTTTTTTATTATTTCGAAAGTCTATAGTATTCGAATATTTATGATTTTATACAAAATAAAAAGCGTAAAATGGTCTTTAGAAAAAAAATGAGGGGGTGGGAGGTAAAATTGAGGGGGTGCATGGTACAATTCTCTGATTGTAACTTGTGAGAAGTAAACAAAAAACAAAAAATATTTTCATACTCTTTGTATTGCTCAAATATCTTATTGGCTTAATTGCACTTTTGGTCCCCCTATTATAGGTGAAAATTGAAAGTAGTCCCCCTATTTTGTTTATCCCCAGTTTTAGTCCCCCAAACAGAATTTGAGGGCATGATGAGTTGTCATTTTTTTAATGATGTGTCAATAAATAGGTGACGTGGCAGACACTTACGTGGAATAAACTTATTATTATATTATTTCTGATTAAAAAATATAATTTTTATTTTCAAAAATCATTTTAATAATTGTGAAATATTTTTAAAAATATAATTAAATTGTTAAAATTAAATTAAATTAAAATAAAATTGCAGAACCCTAAAGCCCCAAATTTGTATGAACATGTTTCAAGCTAAAGCCCCAAATCTTTGAACCCTAAAACCCCAAATCGTGCAACTGTTCCTGTTCGTTTTCTTCATCATCATCCGATTCCGGTTTCGTCTTCGTGTTCATTTTGCTACAATCCTTACACTTTCAATCAACTCTTTTGTTCTACCCTCTTGTCCCAAAATTTCCGCCAACTGTTCTGGACTAATCACAAGCTTCACTTTCCAAAACTTATTGCTACTTTTGCATCTTTTATTAACACTTCTCCTACTATACAAATGTTTTCTTTCTCTTGAACACTTTTTGAGAAACCTCATTCCCTTGGTGTAATCTAAGGACATTCTGTATGGAGCAGGGTACGAGGTTGTTGGTAAACTGTTTGATCTAACATGTCCCTGTCTAACAACATGTTGTTGTTGTTCACTTGATGTTTCTACATTGTTGTTGATTGGAAGCAAATAGTATGATTGTCCTGTTTCTAACTCATCGAATTGGTTGAGTGGTTTCCAAAAAAGATCATGGCTTTTGAATATGGCATGGCCAGGGAGCTCTTTGGTGATGAAACTTACTGTTATTGGTGCACTGAATTCCATTATTCCACCGTTTGATGTTGTTACTTTGATTGTTGTATCTGAATCTGCCATGGCCCCAAAGAAACACGAAACAGAGAAGACGAAATTGAACACGAAGACGAAAACGAAACAGAGACCACGAACACGAAGACGAAATCGCAATCAGATGATGATGAAGAAAACGAAAAGGAACAGTTGCACGATTTGGGGCTTTAGGGTTCAAAGATTTGGGGCTTTAGCTTGAAACATGTTCATACAAATTTGGGGCTTTAGGGTTCTGCTTAGGGTTCTGCAATTTTATTTTAGTTTAATTTAATTTTAACAATTTAATTATACTTTTAAAAATATTTCACAATTATTAAAATGATTTTTGAAAATAAAAATTATATTTTTTAATCAGAAATAATATAATAATAAGTTTATTCCACGTAAATGTCTGTCACGTCACCTATTTATTGACATGTCATTAAAAAAATGACAACTCATCATGATTTGGCCTCAAATTCTGTTTGGGGACTAAAACTGGGGACAAACAAAATAGGGGGACTACTTTCAATTTTCACCTATAATAGGGAGACCAAAAGTGCAATTAAGCCTATCTTATTAAGACAACAAAACAACTTGATTTTTCTAACGATTTTATTTTTAATTATAAAGTGAAACAAAAGTATTAACTCATCTTGTATATTATAATGTCAGCAGCAGTTATGTAGATTGTGCATAAACTAGTAGCTCACAAGTGCATAAAATGGTAATCATCTTTCATCTCATATAAATGAAACACTACAAGAAAAAAAAAACGTTTTGCGGCGGTTAAATAAAGGGTTTGCAGCGGTTGTAACTGCCGCAGTTTGATGTTTGCGACGGTTCTCCAACTGTCGCAAATTCGTGCGTTGCGAGGCTGTTTTGCGACGGTTAAAAAAATCGTCGTTCCAACTGTCGCAGATGTTTGCGACGGTTCTAACCGCCTCTAATAGAGTCTTTAAATCACCTACTTTTTGTTATAAGATGGTATTGCGACGGTTACAAACCGCCTCTATGTACTTTTAGCGACGGTTACAAACTGCCTTTATATACTTTTAGCGACGGTTTAAACCGTCGCAAATTTGAATTTTTTGTTTTTTTTTTTTTTTTTTATTATTTTTTCCATTTTTTGTTTATTTAATTAAAATAAAAAAAATACTCAAATCTCATTTACATAACTAAAATACACAAATATAAAATTATAAATAAATTTAATTCATATAATATATTCAAAAGTAACAACCATACATTGAAATTAATCAAAAAAATAAGTAAATTAGTTTAAATATTCAAAAGCCAAAACATTAATAAAGTGACTGAATGAAAAAAACAACATCAAACTTAATTCATAATTCATCTAGATAGTTCCTAAATTCCTAATGATATTGTTCCAAGATTAGACTAGCAAGTAGACTCAAAAGAACGTCTTCTATCTCTTGGCGATCCACTGTATGTCTTGCCTGTAAAAACATATAAGTATATATATTAAATTCAACATCACTTTTTCACACATACTTAAACTATAATATTAACATCAAACTAATTAAACTTAAACATGATCAAATGCTCAAAAATCAAAGCATGCAAATATCAAACTAATTTCCCGATTTGATAGTGATAATAAAAAACTCAAATAAAATATTAAAACATGATCTATAATTTAATTACAACAATATAAATAAAACAAAATATAAGATGGTCCACGGAAGCTAGGGTGAGAAAACATTTTGGAATTTATATGGTTTTCTTACTTAAAAAGCTTTATTGCTTATTCTACCTATTTTGGAGCTAACAGTAGATCACCATGACTACAACTTTTAACTTGAAGAACTACGGCATACAGTCAGTTAGCACTACAGCATACAGTCAGTTTGACTTGAATGAAAATAAAAAACGAGACATTTTTGCAATATACAGTAATGAGGCCCAGAGCCAAAATAAATGGCAAGGCACGGGAGAAGCAAAATTCCGATAAACAAAATAAACATCAAATGGAAAAGTTTTCTTGCTAAGAAGGATGATTAAAAGAAGAACAAATAACACTTAAATACTTGCAACAGAGTATAACAATATCTTAAACTGTCAGACTACAAAAATTGTGATGAGTCTTTAACAACAAACATTGCATGCAACAAAAGCAAATCAGGCGCTCAGCTAATTAAAAGGACTACTGTTTTTCAAAACATATTAAGCAACAACAACAGGAACCTCAACATCATTTGCCAGAACAGCAGCAGGTCGGATGTACTCTTCCTCTTCCTTTGGAGAGTGAATGGTGACAATATCAGGAAGGGGAGTTTTAGGACCTTGTTTACCTTTAGGATCCCAATCAAGCATGATCTTCACCTTAATTCCAAGAACACCCTGTATCACAGTAAGGAAAAGAAGGATGATTAAAAGAAAAATAGCATATTCATAAATCATATGTAAGACTTGTAGTCTAATCCTATCAAGTATACAAATACTTAGGTTAAAAATAAAATAACTTAGTTAGATATAAGGCAAAGTCATTAGATTATTATAACTAAGCAAAATTATTAAAATAACATTTTTCTCATATAGAACAGCTGCAAGCAGCTAAATAAATTCACAAAATGTACCACTAATCTGAATACCGCAAATTCAAATGCCTTAAGAACATGTGAGTCACGGAAATGATGAGGAATATAGATAGAGCTATGAGCAACATGGAATCATCTCTTGAGGGGTTCAACATGTTGAGGTGCATGTATGAAAATGTTCAACCAATCCATCAACTACTAATTCTGAAGGAAGTACTCATACAGTCATTATCTAATAATCCCATGTACCCAAAAACCCCACTGCATATCCTTTCATCACCACATTATAAATTACTCAACAATTCTTGTGGAAATGATATTTATTTACTACTCTATTACTTCTTTTTATGTGTATACTTGCACACCATTTTGCATAACAGTCAACTCTTCATCCTCTAGCATTTTTGCTTCTATTGATAATAGAGATTAGAGAAGTTGGATTCTTATAGGTGATGGTGTGCATGAGGTGGCTGAGGATATTTAGAATTTTTGTACAGATCTTAAGTTTGTTCACAAGGGCTGAGGTGGCTCATGAGTTGGTAATTTTGAAAAATCGGGGTCGTAAAATTGTTGGTAAGGTATGAGGGTATTTAAGGTGTATTGGTTGAGGGGTAGCACGAGAGGGTTGGGAAAATTTGTTGTATATATGAATATTAATTATAATATCAAAGATTTATGGTAGCTACTAAAAATAAATATATTAAAAGAGATTGTCGAAAAGAAGAATTTGAATTTCATATATATTCAAGAGACAAAAATTAAAGTTATAGAAAGAAGAATATGTGGTATATTGTGGGATTTAGAGAGTTGTGAATTTGCTTTTAAACCTTAAGTGGAATATTTGGGTGGTGTTAACCATTTGGGACAAGAATGCATTTGTGTTACAAAGTTTGTGGGTTTGTGATCATGCTCTTGAGATTGAAGGTGTGTGGAAAGTTTTTGGTGATTTAGTGACATTGGTTAATGTATCCGAATCTTGTGATGTTGGAAAATATATTGTGAAATGTATTGTTTAATTACAAAATGGTAAAAAAGGAGATTGGTTGATGGATACGTAGATATTCCAATTTTATCATGACTGTTTAAGATTACAATAATATCGTAATGTAATTTTTTTAAAGTGATTATGTGACATTTGAAGTGTTCATGTAAAATTAAAATTATTTTTAATCATAATCATTCATATATAATTATAAAATTTATAATTTTTCATCTCATCATTTATTATAACACATTATCTCACTTTGTATGTCTCTTATATATTGGCGAACTCATTCGTTGACAAAATTTATATATTACATAACAATTTTTAAAAAGTAAATATATAAGGATAGATAATACAAATACACAGTTCATATAGTTGACAATGATAGTAAAAAATGCTTATATGGATACTTTTGATGAAATATTTAATTAGTTGGAATAGCCAATTGAATTATGGTAGTTACGTGTTACAAAAATTAGCACTAAATGAAAAATATTGCTTCAATTGGGTATTGACTAAGAAAAACTAGATGTATTACATTACTTCTTGGTTGAAAATATTATTGCATAATTATTCTAACTAATGTGGCATAACTCTCATAGCAGGAAACAATCATGATGGTTTTGACTTAATTATATATTTAATGGACTCCATTACATATAGCAATCCGCGCCCACAATTTTATGCACAAATGCAATTTTTATAATGTTTCAGTACTATAATAAAAAAAAAAAATGAAACTCAAATTTTAGGTAGGATAACTTTAATTCATGAAGAGTAACGTGTTGTGATATTCAATTTAAAGAATTATTAAATTGTGAAACACATTCAAATTGTACAAAGAATTAACTTTAAAATATTTCAAAGCTGAACATATAATTTGCATTTTCACCCCGTAGCAACATAGATGACTCAATTTTATAAGTAAAATCAATATTTCTGAAGTTGCCAATTTGTCCTATCCTCATCAACAACTACCACATCTAATTAAACTTAATATGATAGTTTATGCTTATTTTACTATTGTTTACATTACAATCTCATCATTAAATCAATACATTGATTAGATTAATTAGAGCTTATTATACATAAAATATAATTATTTATACTATATTATAATATAAATTTATAGTATTAAATATATTTTATATAAATTTTTAATATAATATAATATAAATATAATCTAGCACATCCCTAATATCCTTAATATAGCACATCTTTAATATAATATAAATATATTTCAATATAAATTTTTTATAATGTAACTAATTTATAGATATTAATATAAGTAAAATTAAAATAATTGTATACATATTTTTTTATAATAATTTTTAATATTGATTTTAATTTTTAATAGTGATTAATAAAAGAAAAAACCATCCGAGAGAGAATATGCGAAGTCCGCTCACAATTCACAAAGACAAGAATGGGAAAATATAGAGAGGCCCAAAATAAAGCCCATCGTATAACTCATCAGAAAAGAGAACATAAGATTGAACAACAGGTGTAGGGTTTTTAACAAAAAAAAAAAGGCTTGTTTACAACCGGGTCGCTCACCGGACCTACAAAAAATCTCCCTCTGTAACTTCATTGGTACTGAGAAATCGCGCGATTTCAGCGCTTCTACGATTAAGCACGGCGATCCTGCCGATCTTAGTCAAATACACGTACGAGCATGGTAAGTGTGCTCAATATAGCCAAAGCACGATTTTACGCCCCGAATCGCGATTCTGACTACCATGGTGTGTACATAAGGTGTATAGTAGATTCTTTGACAAATAACCAATTATAAAAGGAAATTGTTTCTTCGCGGGTAGCTACTAGTAGGGCTGTGCATGGTTGGTTTTTTTAAAAACCCAAACCATATCCATTTTAAAACCAATATATGGATTTAGATTTATAATCAAATTCATTATTTGGTTTAAAACCGGTTATAAAACTAATTATAAAATTGATGTTGGTTAAATAACCGATTTTTAATAAAGCAACCGGTTTCAAAAAATTCAATTTTAAAATCGGATTTTATTTTATTTTTTAAATTTTTCCCAAAATTTTTTGAATTTTTTCAATAAAAATAATTTACAATTTTTTTAATTTGAGAAAAAATTGATTTTATCGATAAATTTTTTTAAAACTTTTCTCAACAAATTTTTTGAGAAAAAATTCAATTTTACATTTTTCAGAAGAAAAAAAAGAAGTTATTTAACTTTATTTCTCATATTTTTTCGAAAAAGTTTTTGAGATTTAGGATTTTTGGAGCTTTAGTGGATAAAAACCAAATCCAAATATAAAACATAAGTAGGTATCCAACCGGCTCATAAATAAACCGTATTAGAATATGTGATTTTAACGGAATATTTAAAATAAAATTGAATTAGGTTTTGGATTTGATGCACTTAACCTGATTTTTTTAACAACCCTAACTACCACATCTAATTAAACTTAATATGATAGCTTATACTTATTTTTTCATTCCCCATGGCTGAATCTAGTGGATTTGGCTGTCGTGAGTTGCATGAGTTCTGAATCCTGATTTCACACTCCCATAACAGAGGATGGCCGACATTGTGTGGCTGCGAACTTTGATTCTCCTAGGATGGGTTTTGATAGTTTGTTGGACTACAATAAGCTTGAAAAACTGGAGGCCCTTGGTAGCCAAGCCACATGCACCACAATGCTGCAAAACCGATAGAGGTAGTTTGACTAACTTGAGTGCAACCCACCTCGATAAGACTGCTTTTGATATTCATTCTTTTCTTCGTTCCATTTTTTATCCACTACCAGTCCAGTTCGTTGACGCCACCAATGGGGCAGCATCCATAGATGCTTCTACTGCTACCACTATCCAACTTCTGCTTCTTCGTCTTGAACCCAAACTGGAATATCTGGTTGAAATTTTGGCTGGAATCTCCTGAGCACTCCATTCTCAAAAGTCTGCCATGTCTCATTTAGTTGCATCCTTTCCATCCAATTGTTAGGTTCCTTGATTGCAAGATAGAGGAAAGGGAATTATTCGTCCCTGTATTTTATTGATAACAAGAAAAAGATTACACAAAGGAATCTAATCCCCTCCACCAGACCATTCTCTAGTTCACACCAAAGTGTTTTCTAAAAGTAAAATACTGACCTTCTCAAAGAGAGGGCTGATCCCATTTATACTTATAGCTCATAGGATCAGTAGTTACAGTAGAAATAGAAAGTAACTAATTCTAACTAACACTAAAATCTGCCTTACTCTTCCTTCTATAATAAACCTGAAGGACTTGGTCTTTTGGTGAGGGATTTATATGGATCAAACACTATGTCATTAATTGTTTTCTTCTGATATGTTGCAGGTGACTATAATCTTGAATCTCTTGTGGAAATGATTGCTTTACATTTGGATGCTACATATGCTGAGTACAATACATGGAGGGTCTTCTCTTTATGTTTTTCTAAATTGTCTCTCCTTGAAGAAGACTGCATGTCTGCATGCTCCATTCGAAATGAGGATAGGCAGGAACAACTCCGCTCCTTACGCAAAACCCCAAAAATATTTACAGAGGGCGTATCAGGAAAATTTTGGAATATTCGGTGTCGGTGGTGGCTAAAAAGATATTTCAGCAATGGCAAGTTTGAATCAAGTATTGGAACTGGTATATATATTTTTTAAATTTAATTTGATCTACTTAAAGTTTTAAGTTATTTTATACTATCAATCAATCAATCAATCATATTATTGAGTTAAATTAAATACATCGGTTTTTGTTGACCTAACTGTCTCATATATTTAGGACCCGGGATAGTATCATTTTAAGAGTTTGACTAAGGTAACAACTACCTAAGAAGTAGAATAGTTAATTGACTTTACATATCAAATTAACTACATTCATTTCTATATATTCTTGCATTATTATAGTTTAATTCTAGTCATGTTAACTTACCACCTGTTATATTGGGCAGGTGATTTACAGTTACTCACATACAAAACAGCATGTGCATCCTACATGTATGGACAAGAGTTCAGCTATGTTATGAAGAAGGCCTATTCTCGTTTAGAAAAAGAAAATGATTCGGATTTATTGCTATTCTTGGATGAGCAAAAGAGAAATTCATATAGAATTTATGAAAAATTTCAAACAAAACTATATGGATAAATGATAAGATATATTTATTGCATTGTGAGTAATCATTATTTGATTCATTTGTTGCTGCTTTGGGTATAGCATTTATGGATTTATGGTTTAAATTGCAGTATTCAATTTTGTATAAACTTGTTGTGATTATAGATATGGTCAAAGTTCTTTTTGTAAAGATAGTTCTTTTAAATGAATCTTCATCTATGCCATCGAATCTAAAATCTCTAAATTCCATTAGAACCAATTCTAAAGGCAACAAAAAAGAGATTGCATGGATTGTAAGGGCTTTAGGTTAAACTTGTTACTTTAAAATTAAAATAAGAGGCTTAACAATAAAGTAAAAGTTGTTCTGTAACTTTGATTATTTTTAACTTAAAAATAAATTTAAAATAAATTATAAGGTAAAATAATTTTGGTTTAAATAAACTTTTGTCTCTAAATAAAAGGAATAAAAAGAAAGGAAGAAATAAAAGGAAACCAAAATTTAGTCTCTATAAGTTAAA
>JBBPBR010000002.1:14989335-15003740 GCA_037974775.1 Cicer pinnatifidum
CTGATATTAGTACCTCGATATATAGTATAGTATTATGAAGTATCAACATATAAACAATGAAAATAACACAAATCCATTGTAATAATTTAAGAAAATATAAACAATTGAGTGTAATTAAATGTTTGAATATCGTGTCAACATCAAATATTAGCACACGTCGAATACTAGATATTGAGCCTTTCATTTTTTTTTCTTTAATCACCATTTAAAACAAATTTATCTATTGATTTTATTTGAAAAATTTATCATCCATCCCGATATACCTCCCCCTTCCATTTATAAAATTATAATCTTTTTTTCACTTCACTTCTCTAATAACTCATTCAAAACTTTCAAGCTTCTAAAAAAAATATCATAATTTTTGAAGCACAAGTGAAATTTTAAACCTTTTTGTTAAATTTTAAATTTTCAAAATGCATTTTCTAATTTTTCATATGTCATTTAAAATTTTTGTTCCTTTTGAAACTTCTAAAGTATTTTTTATTTTTTTCTTCAAAAATTTCAAACAATCTAAAACTTTGAAAATAATATTTTTAAATGTTCAAACATTTTTAAAATCTTCAAAATAATATTTTACCTTTAATTTTAAATATGATCTTAATCGATCTCATCGTTATTTTTGTCAAAGAAGAACCAAAACAAATAATAATTCCCTAAACAACAACCTGCTTGTGGGGTGCTATACAAATCAATAATTCAACAATTCCCCAAAATGGATCTAAAAAAGCATATAGTTCATAAATCTCAAATCCTTGAGTTCAATATATTTGGTAACATATATGAGTACTCCAATTAAAAACATAAAGAAGACGAAAATGTTCTTAATCAAAATGTTGCAATCACAATTCACAAGCAAAAGAAATAATACTTATGGTTTGGCACTGCATCACCAGACACCAATGGATGTAATTTGGTTAGTGAAATTTTTGAGAGTTTTACATTTCGAAAAGTGTTTGAAAATTTAACAACATAAAAAAAATACTATAATTTTAAGGGTTTCCAAACAAATAAAATTTTGAAAATTACAAAAAAAAAAAAATACTCATTTTATATTTTGAAGTTTTTAGATTCAATAGAATTTTCAAAAAAACAAGTACATTTTTTTAAGATATAATAAATTTTACCGTAATTAATTCACACAAATATGAAATACCAGATTTAAATCTGAATAAAATGTTCAATCTAAGAATATCGGTATTTATCTGTTCAGTTATATTTTAAGAACTTTAAAATTATGTTTTACTAAAGTTGAATGTGAATATCAAAACTTTAAAATATATTTTATATAAAAAATAAAAAAAAAAATAAAAGGATAAAATATTGTGTTTTTTTAGGAGGGATGAGAGGTATAGATAAGGTGGTAGATAGTAAATTTCTCTTTTTATGTTTTTGAAGTCCTGCAAATGAATTTGTTGTAATGGTCTAACTTTATACCTATTGAGTTTTGTATATTAAAATCACCAACTCTGATACCTACTAATTAAGAACCATATAAAGGCCCACCAAAAAAACAAAAATAAGATAAGGCGATTAAAAAAAGATTAATTTCATTTCATGATGACCATACATTAACTTTTTAGGATAAGATCTATCTCACAAACATTATCACACAAAGGAGCCAGCCATGAAAACTCTAATTTTTGCATCAAACCCAATTCTCCATCTATCAAAATATTCTCCAACATGTAAACCAAAATTCCCAACTTTTCACACCGAAACCACAAAAAAATTCCATTATCCATTAACCACATTGAAGCTACAAGCTAGTGCCAAAGGCTTCTCCAATACATCAAATATTACAACAAATGATGTCACTATTAAAAAAAATCCCAACAATAAGGATGACGATGATGAAATTCCTAAGGTAGTTATGTATAGAATAATAGGTAGAATATTGTTTAGTGTTATTGTTCCAATGGCATTAGGTTTATCAATTTTACATCTTTATGGGGAATTAAAAGATAGACAAATATGGAATGCTCCTTTGTGGATACCATTTTTTACAACACTTATAACATTTGGAGCTTCAGCACTTGGAATTGCATATGGAGTGCTTTCTACAAGTTTGGATGCAGAGAGGGAAGGTTCTTTGTTTGGTTTGCAAGAAGTTGAGAAGAATTGGGTTGAGATGTGGAAGGAAGAGGAAACAAGTTAGTCAAAGGTAGTGTCATTTTGAAGATTGGGTTAATATTTTACAATTTTTATGTGGTAATTAAATTAGGAGAAATAGATGTATGTTCAAATAACACAACTATTAAATTATTCCTATTACTTTTTATGTTATTCTTATCCTAGGTGAATATACACATATGATAGTATTGGGCTTCCTTATATAGTATTTAAGTTTTATAATTGTAACTTTTTTTATAGGATATGGAAAATAGAGTTGCACCTTGTTAGATAGATGAAGAAGATATATATATTTTTTTTAATATAAAATGGATGCAAAATTTTGGGTTGGTACATTTAACCATGTTTTTTTCAAGTAGTGTGATTTTCTTTTAATGGGTTGTGCCAATTTAATTTCACTACTAGAAATCTGCATTTTCTTACGGATTTTCCTGCAGATTTAAGCAAAAATTCCGCAGGAAAGCATGTTACCTGCGGATTTTTTGACGGAACCTTATCCCCACGTAAAACCTTCGTGGATAATTGTTACCTGAGGATTTTACTATCCGCAGGAAACGGAAATAAAATCCGCAGCAACGTTGAATAAAACTTTAGGCATTTGCTTGCGACTTTTCATGCAGAAATATCTGTAGCACATTTTCTACAAATATATTTCGTATGAAAATTTGCAGGTAAATCCTTACGAAATTTTGGTGTTTCGTATGAAAATCCGCAGGTAATTTCTTTCAACAGCTTAAATTTCCACATTAATCGAATTTGTCTGATTTTTTATTTATATAAAAATTTTAACTAAAAAGTAGACACACAAATTTCATTAATTCCAAATATCACTAATTTCACCATTTTTTAATACACAAAAAGGATCAACAACATCCCAGACTTCAGTTACAATGGAAAACATAAAAAAAGAAGAAAAAAACCTACTACTTGAAATGTCTAATCTAACATTGCCTAATCGAAGATCCAGTAACATGATAACCACACAAACATGACCCAAACAAAGACCACTGAATCGTTTATGTTTAAGAACTTGTAAACTTGGTCACTGCTTTGCTTGAGATACCAATGTTAGGGTGAACTTGTTTCAGAACCTTGAAGATGTAGATCTTGTATGTTTCAACGCTCTTCTTGTTTCTCTTTGGTTTCTTCTCCGCCGGAGCCAAGATGACAAATAAACAAGTTTCTCTCATTAAGTCAGCTTGAAATATTCTTAATATATCAAAGAAAACATTAAGAGGACTTACCATGATAAGTACAAAATTCTACAAGCTACTAAATCTTTCCTTGTAAGTGGAATTCCTCTCATCAGGTCTTTCATTATTAAGCTTAGGGATGTACCTACAGCTCTCCATGTATTTAGATATAGCCTGAAATCAAAATTGGTTTCAATGCAAAGGTTTTGAGCATTTTTTTTTTGGCAAAACAGGCTAAGCAGTGGACTCCATTGTGGGAAAAGAAATTTAAAATTGAAAACTAGATAAAGATAACCACAAAAAAGCAACATTTCATAAATAAATTTATACTTGTTAGAGAAATAAGCCATCAGTTATGACTTATTAATCAATTTTCTTTTGAATTAGTTAACAAAAAATGATACTCACATTTGGTAATTTAAGATATCCGCTAGGAGCCAAGTGTTCCTCCAATTTTTTCAATCGAGGTATGTTAGAGACTGTAATGAGATGATAAATTATAGGCAAGACAAATATGTTATAAAAGATAAGAAAAGAAAAAAGTTTACAGATCAAAGAATGAAATTCCCATAAAGGCGCTGAATTGTGCGCACATGATACGACCTGAACACGGGTAGGTTTGTGACAGTTGATCAGCTATTGATCCTCCTCTGAAGGACCCCATTGCACATCCAACAACAAAAAGACTGAGAAGTGTTGTTGAAGTATTATTATCAAAACCTGCACCAAAGTTAAGTTCTTGTATTAATTAAAGATGCTGCTAGTGATCTTAGAATACAATTTTGCAAAGTTGCATTAGCATCTTAATGTACAGAGCAAAAGTTTCATGCTCACCAATTAGTTCAAACCACATTGTGAAGAACACCATGGCAGTCCATGGTAGTGATCCAATAATTCCCTGTAACACAATTAATTGAAATGTTTTCACTTTGATCACAAATTTAGTGGCTGCCCAAGAGTACATCCAAGTTGATGTTACACTAACATTACCATTATAAATAGTATCACCCCTGCTCACACACAATCTGATTTACCAACAACTACAAAACAAATATTTATATAAACCATTCAGTTATTTTTCAGTTAGTCATTTAGATTCAAACAACGACAGTTTGGAGGCATTTATTTAAGAGGTCAAAATGTACAAAAAGTAGTGCTAAATTTTGAATCTCGATTGCATAGAGTTAGAAGTATCCTACATTCACGAAGTCAGCAACATCTCCAACATCTTCTTCTAGTACAGCTTCAGGTTTGAATGATCCTGTAAATGAGGTATCTCCAGCCCCAGCACCATCAGTAGGGAGCACAGCATCAGGACTATTCCCAATTTTGAGATTGAAGCTGCTAGTTTATGTGAGAGCACATGGATATTAATATTAGTATGGTGATGGATATTAATATTAGTATGGTGTTCGATAACAATATTATATCATCATTTCTCTATTAGAGAGACTTAGGATTTGATGGTCTACATGCAACCAATCAAATACACTACTAAAAATTATAAATTCCTTTGGGAAAACTTACAATCAAATTGAAAACAATAATTAAGTAAAAGTATATCAAGTTTCATCACAGATTAAAATTTTAGTTATACCTTTATGAGGGTCTGCATGCAAAGAATCCACTTTTATTCATGGAAAACAATCAACCCTCTTATCCTCAGCTCTCAAAGAGTCAAGAGCTATCAGAGCTACAAATGCAGTAACTTGCAGGAGAAAGTCCAAAAGAACAGCCAATGCTGTGAAAAAAGCATGAAAGGAAGGTATGGATTAGCATTTGAGAAAACAACTGAGACTATTCCAGAGGTATGAAATTATAAAAGCATAAAAGCTTACCTGCAAACATGGAAAAGACACGACATGCAGGCATGGAAATAAAGCTTCCAGCTGCAAATGCTAAAACCTCTGATAAACTAGCCAATGTTATTGATGGTCCAACTTCCACAAGTGCATTGCTTATTCACCTTTCTAAAGGCAACTCCAGCTGTTGCCTTTTCACAGCATGAACTAGTATGCACATATTGTCCACCCCAACCTAATGGTGGGAAATTTAGGAAGACAGAACAGGATCAAAAGAATGGTAGAGTATCATAATTATAAACATTTTTAAAGTAAACCACTCTGCTTTTTAAGGGCTTCTTTTTTACCAATAAAAGCAAACCACTCTGCCAAAAGCAATGACATAATAAGCATCAAGCAATACATTAAAGAATAATTTTGCATAAGCAACCCCTCTCAAAAAGAACATGTAAATTTGCATTGTTGCTACTGCTAGTAAAATAACAAAGAGACCGTAACATAGGGTGTGGAAGTCTAAACACTACTAGTAATAATTTCTCATGAATCTCAAGTCTATACACTAATACTTAGGACATTTTACAAACACTTCATATGCACATTAAGGATACTAATGCTCTAACTATGATAGTTCTTCTCACTAATTAACATAGTGCAGAGAGATTAAAATAAACAATCAACATCTCAAGTTATATGAACAATCAATGCAAATAACCATTTCAAGATGATTATAGAGTTACTTTTAGAGTAATGCAAAAGTAGAGGTTGAGCGATAACAGAGCAAATATGAAAATACATACCAAAATCACCAAGTCACAAAGAGGTAGAAGTCTCGCAAGATTCAAAAACCCTAATTGATGCAGAGGTTGAGCATGCAGAAACCCTAATCGATTCAGAAGCTTCCTTCGTGTTTTCCTCTTTTTCATTCAGAAAGAAGATCGAGCAATAGAGAAGAGAGAGTTCTTGTGAGAGAGAATAGAGGGTTACGCATATTGATTGTTTTGCGCGAGAGAGAAAGGGGAATTTGATGAGAGAGAAGAAATGATTTGTTGAGAAGAGATTTTGCCCTAAGAAGAGTTTGCTTACAAGAGGGTTTGCAAGAGAGAATAGTGTTATTGCTGGACAATTAATATGAAGTGGGCATGGGTTACGAAATATTTGGAAAATTTAGAGTTTTCTTTTTTTAATTTTAAGAAGGGTTTTTACAACGGGTCGAAAATAAACTAAAAATAACAATGGTAGTAGGAAAGAGGATTATAGAGTTATTTCTTCTGATTTTATAAATATAAATAAAAATATATTTTATTCAAAATTTGAAATAAATAATTTTAATTTTTTTATATATTTTTAAGAACATAGTAATACTAAACCTCCAATAACTGAACCCACCACAACATGAAGACTAACCTTCTTTTGTATTCGAATTGGAATTGTCTAGGTCAATCAAATCCAACAATTCAATCACTTTCATTAATTCTACCCCGTTTAAATACACATTTGGTATTAAAATGTATGTCGTACTCGTATTAGACTTTATGCTAATTTAAAATTATATGTTTAAATTTTAAAAAGAAAAAATTCTAAGTTGTTTTACAACAATAGTGATAGATTATTCACAATCAACTTTAATTAATCAAATTAATTAAAAAAAATAGAATTAGATAAGTATATTTCATTAATTTTTGTTTAGAATTTTAAATTTTACATCACATAAGTGTTCTAAATTAGTCTATTCACTTATTCATAATTTTTCAATAACATAACCTCATATAAAATAACTTTTACTCAAAAAAATATTTTAAAAAAAAATTCATTATTCCAAAAAAAATAACGTTGCATCAACCATTTTTCAAAAAGCAAAAGTGTTGGATCATAGAAATTTAATAACTTTCAAAAACAAAAAAATAAATAAAATTAAGTATTTGTAAGAAAATCCGCAGGTAGTACCTGCGGAATTTGCTGTAGATGTTTCATGCGGAATATTCCGCAGATAAATCCTTAGGAAAATTGTAAAGTTTGCTGCGGTTGTAAAATCACGTATAAATCCGCAGCAAACCGAAACCTTACCTGCCGACTTTGCTGCGGATTCGGAGTTCGCAGAGATTTTCATAAATTAAGTATGAGTAGCAGGAAAATTCTTGGCTATTACCTGGGGAATTAAATCCGCAGGAAATGCCGCAGCTAAACATCTAATTTCTAGTAGTGTTTTGGGTGTGTTAGGTGGCTCACTTCTTAGAATTAAGATTAAGCTTTCTAAATCGGGTTGCAAGGGAGAATTGTTCACAATTTATAAATACAATTTATAAGTTATATTTCATTTAATGTAGAAATTTTTATCAATTACGAAACATTTAAAATTAAAAAATTTAATTGCAATTTTAGTTTCTCTATTTTGATAGATTTATGAAATTGATCTTCTATTTAAAAAGTCGATAGTTTTGGTTTTTCTTTTGATTTTTTAACTAAAAATAATAACGTGAGATGTTTTAAGTAACGTGGCATATAATACGATAATGTAAAATAATTAATACTAATGAAATTAAAATAAAACACAGTAAAAATTTAGCTTTTAACTTCGATTTTTTTATATTTTTTATTTAATTAATGATATATGAATAATTAATGCATCTAAATAGTTTTATATCATATAATCGTACGTCACACCATTAAAAATATGTCAATTCCAAAAATTTTGTTAAAAAATACGAGGGATGGACCAAAACTGTCAACTTACGGGGACAATTTATGTGAATTGGTAATAATAGAGGGACTAAAACTGCAATTAAGTTAAATTGAAAATAGATAATTGACCAACAAATTTTAAATAAATTCTTATGCTATATTGAAATTTGAGTTGAACTTTACAAAATTCTTACAAAACCAATTTATAAAATGATAATTTATCAACGATGATATTTTTAAATCATATCTTATTCAATGTGCGACTTTTATCGCAACTTAGAAATTTTTTGGTTAGATAATGATATATATACATAAAGATTTCTTCATCACACAATCATAAATTTGTCTGGTTATGAAGTTGTAACTAAGAGATCTTTAACGAAATATCTAACTACAACCTATTTTATGTAAGGATCACTTGAATCTTGATAATCTAAAATAATCGGTGGTAATTTTTTTTGGTAAAGTAATATCAACATCCACCTTTATATGTTATATAATGGGTCAGTTGGTTATGTATGAATTTGACTTAAATGTTGATAATGTGAAAAATAACTCAAATACATCATAAAGAGGAATCTACTTGTCATTTACATATACTCTCACTATATGATTTCATCCCACATATTATTAATTATTGATTTCACCCCACATATTGAAGGAGTCAAATATTTTTAAAGTTAAAAAGATCACAAAAAGTAAAACTAAAAAATCTATAAAATTTTGTGGTTGTAATGGGCTTATGGACCCACCCACTTTTTCAATTTTATTTTTGATATTTTTTTTAAAAAAATATTAACAAATATTTATTTTTTATTTTTCAAGAAATCAATTTTTTCTGAGAAACAATTTTTTTATTTATTTTTCTCAAAATTTTCAAATAAAAAAAATTTGATTAATTTCTAGAAATTTTTTCAAATCGAGAAAAAAATATTTTAGATTCTTTTAAGAAATATTTTCGAGATTTATCTAAGAAAAATAAATTTTAAAAATTTTTCAAGAACAAAATATTAGACCTTTGAGCCCCTCAGCCCACAAAAAATAATAAACCAATGGGTGAAGGTTTTAAAAAAACTATTTCAATAGGAGACCTAATATTATGAGCTTACTAGAAGATTTATTAAGGGATTTTGAGACTTTATTGACAATTCTACCTCTCATCCTTGCATTTTTTGTAAAAACACAAAAATATCCTTTATATTCTTAAAATTCAAAACCAAAACTTTTCTGAACTCATCACAAAAATATATCTATTTACCATCTAAAAGAATCTTAATTGATTATGTTTAAAATATCCTCAATTTATTTTTCATTAATTAGTCTAAAATATGAAGGTTAATTTTGTAAATATGTTGCATTAATATAATGAGATAAATTGTCCGTTTCTACTTCTATTTTCAATTTTTGTTAAAAAAAAAAAGACAAAAAAAATGAAGGAAGAAACATAGAGACACATTTAGAGAGATAGGGAAAAGAAAGGGATGCATCAAAATATAAGAACATGGAAGAAAAAGGGTCAATAATTAAGTTGATTTTTTTTTTTTAACATTCAATAAATTAAAATAAATAATCGCTTAAAAATAATCGAAACTAAGAGTAAGTAGAAGAACAAAAAATAGTATAATCAAATTTACATTTTTTTCTCATTTTTATTTTTTGGTTTTATAAATAACAATTAATGAATAAACTAAAATAAAAAGGAAGAAGAATAACATGAATTAGATAGGTCATCCAAATACATAACAGTTCCAGCAACTTACTCGGATGAGTGTGTCAAGAGATATTTAGTGTAGTTTTATAGGGTCTTAACATTCGTCTCATTCTTAGTCCACCTTCTGCACCTCCAACTTTCGACCATGAAATGAGGTTTCATATAATTGTTGATATCTATTGAATAGTTTGAGTTATCTTAAATCAAATTATCTAGTTTATAATTTTGTCGCTCATGACATATAGTTAGCACAAGGTGAACTTATTGAATAGTTTAGGATTCTTTAATTCCCGACTTATTTTTAAATTTATTTATTAATTTTTTTTATCAATTATTGTTATTTAATATTGGTAAACTTATTTATTCGAATTATTTATCAAATTTATTTAATGTAACTTATTTACTACATTAGACTACAACTTATGAAAATTTAAATATATTGAAAATAACACAATAATAATTTTTTACATACAACTAAATCAAGGAAAATCTAAATCAATATATTTTCAATATGTAGAGAGTTGTGTAGGCTGTTTCCATGCTTTAGCATAGTCACTACAAAAATTCAGGTCAATTCCATGTGATTAGTAGCAATGGATAATTCAACTTCAATTTTACCTACAACTTATTAAATTTATTAATACTATGCAAAATATTCTTATTAATAGAAATTTTAAATTCATTTCCAACTTATTAATTTTTTATTATGCAAAATATTTTTATTAACAAGTTATTTCCATCTTAATTTTTTATTTTTTGTTTTATCCCAATAAAATTATATTTTCATCATTTGTACACTCAATAAAAATCAAGACAATAAAAATAATATAAAAATCAAAATCAATTTATCTCATAGACACAAAAAGTCAATCTTATAATTTATAAATCAAGGCAAAAATTAATTCCAAAAGAAGGAGAAGAGTTTTATTTTTCAAAAATGATGGGTGAAATGGGTTGGGTGAAAATTTGTTTATTGGATGAAAATAAAAGTGTTTATTTGAAAGCCACTTATTTCAATTCAGATAGGACGCGACTAACTTGTGCTCATTTTCTTTTTTATTATGCAAAATATTTTTATTAACAACTTACATGTGACAAATACATCACGATTTTCCATGAACAAGACTATGTGGTAACATTAATTGTACTTAACGTTAACTAGGGACAAATAGTTTGGTTAAAGCTAATGTCGGTGGAGGTAACAAAATTCTTTTTAGGTTGAACTATCTAATATTGAAATTGTTTCTATTATTTAATAAAAAAAGATGGATGAGATTTGTGTTGTTTGAAATTGAAATGGGTTTTGGAAGATACAACTTGAAGATATCGTGTGTTTACTTTATCAATCTAGCTACATGTTCATCTATTTTTTTACTACTGTTTTATTTTTGTCTTTAATACTTATTTTATTTTGTAGATATTTAATATTCAATATTAAATTTTAATTCTTAAAAAAATATTAGATATAAAATTATAATCAAATGTTTAAAAATTAATTAGATATAACTTTTTTTAATCTTCAAATCATTGGGACGCAAGTTGAGTTGTTCTAAAAATCTTCACAAACAAATTAATTAATAAAAAGATATTTTTTATATAGCTAATTAAATGTGATATTTTTTTAATTCTTGAATTTTTTTAAGACACAAGTTGTACAGTCTAATAGTGTTAAAACTCATACTTTAAAATAATTATTCAGATCACAACCTTATTATTATTATTATTATTATTATTATTATTATTATTATTATTATTATTATTATTATTATTATTATTATTATTATTATTATTATTATTAATTTTAAATAGCTTTTTGTCAACAACAAAACAAAAATATTTATATGGGATTATTTGAGATATGGCATCTTATTGATATTAGATATCTATCACACCCAAGTTATGACAACTTGACAATCTCAATGCTAAAATAATATTATTTTTTTATAAATAAAATAGAATTAAGTGAGATGCGATATTTTGTTAGTTTTAGTTTAAGACATATGAGTTTTGACAATTTTGTGATCTTAAACTTTCTCAGCTAAATCCATATAAATAATCAAATGTACTCATCAAAATCAATTTCTCGGACTTGATGTCTTTTTTTATTCATAAAATCAATAATCTTTTTTACCGCATCAAGTTTTTGCAACAAAATGTATTTTTCTAAAAGCAACCAACACATAAATATTTTCTACAAAAAACTACGTACCTTTGATTTCTCTATCGCACCTAGAGGTACGTAGGAACAAGATTGCACTCTTGTCAAGCATAATAATAAAAAAATTATTTATATTTTAAATACACTTTTCTCTAGATTTTTGTAAAATGATTATATTTGAATTAAAAAAAGTAGAAATAAACAAGTTAACATTAATTTTTGCTCAATTAATTATACATAACCGTATTTTAATGAATGTCGTAGGATGCTAATACATTTCCAACGTGTAATCAACTTCCGAATTCAAATTTGGTTTCAAAGATCATTTATATTTTATTTTTAAATGTTTCTCAATATTTTTCCTATTTTAAAATAAACTTTGTTGGCAACTCCATTGATTTCGGGAAACACTAGAAATTTTAGGCCACAACAGTTGGAACTCTGTTGGGGACCCTTAGAGAGTTAAGCCTAATTTAAACTTTGTTGGGGACCCTTAGAGAGTGAAACTCTATACCCGGGCCTGAGTAAAACTTAAGTTTAGTTAGAGGTTTAGTCATAATCATATTGAATGCATGTTCTATTTGGTTATTGCAAAGATCTCATCTAGAGTGTGACTCCACTAGAAATACCTACATTTTGGATGTACTTTCTATTTGTAGAGATGTTTTGACACCAGTACCTGACTCTAGAGACCAATGAATTTTAGGATTATAGAACCCATCTAGGAAGGTGTTCATGAATTCAGAAGCTTATATCTTTTGTCGTTAATAATAAAGTTAAATATTTTTATAGTATCATGCATTCCTTTCATACATCAAAAATTATTTTTAACATCATACCATACAATATTCATAATCATTCATTTTTATGTAGGTCCATTAGAGAACCATTGAGTTCAAAGTTAGGTTATGGATATCTCTAATTAAAAATGAAATCTAACAATGAAACCACAATCCCAATGCTGAAGAAAACTCTTAATGTGAAAGCCAAAAAGCCTCATCTTAATAGTTTAAAAAGACTTCCTAGCTTGTTGGAGCTTAATCACCATTTAACATATACTAAGTGTAGTACCTCAATCTTTTCCATTAAATTATACTTTTTACGTTGTCATTATTTTATTTATATTTATGAAATCTAAAAAATAAAATCAAGAAGATATACAATATATATATATATATATTTACGCATTCATAATTATAAAAAAAAGAAGTATAAATAAGAAACCAAAATAATATAGCTAAAAGTAACAAATGACTCATTTTGTCTCATCATTTTGAGTTTAAGGTAGAAGCATGAAAACAATATTCTGCAGAATTAGAGACACATATAGGGAGAAACATTAGCTCATTCAAAATCTATTTTTTCTTTTTCAAACATAATGAGAATTAGTACAGTCAAATAAAAAAATAACTTTAAAATGTGAATGCATCAGACATGTATAAGAACTCAAATGATGAATAAATAAAATAAAACATAAAGAAGGAAATTAACAGGAAACACAAGGCAGAGCAAGAAAGCAACTAAGCAAGTGAACTAACTCTATAAATATATTTTTATTTGTTTTCAAAACAGGGACGAGGAAGAAAATTTGATACTAACTCTTTTAAACAAACACTAAAAAAAAATAAAGAATAAAAAACGAGGGAGTTTTCTTTTCTTTTCTTTCTGAAAACAACCAAAGAAAATGGAAGAAGTAAAAAACAAGAGGAAGAGAAGATAAAAAAATCCTCCAAAGTTCAACTACTTGAAGGAAATTAGGGGGAAAAAAATATCATTCCCAATTAAAAATATCATTTTATTTCCATTAAATTATACTTTTTTATGTTGTCATTATTTTATTTATATTTATTAAATCTAAAAAATAAAATGAAGGAGATATACAAAATATATATATATATATATATTTATGCATTCATAATTATAAAAAAAAAAGTATAAATAAGAAACCAAAATAATATAGCTAAAAGTAACAAATGACTCATTTTGTCTCATCATCTCTTGAAATCACATTTATAATAACATTAAAGTATAATACATTAAATAAAAAAAACTCCTATTGTCCTCTCTGGTTATTATGATGCAGAGAGAAGAAGACAAAGTTTTGCGTTTAAGGCAGAAGCATGAAGACAATATTGTGCAGAGTTAGAGAGACATATAGGGAGAAACATTAGCTCATACAAAATCTGTTTTTTCTTTTTCAAACATAAAGAGAATTAATACACTCAGATAAAAACAAATAAGTTTAAAATGTAAATGCATAAGACGTGTATAAGAACTCAGATGATGAATAAAGAAAATAAAACATAAAGAAGGAAATTAACATAAAACACAAGGACAGAGCAAGAAAGCAACTAAGCAAGTGAACTAACTCTATAAATATATTTTTATTTGTTTTCAAAAGAGGGACGAAGAAGGAAATCTGATACTAACTCTTTTAAACAAACACTAAAAAAAAAATCAAAAGTAAAAAACGAGGGAATTTTCTTTTCTTTTATTTATAAGATCAACTAAAGAAAATGGAGGAAGTAAAAAACAAGAGGAAGAGAAGATAAAAAAAAATGGAGGAAGGAAATGAGTGGAAAAAAAAAGATAATTCCCAATTTTTTTTCCAAGGGAATGGAAATAAGTGAGAAATGAGTGGAAATTTTCTCCTCATACATTTTTTATTTTACCTTTTGTCCATTTATATTTTAACTAAAATTCTTTATATTTAAATTAATATATTAATAGTT
>JBBPBR010000002.1:15017972-15041355 GCA_037974775.1 Cicer pinnatifidum
TTTGATAATCATATTCTTAAAATCTATATTAAATCATATTAGAGATGAAAAATAAAATAAAAATTTATTTGATAGTATATTAAAGATGAATATGGTTTATGCATGCATCTTTCCCGTGTTCTTTTGGAAAATTTGATTTGTAAAATATTACGATTTTATAATTAGTAAAAACATATGTTTTGTGTATTTTTGATTCTGTACTCAAATTTAAAAAAATGAATAAGAAAAAGGAAAGTTTAAAAAAACGAATAAGAAAAAAGAAAATATGTATCATCTGTGTTGCTTTTTTTACTTTAAATACAATTATTTTGAAAATTGTTTTAAAAAATTATATTGAAAAACTATACATTCAAACAAGTATTTTCCTTTTAAATTTTTAAAAACTAAATCAAATAAACCCTAATTCAACGAATGTTTTTAAATACCCCATAATGTTATCATCCACCATATATGATAAACTCCACTAATTGCCTAATTTTGTTTCCGTGACTCTAATTGGACCAACATATACATGTAATGTTATAACTCATTTTCTATAATACCTGTACATAGGGGTGGGAATAGGCCATGCCAGACCAGGCTTTGATAGGCCTGAGCCTGACCTACGATTTATTTTTTAGGCCTAAGTCTGGCCTACGGCCTATCATAGGCTTTTTTTTTTTTTTTTTTTTTTTTTTTTTTTTTTTTTTTTTTTTTTTTTTTTTTTCTGGCCTTTTCAATTGTTTGGCCTGACCTGGAAGCTTTTTTAAAAGTCTTTTTAAACGCAGTCATTATTACCTCTTAAATAAATAAATAACAACTATTGAGTGATTGACTAATTGAACAATTACCGAATATGAAACGACTACCAAATATAGAACCGTGGCCGAATATGGAACAACTACTGAATATGGAATGATTACTAAGTGATTGCCTAATTGATATAATTTAAAATAGAAAATAATATTATTAATATAATAATAAAAAATAATATTAATAAATAAAAAATATTTAAATAAATAGGCTTTAAAAATAGTCTGAGCCTAACCTTTTTATTAAATAGGTCAGACCATAAGTAGGTCAGGCCATAGGCCCCTACGGACGGCCTAGCCTATTCCCATCCCTATCTGTACATTAGTTTCGTTTTAGTATAATATGGTGTAAGCCAACGTTCTAATTTTTCGCTAAAAGATTATGAATAGTCACCAAAATATTGACATATGATGAAATCTATTTGTACTAATAGTCACCAATTGCACAATATGTAAAGAGTCTAAAAAATATCATGGTTTTTTTAAACACGTTTCCTAAGAGAGCTCAATGCCAACAAAGATTTGATCTCAAAATGAAACACATTAGAAATTAGGGATGACAATTAGACCTAGACCCAATGGATACCCGCAAAAAAAACCCACAATGGACAGGGTAAAAATCCACATAATGGGTTTGGGCACGGAGACGGGTAATTACCTGCAAAATTAAGCGGGTATGGGTGCGGGTACAAATACTATAGTACCCATCCCGCCCCACACTCGCATTTATATAAATATATTATTTATTTATTATATTATTGTTTAGTTTAATTAATTATTTTCTTTTATGTTTTAACATCTATTAGTATATTGGACCACTACAATATTTATAATTGAAAGACAAACGTTTGTAAATTTTTTAAGAATTTAATTATGATAAATATATAAATATGTAAACTATTAACCACCACCACAAACATCGTTGGCCAATTTTCCACCACACAAGTTACTTATCAACTAGCCAGTGGTGGATGTCATCAAACTACATACATGTTTAAAATAGCTTTCTAAACATTTGTAGAGAAAGGAAAATCTTCTAAGACATGCAACATAGATTTCATCCCATTACCAAATATAGGATAGGCTACAATTGTGGCCATGTCCCTATGAGCATATATCTCATTCATAAGTTACAATTTGCACCACGTTCTACAAGGAACACTGAAGATGTTGTGGATCGACCCGCTTCTAAATCCATTTCCAAACATCATTTTGTTCTTTATTTGTGGATTTCTAACAAAGAAATAATCGACTTTTGAACTGAAACCACCATCACGTTCACCCCACTAAATGACAACATCATCATCATAGGAAAAAAATGGACAATTCAAGGCACATATTATGTCTAGCAACTCATAATGAATCATTCTTTGCAAATAAAAGATATCTCACTCACCATTGATATCTCACCCAAACGACCTTCACGATATATGTTTTATTGATATTCATAGCATTACTAATCTTTGCGCCACCAAACTATTTAGGATAAACAAATTTAGATTAAGAAAGGTGCATTTATTGCATATCACATACTTGGGTAGCTAGATGAAATAAAATATTTTTTCATTCCAGTCATTAAGTTGTTGGGTCCCCTTTATAAAAAATAAATTAGAAAATAGATTACTTACTAATTTGTAAATTAAGGGAACACCAAGATATTTCTCAAGTTAGTTTGTTTATTTGCAAGTTACATTCTTGACACATATGTTGTTGAACACTCCATGACACATTTTGCAAAAAAAAAAATCATTAACTTCTCCATATTGTGTTCCTCTTCTAAATCTTTCTAGTTGGCGTGAATTCTTGCAAAGCCTCCCTTTCCAAAAGACTTTCATCATAGGGATAGAAATGAAATACAACACAAGAAAAATAAAACTCTCTTATAGACAATTGTCTTCTAGAGTATTTTTAACAAAATATCGATTTAGCCTATCATAGGCTTTATCAAGATCAATTTTCCCCACTATTAATCCATTAGTGCCATGTTTGTGCTTCATAAAATAAAGAATCTTTTGAGATATCACAATATTATCCAAGTTTTGCCTTTGGAAGACAAAATTGCCTTGACAAGACCTAACCAAAGATCTTATTACATAGTGCAATTCACGAGCCAACAATTTCGTAATAGTTTTATAAGAAACATTGCACAAATTAATGGGACAAAATAATTTCATCAAACCACCTTAGATCCCTAAACGTTTCTTGGATCTTCCTAGTAAAGGAGTCCATAATAACATTCCATGAGTTTGACACAAAACATTCAGGAAATAATTCATGTTTGAGGCTTTGTACACATCCATAGTCCTAATGATGGAACAATTCTCCTCCTTAGCGATCATTGACGCTCATCCACACCTAAAACAAGTAAACTTTTCTATGAACAAAAACTATTTGTACTAACATATTTATCCACACCTAAAACAAGTAAATTTTTCTATGAACAAAAACTATTTGTACTAACATATTTACACAAGAGTTTTATATTAACTAGTTGCAAGTCTCTCAAGCAATTTAGGGTCGCTAATCAAACATCTCTATTAACAAAATATTATTGTTTCAATTTGATTGTCATTTTACCATGTATTCAAACTCAAACCATAACTCTTACAATAATACTTTTCAATATGTTTTCTACCTAAATTTACATAGATTTTACATTGAATATTTTATTTATCAAAATCTCATTATCAACTTAATAGAGCTAACGTTGAGTAGAGGGCTAATGTGGTAAGATTATACATTCTAATAAGTCCCTAAATTTTGGTTTGGCCAATTCTTTAAACTTTAAGTTGTTACTAGACCCGAACAAATCAAGTATTTGACGAGCCAATGAAACAAAGACAAAAAGTAGATTTGTGTTTAGAGTTTTTCAAAACAATTGCATAATTAAACTATATTGTTGAATCGAATCAAATCAAAATTAACCGAGTAATTTACAAATCGAACTAATGTTTTTCACACAATTAATTAGCTATAACCAAACCAAAACAGTTCGGTTCATGGAAAAATGGTATGGTTATAATTCCAAATTTAGAAGTCATTTGTTGAATCATTAATCCGGTCCGGTATGAAAAAATTTTATTTGATTTAAAGGTAAAAATTGAATCAATTAATTTATCATCCATTCAATCTGCTGCTTATTTATTCATCTAATCCAACCACAAAATAAAAAATTTGTTAATAAATTGAATTACATCTATGTATTTAACGAGATGGATTAATTCAATTGTTCCTACACTTTTTTCCGAATCTAATGGATTATATTTTTTTTTCTTTATTTACATCTAATAGATTAAATTTACTTATTATAAATTTATAATACATATATATAACTTTCTTAAATATTATAATTTTTCTAAAAAAATGTTTTAATAACTAAACAACAATTTAATTTAAAAAAAAATTATATTTTGTTATAAATTAAAAAAAAAAATTTATATTATTTAAAATAATCCTTTTTTTTTTCATAATTTTAAAAATAAAATAATTTCTAAAAATAAATTTATTTTATGAAAAAACTGAGACTTTTATTATGATAAACTGAAAATTTTGTGTTTGAAAAACCAGATTTTTTTAATTAATTTAAAGATAAGTAATCTAATTGTAAAATAAAAGAGTTCATCAGTCTTTCACTGCCTTCCTTATTTATGTTGATGATGTTATTATTGCAGGTAATGACATCAACAAATGCACAAATATTAAATCATTCCTCAACTCCAAATTCAAGATCAAAGACCTAGGGGACTTGAAGTATTTTCTTGGTTTGGAAGTATCAAGATCAAAGCTAGGAATCGACATTTGTCAACGCAAATATGTTATGGACTTGCTGCACAATGCTGGCCTGCTTGCCTCTAAACCAACTTCTACACCTATTTTAAAAGGCACCAGACTCACTTCCACTACCGAACCCTACTCTTCGATCCTTCTCCGTACCGACGCCTAGTGGGACAACTCATCTACCTTACAAACACAAGACCTGACATTAGCTTTTCAGTTCAACAATTAAGCCAACATATGTCTTCTCCAACTGACACTCATTTTGAAGCTGCCATACGTGTACTCAAATACCTCAAATCATCACATGCGAATGGTATTTTTATGTCTGCATCTTCTCGCATTCAGCTCAAAGGATTTTTTGATTATGACTGGGCCACATGCCTAGAAATCCGTAAATCTATTAGTGGATATTGTATATTTCTTGGTGATTCTTTAATATCCTGGAAATCTAAGAAACAAGCAACAGTTTCCAGAAGTTCTTTTGAAGTAGAGTATCGGGCCATGGCCTCCGCAATATGTGAAATACAGTGGCTGACTTATCTCCTTCAAGACCTTCAAACTGAGTTTACAGCACCAACTCTTCTATATTGTGACAATCGATCTGCCAGACACATTGCAGCCAACTCTTCATTTCACGAACACACCAAGCACATAGACCTTGATTGTCACCTCGTCTGCGAGAAACTCCAACATAAGTTGTTTCATCTTCTGCCTGTCAGTTCTGCCCAACAGTTGACATATGTCTTCACCAAAGGTTTCGATCCCAAACCATTTCAGAATCTTTGTTCCAAGCTAGGCTTAATGAACTTATGCGCTCCAACTTGAGGGAGGCTATTAGATATAGTTATATTAGTAGACATGGTCAATTTGTATTGTTTTAGTTTGTTAGTAAGAGTAACTACTTGAGTTAGATTAGATAGAACAGTTACATCATTTTTCCTTTAGTAACTGATCACATATAAATAACTTGTGATTCAATAATATGTCATGTATGTGTTATATCAGTAATATTAGATGTATCTTTATTGTGTTTTTTTTTCTTAATATACTCTTTGATGTAATATTTCTATCTTTAGATGTTTAACAAGTAGTCATTGAATAATTTTTTTAAAAAAAGAACTGTATATTTGAGTCGTAATTGATATAGTAACGAGTAATTATAACTTTCGCAAAATTTGTTGCCCAAATTACTAAACATGATTTCCTTGTAAAATTAGTACTAGTAGCTTCACCACTAAACCTGGTATAAAATTTTACGAAGATTAGTGATGTCAATAGTAAATACATCTTAGAAGTTTTGTCTCTTGTGATTCCTTAAATAGAATACTTTCTTTAGTGCCATGTAAGTAGGGATGGTAAAATCATTTATTAAGTTATCATTCATCTAATTCAACCATTTATTAATCTATCTAATTCATTTATAAATCTAAAAGTTAGTCAATTAATTGGATTCAATTCCTCCATTTAATGATACAGTTGAATTCCAATTCATGGGACTATTTTTACAAATCCAATTGATTACATATGTTTGTTTTTTAAGTGGGTGACATATGTTTGTGACCTAAATCTAATTGGTTATATTTATTTATTATAAAATAGATACCTTTTAATAAACATTATTATAATTGTTTTAAAAAAACTCTTTTTATAAATTTATTTTATAATTTAAAAAACACTAGTTATTTTATAGAATTTTAAAGAGCTCAACTGCAGACCACTCTAAGTCGTCGAGTTATATCGGCCTCCATCGAAACACTTGTTGGAATTTCCCCAACAACAGTGGATGGTCGGAGCTTCGCAATGGTGGCTGTCAGAGCTCCGCCATTGGCTGCGACCAACCACCTTCTCTATTATTTAATTAATATTAAATAAATAATAATATTTATATTCCAAAAATAATAGAAAAATTAAAACATATTTTTCTTTTCTTTATTTTTCTCAAATCTAAATACATAGAAGATAATATTGTCTAGCCAACAAACAACAACAATTACATAAAAGATTTAGTAAAAAATTTTGGTTTCTTCATACGAGACCTTTCACCCACAAAGACATCATTGGCAATTTCCAATGCTTGGTAAGAGGTCTTCATGTCTTCCTCTGTAGCTTTAGCGTAGTCCATAAAAGATAAATGCTTACTAATATGTCCTTCTTACCAAAGATTATTATCAACTTGTTGTCTATTATAAACTTCAACTTTTGATGCAAAGTGGATGTCATTACTCCAACAGTGTGAATCCATGGTCTCCTCAAAAGACAACCATATCCTCTGCGCTACAACTTCTGCATCCGAGTACTCGACCTTTTTTATTGATTTTTTTCCCAAACTCGACTTATCCTTCCTAACATATATGGATCTTGTAACACCCCGATTTTCAAAGCGAGGGTGTATTTTTTTTTTTCCAAAAGAAATTAAAATAAAATAGAGAAACAAATAAGGAAATACCTTTGGACACTTACTTAAATCATTATAATTTACAAGCAGCGGAAAAGTTTCTCGAAATATAAATCCAAAGTATTTACACATCAAAAGTGATTCATGGAATCCATTAACATAATTGTCATGCTGACAATATTAGCAAAGATACAATTTTCCAATTTAAAATAACCGCAATCCAAAATAAAGACATCTGTTCCCTCTATGTCAACCTAATCTAATCATTCTACCAAAAAAACTATACACCCTGAGTGATCTCCACGTTCCCCGTAAGATCCTCCTAACATAGCTCTAGTCAAGCATTCCCATCTACATTCCCATCCGTAGGGTACGAACCGGTAGGATCGTCCTGACACTCATCTGAGGGCAAAGCCCAGATTTCCACAATAGTTGTAAAGGGTCACCAACCGAAATTAACAGTTAACACATAACATTTAAGTTTTTAAATGCACAAATAACCTTTTCAACTTAGCATGCATCTTAAATGGGTTTTTGATATGCTAAAAGTTCATATAATGCTTACCAAATGAAAATGAAATCAAAATAAAGTTCTCAATCCATCAAGTAATACATAACATACCAAAACATTGATAAATCAATTGAGCAATCGATTATCTAACTCAATATAAGAATTTCTTGTAATGCCTAGTTACGTGGGTATAAAAATTGAGATAATTATGAAATTTTTTTCAATATTATATAAGAGAATAAGGTACTGTAATAAATACTAACTTATTAGAAGAAGCAATGTTATGAAATCTCAAAATTTTATCCTTACAACTGAAAAATATTTAATAATTAAAATATCCAAAACTGGGCAAATAGTATTTAATCCCAACATAAAATGCAATGTAGACATTATGTCTACTTATTCTTGATCTACTAACCTAATCGAAGGAAATCACTCTTCTTAAGGGAGGTAGGACTTCTTAACTCTCGACGTCTCCAACGGTCTCAGTATCTGAAAACAACACTTTAATGAGATACAAAATCCCAGTGAATAATACACACAATTTCAAAATAAGTATTATTCTCAGCCGGAGCGGTAACCGAAAAAATCGATCATGGCACCCACCTTCATCCAAAATATTCTTTAGATCTATTCGTGATATGACTAAAATTTCTCTATAATAACCAACTACTTCCAATAATTAATAAAAACTCATCAAATAAATTAGAATAATCCACATCTATTATAATCAGACAATTCCAATATACACATTCATTCCACAAAATAATCAATTAATTCAATGATGAAGATATACTACTTTTGCAAAGTGAGTATATATAATCATGTGGAGCACCAGCTCATCCAGTGTTGGGTACAAGACCCATCTGTGTGGAGTTTAAACCTCATCTCTTTGTGAAGTTTAATACTCATCTATATGTGGGGTACAATACCCATCCATGTGGAGTTTAAACCTCATCTATTTGTGAAGTTTAATACTCATTCATATATGGAGTTTAAACCTCATCTCTTTGTGAAGTTTAATACTCATCAATATGTGGGGTCCAAGACCCATCCATGTGGAGTTTAAACCTCATCTCTTTGTGAAGTTTAATACTCATCCAGGTGGAGTTTAAACCTCATCTCTTTGTGAAGTTTAATACTCATCTATAGGTGGAGTTTAAACCTCATCTCTTTGTGAAGTTTAATACTCATCCAGGTGGAGTTTAAACCTCATCTCTTTGTGAAGTTTAAAACTCATCAATAGTTGGGGTACAAGACCCATCTCCAGCACACACAATCAATATTATTCATAATTTTAACAATCATATTTGGAAAATCATATTTATAACATAATATTTCGTTTGAATATATAATAACAATTATCATTCAAGCAAATATAATAAAAGAATCTTTTTAAAGAATATATATATCTCAAACACATGCAATCTAAATAATTCATATTTCAACAATTATATTTGAAAAATCATATTTATAATCTACTATTTCATTTGAATATATAATAACAATGATCATTCAAGAAAATATAATAAACCAATCTTTTTAAAGGATATATATATCTCAAACACATGCAATCCAAATAATTCATATTTCAACAATTATATTTGAAAAAGCATATTTATAATCTACTATTTCATTTGAATATATAATAAGTATAATAATAATAATAATAATAATAATAATAATAATAATAATAATAATAATAATAATAATAATAATAATAATAATAATAATAATAATAATAATAATTGTAACACCCCGTTTTTCAAAGCGAGGGTGTATTTTTTTTTCAAAAGAAATTAAAATAAAACAGAGAAAATAAATAAGGAAACACCTTTGGGTAACTAATTAAGTCATAATAATTTACAAGCAGCGGAAAAGTTTTTCGAAACATGAGTCCAAAATATTTACACATCAAAAGGTGGTACAGTCTTCCACTTTGAAATAAACACAATTCAAAATAAAGACATATGTTCCCTCTATGTCAACCTAATCTGATCATTCTACAAAAACTATACACCCTGAGTGATCTCCACGCGCCCCGTAAGATCCTCCTAACATAGCTCCAATCAAGCATTCCCATCCGTAGGGTACGAACAAGTAAGATTGTCCTGACTCTCATCTGAGGGCAAAGCCCAGATTTCCACAACAGTTGCAAAGGGTCACCAACCAAAATTAACAGTTAACACATAACATTTAAGTTTTTAAATGTACAAAATACCTTTTTAACTTAGCATGCACCTTAAAAGGGTTTCCATATGCTAAAAATTCATAAACAAGGTTGAAAAATGAAGTTTTTAACAAAACAACACTGCTGTATTCGAATACAGCATCTTTGTATTCGAATACAAGGCTATTTCAGCATTCAGCAGCAAAACATTATGTCTGTATTCGACTACAACAGTCTGTATTCGACTACACAGCAAGTCAGTGGCAAAACAACATGTCTGTATTCGACTACAACAGTCTGTATTCGACTACACAGCAAGTCAGTGGCAAAACAACATGTCTGTATTCGAATACAGCCTGCTGTTTTCGAATACACATCAGACAGCAGCAGAAAAACAGCAAAATTCAGCATTTTTTTGCTTTTCAAAAGGTTTTGAAATCAATCAACACTTACCCATAAATCCAAACAATCAAACTTAGCAATTATAACACAATCACCACGACATCTTGAGTTTCGAAACAGTTTTGCAATCAATCACACTTACACAAAACTCCAAAACAAATCGCTTAGCGATTATAACACAATTACCACGACATCTTAAGTTTCGAAATGGTTTTGCAATCAATCACACTTACACATAATTTCAAAACATACCACTTAACACTTATAACACACATCATGAGTTTCGAAATAGTTTTGCAATCAAACATGCCATCACACAATTCCAAAACATAACACTTAGCACTTATAACACACATCATGAGTTTTGAAATAGTTTTGCAATCAAACATGCTATCACACAATTCCAAAATATAACACTTAGCACTTATAACACAATCACTACAACATCGTGAGCTTCGAAATAGTTTTGCAATCGAACATGCTTTCACAAAATTCCAAACATAACACTTAGCACTTATAACACAATCACTACAACATCGTGAGCTTCAAAATAGTTTTGCAATCAAACATGCTTTCACACAATTCCAAACATAACTCTTAGTACAATCAACACAATCACCATTTGAATCAAACACACTTACACATAGTTTCAAAACATAACATTTAACGGTTTCAACGCAATACCCACACAGACAAGATGAACCAACAAATCACATGGCATCACCTTGACTCGACAATCCCAACGCGGACAAGATGAACCAACAAATCACATGACATCACCTTGACTCGACAATCCCAACACAGACAAAATGAACCAACAAATCACATGGCATCACTTTGACCTGACAATCCCAACGCATACCAGATGAACCAACAAATCACATGGCATCACCTTGGCGCGGCAATCTCAACACAGACAAAATGAACCAACAAATCACATGGCATCACTTTGACCTGACAATCCCAACGCATACCAGATGAACCAACAAATCACATGGCATCACCTTGGCGCGACAATCTCAACACAGACAAAATGAACCAACAAATCACATGGCATCACTTTGACCTGACAATTCATTTCTCTACAAAATCATTTTTACGACAACATTAAGTAAACGCAGATATTAAGAGATTCCCCATTCTTAATACTCATTTAACTTAATGATTTTCACAAACAAACACACATTAAGCAAACAGAAATATTAAGAGATTCCCCATTCTTAATACTCTTTTAACTCCAACGATTTTCAAAACAAACATTAAGTAAACAAGACATTAAGAGATTCCCCATTCTTAATTCTTATTTAACTTAAACGATTTTCCAAAACAAACACACATTAAGTAAATAAGACATTAAGAGATTCCCCATTCTTAATACTCGTTTAACTTAATGGTTTTCAAATTCCACACAATACAAACTCAAACATACTTTCATATTCAATCCATAATTCACACCAAATCATTTTTCCACACAAACCACACAAAGCACATCTCAAATTCTATAATATATCAATTATGAACACGTCGAATACGACGACACAAATCAACACAATCCATCACTCAAACCCAACAATTTCATTTACTCAAAATCATACATAAATAAGGAAAGTTCATTTTCCATGAAACATTCATCAATATAACCAAAACCTAACTATAAGATTTTACCCATAAAGCCTTAGATACGTTTTCCCAAATCAACACTCCAACCCTAACAAAATTCTTTTCCACACAACCACATATAAGACCCTAAATGCAAACTAAAAGTTTGGAAGGAGCCCTTACCTTATCGTTAGCTTTAACGTCGATTTACAGTACCGCGAGCAAATCCGGTAAAATCTCCGCTCGCAACGTCGCGTCCAAAGTTGGTCCCCTAGCACCGTAGCGTGGTAGTGAGCAACTTTCCCTTCTATCTCTTCGCGAAACGAAGCTTAGATCTAGATGAAACGGGGAGGTTCGTGTTTGACGGTTTTGAAATCCCTAACTCCGTTTTCGAATCCGGGAGGAAGGAAGAAGCTGAGAACTTGATCTTTCTCACCCACTAGCCTTGGGTTTCAATTCTCGAACTTAAAGGAAGCAAGGAAAAACGAAAATGGAAGAAGGAGGAAGAAGGAAGAAAGAAGAAGGAGGCTTGCACGCGTGAGGCAGGGAGACGATTCTATTCCTCTGTTTCCTTTTCTTTTCCTTTCTAACATACATATACTTATATATATATATATATATATATATATATATATATATATAACTTATATTAATATATATATATATATATATATTTATATTATACTTAAACCAAACCCAAACGAATAACTAACAACTCTTCCACATTTCACTCACATCTCAAACTATTTTGATAAAAATATTTACTCTCGTTGCAATTCAATTGACAGATAAAATTTTTAGCAACCCGAGATATTTTTAACAAAATTGCCCAGTATTAAATTCTTCGTAACGGAAGTAAATTATTTCCCGACAAATAATTTTAATCCAATTTCTAAAAATATATTTTTGGCATTTAACTCACTCAATACCAAAAACTGGGCTAAGAGTCTAAGAAATTCTACACAAAATACCCTAAAATTGTATAATTTAGGATTTAAAATTAAGGATCTTACAATAATAATTTATAATCTACTATTTCATTTGAATATATAATAACAATGATCATTAACGAAAATATAATAAGACAATCTTTTTAAAGAGTATATATTCAAACATTCATGAAAACGGTAATCCAACAAGCAATAGTAAACAAATCAATTCATAATCTATTATTACCATTTACAAAATCTCAATTTTAATAGAGTTAGATTTTCGACAAAAATATATTTTTATAAGAAAATACCATCTATAATATCTAACTCTTTTTCCATTCTAAATTTCCAAAATAAATGTACCATGAAAGTTTAAAGGGTGTGATTACTCACCTTGAAGCCTTCTTTAATGAAAATGTCCGTTCTCTATTATCCGCTATTAATCGCTATCGTTGGTCTACAACCACGAAGTACTCCTATATTCTATTTTGTTTAATTCAGAATACTCTTTTATTTTTTTTTTTTTTTATTTTTTTCTTATTTCGAGCATCAATTTATATACATGTATAATATAATTTAACCATGAATCTTAAATCGTTCATAGTCCAATGGCGGTTCCACGTATTGTGCATTTTGTTACATATTTTAAGGGATTGCTTTGGTGTGCAGATTAAAGATTGAATTGTTCCTACTAAAGTCATCAATTGTGCAACAAATCACCTATATTCATTGGCATCCAAGTGGATTGTTTGTTTTAACATTACGTGACTTATACTTGAGCAAAAATTTATGTTAACGTTAAAATATTTATTTATCCATATTAGTTAAATCTACATTTTTTTTTATTATAAATGTGATATTGAAATAAAAGAGTTCTCAAAATAGAGAGAGAAAATTTTATTTTATTTTATTATTATTGTGATTGACAAGAGTACTATTTTGCTCCTACGTCTCTTCCGGATAAATCAAATTTACGTAGTTCTTAGGTGCAAAATGTAGATGTGTTGGATCTTTTTAAAGAAGATGTGTTTTGTTGTTGATAAAACAAATTTATTTTGACGAAAGAAAATAAATTTTTAATCTATTTAAGAATAGTTTTATTATTTTGATTATAAAATATGCTTTAAAACTATTAAGTTGTACAATTTATATTTTAACAACTTAAAGACAAAAATAACGTTATATCTAATTTATCAAATTTACAAATAGATTTTAGAATTATTTATTTATAAAAACGAGTGTTAGAACTAAGAAATTGTACTAACAACTCAAACTCAAAGATCAAACAAATATCCCATCCATTTATTCTTTAATAAAAGATTTATTTTTTAAATCTTTTTAACATTTATTAAAAATTGATTAAATATAATATATAAGAGTTGAACTTACTTACAAAAATAATGTTGGAGGCTTGAAGGTAAAAGAAAACAAATAGATTTGGAGTCAAAAATTTAATTTTTGTATGTAATTTAAAAAGAAAAGAAAAAAAATATAAAAAGACAGCTAAATAGAAGTAGAAATGAAAGGAGTGAGTAGGCCAGGTGAGAATGAGAGGGAGAGAGAGAAAAGAAGAAAAAAAAGGAAAAAAGATAAAAAAAGAGAGAGAGGAAGAGATGAACACAAGAAAATATAAAATAAAAAAAGAGAGAGAGGAAGAGATTAAGACAAGGAAATAGGAGCCAATTCTTTTTCTGTTTTAGCTCAAACTTCCATTATTATTTCTATCTTAAGTTTATTTTCTAATTTTTAATTTTTTAGTACTTGAAAAATATTTAAATTTTAAAATTATATACATTTTTATAATAACAATGACTTTTGAGAGTTAATAATTAACAAACAGATTTAATGTAGCAGAGAAGAAAAAAATTATTTAAATAATATAAAAAAAGATGAAGACTTTCTGTAAACAATAAATGTTTGTTTGGATTTAAGGTAAGAAAATGAGTTTAAGTTGGATTTGAGAGAAATGAAGATTTAGAGAGTTTTAGATTTGAAAAATAGTGAGTGGAGGAAAATGGCATTATGCCCTATATGTAGTACCTACCAGATTTCAGAATATGATAACTTAAATTACTAAATGCGTGAATATGATAAATTAGCAAATCGAATCGTAAGATTTATTCAGAGGTATTTTTGATTTTTTTGGGAGTTTAGCAAACTACTAAGGAATAAGCAATTCTCTAATTACATTTGAAGGTCTAAGTTTGAACTCAAAAATTCTCACTTGCTTTGGCTGGGCCATGTATAAAACAACTATACCACGACCGACACAAGTTCATATTGCTCATAATTATAAATTAATCAATAAGAAATTAGAGTAAAAATTAAATGGGTAAGAAATTGACAAGTTGATACACATCTAACTTGACTTACCTAACTTTTGTTTATTTTTAAATAACTTTTTGTTAAATTCCAACTATACTTTAAACGGTTTATGCGCACATTTTTAATTTTTTCTTTAATTACAAAATTATATTAGCAACGAAACCAAAGAGAACTACAAGGATTACAGAGAGTAATCAATAAAAATAAAACAACAATAAAAAAACTTAAAATTAATCAAGATAAAAGAAGGAAAAAAACAACAAAAAGAGCGTTGAAGAAACCCTCAAGAGTAGGAGTGTTCACGGGTATAAGTGAATCTATAAATTCAACCACTCAAATAAATTAAATATATTTTTTACTCAATTCATTCAAGTTTGGGTCTAACCCGAGTCAATCCAATTATGTTCAGTTGGGGTTGTAGATTTGTTATTTTGAACAACCAGACATGTGAATCCAACTCATTCACATGACATACATTTTAATTTATTGTTTCTATTTTTAATGTAAATTTATAATTTAGTTATTGATTTTTATTTGAGTATTTGTCATTAATTTAGATGTTTTGTTGTGTTAGTAGATATCTATTAAGTATTGAATAGTATGTAAGTTATAATTTTATGAATTTTGAGATGTTTTAGCATTTAAATTAATTGCATTTTTTTTAGAAAAAAAATGTTTTAATTAAGACCCCTGAAATCAACCATTTTATAATCGGATCGATTTGGTTTGGATTAGATATAAAAATCACACGTTAAAAATTCAATTTAACACAAATAAATTTGATCTATTTGCATAATAGATCTGACCAAAGTCAACTCAACTCAACCCGTAAACACCCTACTTCGTATGAAAAACCTCCATACAAACATTTTTAAATGTTTCCTAAAAATGTGCTACTATAGAAAATAAATTGAATTGAATAATATATACGTTATAAAATGTTAACCATTTTAAGTTTGATAAAAGATATGTTTAAATTAATGAAAAGAATATATGTTTAAATTTTAAATAATAACTGTAATAAGAATAAAAATATGAATTAAAAAAAGGTTGAATAAATAAGGTAAAAACATGTCAAAAAATGTATTATTTATTCATTTTCATTCACTATCCAAATAATAGTTCTATTTTGTTTAATTTCACTTGTTTAAAAATATTCAAACAGAGTTTTAGAGCTCTATTGTTAGATTAACTATATTTTCCATTTAGATTAATTGAATTTAGATTGACAATTCAATTTCATCATAGATATATCATATATGTATTTAACCATTTACTTTGTTTTACAAGGGACAAAAAATCAAAGACTTCAACATCATTCTTTAATAAATAGAATATTTTAATTTTTCTTTATAAAATTGAATAAGTCAATTCGTTGATGATCAATGTAAATAAATTCAATGTCTAAAATACCCTTTTAGACAAAATCACTTATAAAAATGATGTTCAACCTCTATATATTTTGCCCTTGAATGTAAAATAAGACATTTGATTACAAATATAGCTGAAGTACTATCGCAGAAGATATGAATGTTACTCATTGATTTTAAAATCTTCTAGTTAATATTTCATCCACAAAAGTTAAGTGTTACAACCTACTGCTAAAGTATATTATACTTTTTGTTGTTGATAAAACAATAGTCCTTTGTCTTTTGCTTGAATGGGAGATTAGATTCTCACAAAGGAATGTTTCCTTTCTAGCTTGTCTTCAACAAAGTTAGAATCGAGTAAACCTTTTAACTAAACTTAGAGGATGACTTATAATACATACCAATTTTAATATTACCTTTCAGTATCTAAAGATCCTCTTAACATGTGTTATGTGGGATTCTTTAGAGTGAGACTAAAATATGAAACTAACACACACACTAAATATAATATCAAGTCTAGAGGTAATTAAGTAGAGGATATGATTAATTATTCCTCTGTATACCTTGTGATCTACCTTTTTACCTGACTCATCCTTATCAAGAGAACAAGTTGGATGCATAAGTGTAGATATAGACTTACATACATCCATTTTAAATTTCTTAAGAAACTCTCATGTGTATTTGGGTTGATGAATGAGTTCACCTTTTCGGTTTTCATGAATTTGAATTTGTTGAAATTGTGGGATTTTAGAGAAAAGGAGGAGAGAAAATAATAAGGGTTTGAATATTATTTGATAATAGCTTAATGCTGAATTTGATTACAAAAGATTCAATACTAATCTCTATTTATAGAGAAACATAGACTCAATCATAAATCAGGAATAAATCATAATAATAATGAGAGATATTCTAAGATATCTCTATGATTATAAATTGATCCTAAGAAATAACTCAAGATACTCTAATATAATATAAAAGATCTTATAAGATATTTTCTAATATTTTGACACTCCCCCTCAAGCTAAAGTTTACTAAGCTTTAGATTGTTACAAGAAAACAATACTTTGCTCCGGAAAATAATAAAAAAGATGGAAAGGCAACTCAGGGATGCAGGTGAAGTCGGAGAGAATTGCTATAAACACAGCCTAGCCAGATAGCTGGAATGATCATCAGCATGAGAGAAATTCATGGCAAGCAGTTGAACAAAGCAAGGTCCGTCCTTCTAAAAAAACACTGCATTTGGAAGCTTCAAACCAATAATATTAGAGACTCAAAATATTTAAACTTGAATTTCCTTCGAGAAGAGAGAGGCATGCTTCAAGGAGAGAAAGGCAAGGCCAGTACATCTGGGACAAAGATGGGGCCAATGTATCTGGGACTAATTGCCAAGTTGTATGCATGTGGTTCGAAAGAAAAAAAAACTTAAAACAGATCTGAAACCAGGAAGGAAAACTCAATCTAGACGACTGAAACATTATGCCAGAAAGCGGACAGACTCGTTTGAGCTCGAGGCTATTGGTGGCGGCGCGTGAGATGAACATGGGCAGCAGCAAACGGCGGCTGCGACAGTAGCAGACAAGGCAGCAGCGACGATTGTGGGCGGAAGTAACAACAGTCAGAAAAAGGAATGATCATGCTAGAAAATAGAAACTATGATTATATTCCCAAACTGTTGGGAACTCGGCAGCGGAATTGAAGCGGAATCGTTCAAGGAGGATCGAAATAGGCTCTGATACCATGTTGAAATTGTGGGATTTTAGAGAAAAGGAGGAGAGAAAATAATAAGGGTTTGAATATTATTTGATAATAGCTTAATGCTGAATTTGATTACAAAAGATTCAATACTAATCTCTATTTATAGAGAAACATAGACTCAATCCTAAATCAGGAATAAATCATAATAATAATGAGAGATATTCTAAGATATCTCTATGATTATAAATTGATCCTAAGAAATAACTCAAGATACTCTAATATAATATAAAAGATCTTATAAGATATTTTCTAATATTTTGACAGAATTCTAAGAAAGTATTTTAATTCTCCCATCATGCACATATAAAATTTATTCTGCATTAACTTAGAAATATCTTGGCAGAGTATGCCGTTAATAGAACCAAAAATGATATCATCAACATAGATTTGAATAATGAGAAGGTCATTCTTAAATGATTTTCTAAATGAATTAGTGTCAACCTAACCTCGTTCAAAATTATTTTTTTGTAATAAAGTTTAGTCTATCATACCAAGCTATTGGAGCCTGTTTTAGACCATACAAAAATTTATTTAATTTGAAAGCATAGTCTAGACATTCATTATCTTCAAATCCATTAGGTTGATTCACATACAGTTCTTCATTTGTGTAACCATTTCAGAAAGAATTTTCTACATCCATTTGATATAAAATGATTTTCTTAAAAACTACAAATGAAAGTAAAATTTTGATAGCTTTTAACCTTGCCACAAAGGCAAAAATTTCAATGTAATCAACACCTTGATGTTGATTATATCCTTGAGCTACAAGTCTAGATTTATTTCTAATCACTTCACCTTTCTCATTCAGTTTGTTTCTAAAACCCTACTTGGTTCCAACTGACCTCTTTTCTTTAGGTTTGGGGACAAGATCCAATACATCATTTCTTTTGAATTGATTTAACTCTTCTTTCATATCCATTATCCATCAATTATTTGAAATGACTTCGTTTATTGTTGGATGTATGATTTCATTAGATCGTTTGGATGAGAAGATTCATATTTCAATCTAGGTTTGGATTCTTAATGATCTTCATTTGTGGGAGGTTCATTATTGTTTACTCTTGAGTTATTAGGCACATCTAGTGATTCATTGAATGTTGTTTTTGTTTGTTCCTCTGATATATCTTGTTCCTCTTATATATGTAGATTTGCAAAAGAAACACTGATTTTTGAGGAATCAATTCATGTTAGCTTTGAATTTTTATGGTCTAGTTTTTTGTCACCATACTTGAAATAAATTGATTCCTAAAAAATTATTGTTTGTTTGTTGAGTTTTCTATAGGCTTTAGACCTTTCAATGTATCCCAATAAGGAACGCTTTTGAGACCATGAATCAAATTTGCAAAGATTCTATTTGGTATTCAGAATATAACATATGCAACCAAATTGATGAAAGTAAGAAATGTTGGGTTTTTTTTTTCCTTTCCACAGTTTATAAGAAATATCATTAAGAATAAGCCAGATATAGATTCTATTATGAATATAACAAGCAATTTTACAGTCTAAATATTGACAAACATTTCTAGTCTCAGAGCTCTTCATTTGACCTATAACTTCAATATTAATCTTCATATGCATTTATTTAGGGAAACCTGATTTGTGGTTGTTGCCATTGTGTTTTTCGGGTGAGAACAATTTGGAGGAGTTCATGGACATGCACAGAAATCAGCACAGTGACTACTATAAAAATGCAGTGAAGTATTTACAACTAGCTCTCAACTCAACATCCTTTGCATCTGTAGCATTACTTCCATTGACACAGGTATGGAGCATACTTTTCAAATAATTTTTGAACCACTTAACTATATTTAGTATTTCACATTGGTAGTTGTTCAATATACTAAAAACATGCTTTAAACTGTAGTAGTAGCAAGAACAAGTTAGTAGTTACATACCCCCATCCCCAAAATAAAACAGAATTTATTTTTGATTTCACTATTCGTGTAAACGTTTTCCAAACAATCGTCATTCAATAATTTATCTTGCCACATCACAAAATAACACATATATATATATCTATATAAATTGATTTAAAATTGAGCATTTTTTCAAAATAATTAACTTCATTTTAAAACTATTTTAGTCTCAGCAATTTTCAAGTGAATCATTTTTCAAATTTCAAATAGTTTGGAAGGAGAAAAGGGTGGAAATAAGGAAGGTATGGTTCAAATTAAATGATAGGACACCTGGGCCTTATAACACAGAGGACCCAATTCACACTCTGTACTCCCAATTAGGTACACCTCCCTTGTCTTTCTACATTTAATATGTTGGCAGAATATAAGAAAAATATCTTATTTAGAACATCTCTTATGATTGTTTCAATATTACTTAGTTGTTATATTTTAGTGATCTGTTTTCCCATTCAATTAGAATTAGAAGTCTTGTATCCTTATAAATAGGGTTTAGTAATCTTTATTGTTGTTCTCTTCTCTTTATCGAAAACCTACGAATTCAACTTGTACATATAGTCATCAAACCACAATTTGAGATAAGAAAGTTGTGGTAATTTACTCATAACTCTCTTTTGTTATGTTTACAAAGTTACTAATGTATGTGATTGCAGATTACAGGCTGTTCTCTTGGAGCGTTTTGATCGAAACAACTCTCTCTTGATTTGTAGCTGTTTTGAGGAGATATTAAAGAAGGATCCAACATGTCGTGATTCTTTAGCAAAACTCATAATGATGCACCAACCAGGTACCTTCATTCTTAACAATTTCTTTCATATGATTTGAATAGTTTTCATATCTTATTATCTTTGTCTCCCTTATTTTCTGATCAATCTTTAGCTTGAATGGGGATGAAAAGAAGGGGAAAAAAGAAAATGTAACCCTGAAATAGTTGGGACTTGGGGAGACTGGAGTTCATCTTGAACTACTGACGAACTCACTGTGGTGCAGTCCACATATTTGTTTTTTGGCAATGGATGAATTCCACTGTTATGTCACAAGTGAGAATTTATTCCTCATTAATCATGAATCCAACGGCCGAAATACATTTGGGCTGATTACATGTGGTTGAAAAACTGACCTATTTTTAAATAGAGAATTAAGTCCTTCTTGTAGTAGAAGGATCAAAGTTTCTAGAAGTCAAATCAAGAATTTCCTTGCAAGCAGCATGCATTTGAGGAAACCTTTGGCGGATCACCTTCAAGCACAAACATAGCTTCATTCACGTCACTCTCTTGTTTTAAAAGACTTTCAATTTGGCTCTCATTTTCCTCAACTTCAATATATTGTGGAAATTCCTCATTAAATAAGAGAGAGCTCATATATTGTTTTGGAAGAATACTCTCATTCAAAAGTTGATTTGAAATTTTCTTTGTTTTCTCCTAATTAGCTTCTTTTAGGTCCTCATCACAAGTCCTTCGTTTAGCAGTTTGGCTGAAGAGAAATAGAGAAATGCAATTGCTTCACCATTCTACCTTTGATTGTGACAGACATGGCTCAGATCCAGAACTCGATTCTATAGGTCAACCTTGCATTCAAAATTTGATTTGTTTTAGCAGTACCAATCCTAATAAACTCATCCTTGCACTTGTGCAATTATCCAAGCTGCCGTGAACTTCATTCCCCATGGCTGAATCTAGTGGATTTGGCTGTCGTGAGTTGCATGAGTTCTGAATCCTGATTTCACACTCCCATAATATTATTATTATTATTATTATTATTATTATTATTATTATTATTATTATTATTATTATTATTATTATTATTATTATTATTATTATTATTATTATTATTATTATTATTATTATTATTATTATTATTATTATTATTATTATTATTATTATTATTATTATTATTATTATTATTATTATTATTATTATTATTATTATTATTATTATTATTATTATTATTATTATTATTATTATTATTATTATTATTATTATTATTATTATTATTATTATTATTATTATTATTATTATTATTATTATTATTATTATTATTATTTATTTGTTACTCCTAAATTGTAAATAACTTGTATATAAGCCAAAACAAATAAGGCTGAAAAAATAGTGTAGATAATATAATGCCGACTGCAGTTATGTAGAATTGTGCATAAACTAGCAGCACACAAATGCATAAAATTGTAATCATCTTTCATCTCATATAAATGATAGTTCAAAGTCGGATCTAGTCCCCCAGACGTAGGAGTTCATCTATGAACTGAGTTAACAATTGTGTGTGTGTATTTTGGCATTGAAAGCTTTAATTTTGTTAGTCAAAAAGCGAATAACGTTCTCTGTTTTACAATATGATCAATCTTCGTTTTATATTCAATCAATCTTCATTTTACAAAAACTAAGAACATTATTGGTTTATTGATCGATTGATCTCCATTTTAACAACAATTGGTATCAAAAGCGCGCATGTATTCGATTCAGAGGAAAGATGACATCAACAAAATATGTACTTGAAAAATTTGATGGGAAGAATGATTTTGGGTTTTGGGGTCTCAAGATGAAAGGGTTGTTGGTTCATCAAGGTTTAACATAAGCATTGTGGAAATGAATGTTTAACATGAATGTTGATAAGATAATTATAAATTACTCAATAATTCTTGTGGAAATGATATTTATTTACTACTCTATTACTTATTTTTATGTGTATACTTGCACACCATTTTGCATAACATTCAACTCTTCATCCTGTAGCATTTTTGCTTCTATTGATAATAGAGATTAGAGGAATTGGATTCTTATAGGTGATGGTGTGCATGAGGTGGTTGAGGATATTTAGAATTTTTGTACAAATGTTAAGTTTGTTCACAAGGGCTGAGGTGGCTCATGAGTTGGTAATTTTGAAAAATTGGGGTCGTAAAATTGTTAGGAAGGTATGAGGGTATTTAGGGTGTATTGGTTGAGGGGTAGCACGAGAGGGTTGGGAAAATTTGTTGTATATATGAATATTAGTTATAATATTAAAGATTTATGGTAGCTACTAAAAATAAATATATTAAAAGAGATTGTCGAAAAGAAGAATATGAATTTCATATGTATTCAAGAGACAAAAATTTAAGGTTATAGAAAGAAGAATATGTGGTATATTGTGGGATTTAGAGAGTTGTGAATTTGCTTTTAAACCTTAAGTGGAATATTTGGGTGGTGTTAACCATTTGGGACAAGAATGCATTTGTGTTACAAAGTTTGTGGGTTTGTGATCATGCTCTTGAGATTGAAGGTGTGTGGAAAGTTTTTGGTGATATAGTGGTATTGGTTAATGTATCCGAATCTTGTGGAATATATCGTCTAATTACAAAATGGTAAAAAAGGAGATTGGTTGATGCATATGTAGATATTTCAATTTTATCATGACTGTTTAAGATTACAATAATATCGTATTGTAATTTT
>JBBPBR010000002.1:15086194-15100265 GCA_037974775.1 Cicer pinnatifidum
AAATTTATAGTCTTCAAAAGATGTTTAGGTATATTGTTTTTAATACTATTATTGATTATATTTTATACATTCAATCTGAATTTCAAGTTGGACATTCAATTTTTACTTTTATTTTGATTATTTTTCATAAAAAAAATTTGTGGATGACACAGCGTGACTTCAATTTTTTATCATTGAATTTCTGACTTTTTGTTCAACTTCAGCTATTTTATATTTGTGTCCCTAGTAAAAACATTGTATTTTTTATGTTTGTTAGGTGATATTTTACCTACATCTTAATTATCCTCCTTAACACAAAATTCCTTCAAAATACATCTATATTATATATGGAGATATGATTCTTTGATTTCTAACTTAATGTTTGCATTTGATCTCCTATTGTTTTTCCTAATTATAAAATTAATATTTTTTTTATAAAGAATGTGAATCTCAAAATATACTTTTTTGACATCTTAGTACTTATTGAGCTCTTAATGTCTTGAAAAACAAAAAATACATTTATCTTTCTTAATCAATCATGTTATTTTCGATTAACATTAAGTATTTAATTAGAATATGAATATTTCATGATCCTTTGGGCTCGCACACCACAATTTGTTAACTAGTATTGTTGTGGGGACAACAATAGAGTATGTGGTTGATTGATGATATGAGATCATCTCTTATTATTGTTTCACTTAAGTTATTGGTGATGCTCTTAGATGATTGTTATAGTTGATGATTTAGTGTTGATAATTATTAAATTATATGACAATATTGCTAATGATTTGGTGATAATTATTGAGAATTATATTCAATTTATATTTATTGTTTTTGATATGTTATTTGATTGAATTGAATAGTATAAACGATTAGATGAGTAAAAAAAATGGTGATTAATCGATTAGATTAGTAGAATAATGGATTATATGAAGAAATAATTAATTAAATGATAAGGATAATCAAATAATTATAATGAATTATTAATATGTTATTGTTATTAAATGTTAATTGTGCATTCAAATTATTATACTTCACTTATTTTATCTTTATTGATAATTTACTTTTGATCGTTTGCTCTGAGGAAGTTTGCATATCATTTGTGTAGATAAATAATGAGTCAACAAATAAAGATGAAATCGAAACAGGAATTAAAGAATAATAAGCATGTCGTTTTAATATTCGATAATTTTTGTTATTATTCTGTTTGTGGGTTTGATTAGATTTGATTATTTATTTAAATTATTTAATTTTAAAATGTAAGATTATGTAACATTCGGAATATAAATTTTATTTTGTTTGGTTGTTATGTTTTCCACAATTGATTAAGTTATTTTTTTTACTTTGAATATTGTTTAATTGAAACCAAATTTTATCGTAATTTTTATATATGTCACTATTTTAAATATTTTGTGGGGTAAAATGTGCCACACTAAGTGTTGCTAGAGAGTGATTTTTTTGCGTACAATGTTCATAGGTGGTTAGAATTCAAATTAGATGATAAATTGGGAGTAGCTACGAGGGGAAATGGGCTGATTTGTCTGTTATAGCTTGTCTTGTCAAGTTAGAAGTGAAAGAATAGAGAGATGTTTTTGGATAAATTTGTGTGTCTATTATACTAATAGTGCCACGTGGTACTGTCATCTCAACAAAACATTGAAGTTAAGGGTGATGCATTGATGGTAATTTGGTGAGTATACTAAATTGTGCAAGTAAAAAGTTATAAGAAATAAGAAATGTTGTATCAATAAGAATTTTGTTTAATTTCAATTGCAAGAAAGTTAATAATACTTATGTGAATAAAAAAAATATTGTTTAATTTGATTTGTTATTGAGATAAAAATTATGATTTGATAAAATTTAATTAAAAACAACTAGGACTTCAAATTCTCTTCTTTTTACTATATGACTATTAAATTTTCGCAATTAGATCCGTACCAATAGAATACCTGCAAAAAAATATCTATAACTAATAAGATAAAAATTTATAAGTACAAGTGTAGAAACAAATAATTATTCGTAAAAATAAAAAGATATGAGTGGAAACGCGTATGTAGCTTACTAATATATAAATTTTATCATGACCAACAATATTTAAGCTACCAATCTAAGTATACAAATAAAATTACAATTAAAGTTAGTTAAACTCCTCTTAATTTTTAGGGACAAATAAAAATAATCCATAATTAAGACATATATGAAGTTAACAATTAATTTAATAAAATATGATAAAAAAAATTCTAAATTTTGTTTTGTTTTTATTCAAATAAATTTGTATTTAGACTAGTTGTTAACTTTCTCTTTGATTTTATTTTTACAAATATCACTGAATTAAAAAAATATATTTTCATAATTTAATATTAAAGAACTCTGAGTATTTTCTTAATTGTGTTAAAATGATTTGATATTTTTTGATTTAATATTTTATTTTACTTCAAATGGAGGTAACTGGTATGAATAATTAGGTAACATAGAGTATGGATACGGAGATTGAGATTAATACTTATGTCGACATGGCGTTGTACGGAGATTGATACCTACGGTGATATGTATTATAGTACTCTATCCAAATATGATCCATTGATATCTCTAATTGAGTTTTTACATAAAATGTCAAATTATAAAAAACTGGTTAAGTCCAATTCCTTGACTCAAAGCCCTTTTTTTCATAACAATAAATCTCAATTCTTTGTGTGATTACTTGTTCTCCAAACTTTTAAAGATCACTAAGCTATTGTGAATACATGTAAATTTCTAAGTTTCTACAACAAATACGTCTTAAAAACAATTATTTTAGTTCCGATTATTACTATACATTTTTCAATAGTGAAGTAATCTTTATTTCGATTCGTAACTAGCTAAATAAAGGAAAGTATGAAACACAAGAATCATTGAATAAATATGTAAAACTTCAATTGCATAAATATATCATTAAGAATTTATAGTCAAATAAATTTAAAAAAAGCTCATTTTAACTCCTAATCAAAAGAGACTTAGCTCATGTTCAAAGACATAATAGCACTGAACGATTTAACATTACACATATAGAGGATTGGTTGAAACTTTCACTTACCTTTTAACTTATTTTTCTAGGCAACACAAAGAGGTTATGCATAATTCTCTTCTTTGCTAGGCAACTCATTGCTTCGCCTCAACTGTTCACTTGCAATAGCTGAACATAAAAGAAAGACAACATTTCACAATTTGTCTAGTTAGGAAGAAATTATCAATATAAACACCTTCACAACTTAAAGACTCAATATTGAATTTACTATCAAAGACATAGCTAAACTATAACCAAACAGAAGATACACAAAAGAAACTACATACCTATGCTGATAAGGAGTTATGATACATATTATGTGTAAATGCCCTAGCAAGACTCAATTAATGTTGGTTGGTTTGCTCATTAGATTGGTTGGATTTGTCTAAATATGGATGCTACTAGCAAGCGATGAAATGATTTATTGGTTTTCAGGCAGTCGATTACATTAGTTGTGAGGGTTTATTTAATGATGTTCTGTCCAAAAGCTTTAATATAATTATTTCATCTTAGATTAGTTGAGGATTTTTTATGCTTGTTGTGTAGTTCAACTTTTCTGGATCTAATTTCTGATTGCATCTCGGCATTTTAAGACTACTGGGATCTTCTATATATTTTTCCATCTTCTTTTCTCTATCAGTTGGTTGATATTTTATTTGAAGGGAAAAGAAAGCAAGTATTAGATGTGAGTATGAGACTGGTGGACTGCAGACAATTTTGAAAGAAAAAAAAAATTGTAAACATGTAGAAATATAGCTTGCTTGCACAGCCCTATTTATAGTTTGAGCATAAAAGTTGATTTGTATCAAAATTTATAGGTTGGGCATCTTGTTATCTAAAAATAGCACATAATAAAAAAAATAAACGTTTATCAGTAGGTCATGTCTGCATAGAGTTAACTTTTAATGCAGTTATGTAGATATTTTCTTGTGAAGACTGTTAAGTGTGGGAGATACTATCAAGACAAACTATTTGAATAGGTTAGTAAACTCTGCATCATGTTTAGGATGGTATGTCACCCACACATGTTGGATCAAGGTACGACACTTGACCTCATATCTAAATCAATGACTTTAAAGTCAATCTAGTGAATGTGTAATTTGATTTGTTTGGTCTCAAATCAATCGATAATATTTACTGCGTGAGCAATAATGAATCTAGATTCAAAAAGTACAATTAAGAGCAAAATTAAATTATCATTGCAAACTGCTTGAATGGTTAGCCATAAAAGTAAGAAGGATTAACACTTACAAAGACTGCTAGGTACTTGAAAAACAACATACTATAACTTCAACAACAATGGCTGCTAGCCAAATAATGGAACCAATGTTAATAACCAAGCAATTTTGGATTCAGTGTACAACACAAGTGTTAATTTAACATTGGTACATGACAATCTGTAAAACTATGAGAAGAAAATAAGCTTCCGGATGAAGTTACAACTTGCAAAAGAAGAAAAATCTCAGCTAAAAATAAATAAGACATTGTTTTATTCAATTTGAATTACATTTATGGTCACCTTAAAAAGTTCCAAGCCAAAGAATGGAAACAATGGTTTCCTATATCATAAGTCAGTAACAAACAACCATATAATTCTTAAGGAGCTCTATCGAAAGGTGCTGTATCGTTGTAACAAACATCCCATACAGCTTCCATAGAATCCTTGGCAGCTGAACCAGCACAATACGGATTTGAAGTCAACGATGCCAAAACTCTTCTTTTGATGCATTCCTTCAGGGTGAATTAAATTAATTCAGCATTGAACTAGTTAGTCTAAACGCTATAATATTTTTAAACAAAAAAAAATTATTCAATGTGAAACAAAGAAACCCGGAAATAATTTTTGGAAAATCTAATTCATTGAGAATGATAGAGTACAGCAATATATAACCATTACACAAGGCCAAAAGAGGACACAAAATCATTATCCCTGTCTAGATATGATCATTATCCCCAACTAAACTGGTCTGAAGTATCCTAAAGTAATCTAGACGGAACATGATTAAAGTAGTCTAAAGTTATAAAGTACAGACACTATATACAACACGAACATCAGTGATGTCTAAAATATAGGACACCGCAACGCAATGAGAATCATTTATAAAAGATCTAATTTTGACTTTCCAATCATCTAAAATGATTTTTAGCCATAACTCACATATGCCTTTCGAGCAGTGGATCTGAATTCTGAGTCTGCAGAAGGCCTTGCCACCATTTTATGTTTTTTGCTCTTCCAAGTAACAAGATACTTCCTAGAAAGATGCAACATCTGGAAGTGGATCTTCTTTCCACTAAGTTTTTGTTTAGGGTGTTTGCAGGGGAAGGGAGGAAGTACTTTCTATGTAGGGAAGAAAAGGGAAAGGAAGAGGGAGAGGAGTTTCTCAGCTTGTTTGGGAGAAAACAATTAAGAATGCTAATGATTGATACTTTTTGTTTATAGAATATTGTAAAAAAGAGAAATATGATTTGGAGAGTTTGCCAAAGCCTTCCAAAACCTACCTCTAATACATTTTTTAGTTCCCCCCATATAGGAGGGTTTTAATTATGTAGAGAAAAATAAACGCTCATGCAACATGGGGGGCTATCATCTCTTTCATTTCGATTGTCTCCTTCCTTTGCCTCAAATTCCTCTCTTACCTTTCCCTCCTAACTTCCAAACAAAGCCTAAAGAATCAGCATAGCATGCATCAGCATAAGCTTCTAGGCTCAATTTATCATTCTTAAACAAAGTGCAAGATTGCACACTCAGCATAAGCTTCATAATCTTCCAAACAAAGCCTAAAGAATCAGCATAGCATGCATCAGCATAAGCTTCTAGGCTCAATTTATCATTCTTAAACAAAGTGCAAGATTGCACACTCAGCATAAGCTTCATAATCTTCTAGTTTTCTTGTAGCTTTGTTTTTCTGTGTTTTCTTTCACGTTACGGGGAACCCTTATCTCTCTAACCCTTTATTATCTTCTACTCATCTTCATGAATTTCTTCTTTTACCAATGACATAGGAGATAAAAAGTTGGCCAGAGCTTAATGTTCAAATTATCATGGCATATCTCAAATAAAATACTTTGAAGCATTCAAATACTAAAGCCTTTGTCACAAACTTAGGCAACTCTAGTACTTCCTGTAAAACTGCTTCACATTATCTACAAAAATATTCAACCAAAAAAAAGAACATTTTGTAAACATGGAGGAAGGAAAGAAATGGCATACTTGTTCGTGCCCTCGTATTTTCAGAAATCCTCGTAGAAGTTCCCGTTTGTAATGACAATCACCGCTTAGATGACCAGCTCGTATCTGTTTCACATAATCATCAAGAAAAATTGATTACATGAAACTAATAAATAAAACTACATCAAAGTCATATGAATAAAAGGGCAGTATTAAAAAAGAACCTCACTACAAGCATGGTGAGTACAATTAGTCCAATCCAAGTTTGCAGCCCGACAGTCATCAAATGCATGAATTAGTTCATGAATTATCGCCTGGTTAACCTCATCTTGAATTTCTGTCCGATTTCCACACACAACTATCTGAGTCCAAAAAATGTAGAATAATACTATCAGTTAATTGAAAACCTTATAGAATAATCGTAGGAAGCATTGAATACAACATTATTCAACTACTAAAGGGGAAGACAATAACTGAGATTATTTTCTTCATCAAGTGTGAGTTAAATCAGCTTTTTAAGCCAACAAGGATTGCTTCAGCTTAACTCAAACTTGTCACTGGTAATAAGCACCGCCCCAAAGAAGGATATGGATTTGCTACAGTCAGCAATTCAAGCACTTAGTAAGTAGGTGGCGGGTGGTCGTTGTGTCGAAATCGAACTGTCTAGATTTCAAGTTCGGTATTCCAGTTTTTCTTAAAAACTCAAAATCTAAATCAAAATTCGAATCATCCGATCTCAATCCAACATCCACCGACATAGTGACTGCATGAATGTGTGGAATTGTTGGCTACGGCAAATCACATTTCACTTTGCCGAGGGATTGTCTACAATTAGTGACTTTCTCTTTGTCTCTCTCTTAAGAGACCATTCTCACTCATCCAAACAATCTTATTTGGTAAAAAAGTACCGCTTCAGGGAACAAATAACAATACCCCCTCCTCTCTAGGGAAAGATTGTCTACCTTTCAGTTGTGTACCAGTTGGTGACTTTCTCTCTATCTCTCTCTTAGTGCTTAGCACACCTTTTCTCTCATCCAGACAATCTTACTTTTATAATCTAAATACACTAAAGTCATGAAATCTCAAAGTTAGACACTCTTTTTATCTCGGCTTTTGCAATGATAATAAAAATTTATGTTGCTAAGGTATATAAAAAATGAAATTTTAATCAAAGATAGTTGCAGCAGCATATAGTTTTGAAATTGTAAACAGATATGAGTCCTTTGATATTGATAATAAAGAAATGAAAAGGGCGTGCACCCACCCCTTGACCGGGAAGGTAACCGCCAGCATGTAACTGATCACAATTAACAGCTTTGATGAAATTGTCTTCAACAGGACACCCAGCTTTCTTCAAGTGTTCCCTCAAGAACTTCACCATTGGAGCTGATATAATAAATAAATAAATTGATAAATAACAAATTAAAATTAGAGAGAAAGCATTTAATTAAATAGAGGTAGGGATAATGGAAGAATTGAAATACACTTGAGGCTCTTCTGAATCATGCGTTCACATTCCTTGAGAGCTTTTTCGCCATTGGCGGATGAGCCTTCATTCTCTGTCATCCCGCGTCGGAACCTGATTTGGGATTCCAATTGCAGAGTTGAGTTCAGCAGCTAAGAGAGGTATTTTTCAGAATTTAGTGAGCAAGAACAACAATTGGTGGTTTAATTTGATTTCTTATGAAACAATTAGAAAGAAAACAACAACTCGGAGGAAAATAAAAACGATTCGCAAAAATGAACGGGAATAAAAGAAGAGACGTATGAATATATGCAGTGATACAACTAGAGAATGAAAAATCCGTATGAAAATAACCAAGGACCAATACTATATTGGTTTTCAATTTTCACTGAAGTGGACAATAGAGATACCTGTTGTAGCGACGGCGGCGGCGTGTGGCGAGAGAGAGTGAAATCCGAAAAACCTGCAAACGGCGGCGTGAGACGGAGGGAAGATGAGATATGTTCTAATCTGTTAGCACCCTAACTTATTATTTTGCCACCTCATCAAAATTGAGGTTATTTTAGGGTTTTTCTTTTCATAAACAAAGAGTATTTCCACAATTGATATTTTCTTTTCTATTGAAAATAAATGAGCATCAATGTTGTTGTTGTTTCTTTTACACTATTTTTGTTGTTGTTTTTGTTTATCAATGTTTTATGCAAGCAAGTCCAAAAATCATGTACGTGTTGTGTTCTTGCAAACCTAGAAACGTACGGATGTGTTGTTATTTTTGTAAACTCATAAATATACTTGTGTTGTGTTCTTGCAAACCTAGAAACGTACCGATGTGTTGTTATTTTTGTAAACTCATAAATATATTTAAACTTAGTGTCACGAAACCTAGAAACGTACGGAAATTGAGTTCACGTATGTGGACTCAATTCACGTAGGTTTTAGGTTTGTTGACATTGAGTTCACGTACATTTCTGGACTTGCTACGTGAACTCAGATAACGTAGGACTTGTAGAAAACCAATTCACGTAGGTTTTATTGTTCTGATTTTGATTACGATTTAGTTATGCAAGAATGATGTGCACTATGTTTACTAACAGAGCGAATCGTGTCATAATTAATGAGGGTACTTCTAATAATAAGGGTCGTCATGTTAGACCAACTGCTTCCGCACGAGCTCAGTGTGCTCAGTGTTTTGACAGGTTTGGATGGGAACAACGACAATTACAGCAACAACAAGCACAAGAGGTCAAACAAAAATAGGCAAACGAGGCCCAACAGGAAGAAGCACAATATGAAGCCCAATCAGAGGACGAATTTGATGTAGGAACTTAGAAACTTATCACGTGTTCACAATAACTTAGTGATCTTTAAAGGTTCGGAGAACAAGTAATCACATAAATAATTGTGAATTATTGTTATGAAAAAAAGGATTTTGAGTCAGAATCGGACGTAACCTATTTTGATAATTTGATATTTTTATGTAAAAACTCAATTAAAGATAACAATTGGTAGGGTAGTAAAGTACGTACTATTGTACTAGCCATTTAAAACAATACATGTACTCGAGGTTGTACCCGTACTCTCTTCTACCTAATTATTCATACCTGTTACCTTAGTTTGAACTAAAATAAAATATAAAATCACAAAATACCAAATTATTTTAACACAATTAAGAAAATAGTATTTTTTTTTTAATTTAGTGATATTTATAAAAATAAAATCAAAAGAGAAAGTTAACAACTAATCTAAACACAAATTTATTTAAATAAAAACAAAATAATTTTTTTATTTAAAATTAACATATTTTATTAAATTAATTGTTAACTTTATATATATATGTCTTACTTATGAATTATTGTTGTTTATCCCTAAAAAAGTAAGAGGAATTTAACTAACTTTAATTGTGATTTTTTTTTTTGGTATATTTAGATTGATAGCTTAGATATTGTTAGTCATCATAAAACCAATAAATTCGTTGACATTTATGTGTATAAATATAAATATAATATATAGATGTAGTGAAGAGGAAGTAATAAACTGCATGTACTTGTATTCATACCTGTTTGTTTTTATCGGTAATTATTTGTGTTTACACATATATTTATATTGTGGATTTTTATCCTACTAATTATGAGTATTTTTTTTGCAGGTATTCTATTGGTACGAATCCAATCACAAGAATTTAATAGTCCTATAGTGAAAAAAAGGAGAATTTAAAGTCCTAATCATTTTTAACTAAATTTTATAAAATCATAATTTTTATCTTGATAACAAACCAAATTAAACAATATTATTTTATTCAACTAAATGTTATTATCTATCTTGCAATTGAAATTAAACAAAATTCTTATGGACACAGCCTTTCTTATCAATTTTTACTCGCACAATTTAGTACACTCACCAAATTACCATCAATGCATCACCCTTAATTTCAGTGTTTTGTTGAGAGGACAATATCACGTGGCGCTATTAGTATAATGGACACAAACTTATCCACAAACACCTCTTTATTCTTTCACTTCCACTTGACGAGACAAGCTATAACGGACAAATTAGCCCACTTCCCCTCATAGCTACTCCCAATTTATTATCTAATTTGAATTCTAACCACTTATGAACATTGTACGAAAAAAAATCACTCTCTATCAACACTTAGTGTGGCACATTTTACCACAAAAAACATTTAAAATTGTGAAATATATAAAAATTACGATAAAATTTGATTTCAATTAAACACCATTCAAAGTAAATAAAGTAACTTAATCAATTGTGGAAGACGTAACAACCAAATGAAATAGAATTTAAATTCCGAATATTAAATAATCTTATATTTTAAATTTAAATAGTCCAAATAAATAATCAAATTTAATTGAATATAGTTATACATAATAACAAAAATAATTTAATATTGAAGCGATGATAATAATTTCTTATTTTCATTTGTTTGGCTCATCATCTACGACAGAAACAATATGAAAGATCCAAAGAGAAAACGAACAAAAATAAATTGTCAATAAAAATAAAATAAAGCGAAGTATGATAATTCGAATATACAATTAATATTTGATAACAATAACGTATTAATCTCTCATCATAATAATTATTTAATTATCTTTATCATCTAAGATCTCCATGTTGAACTATCTCAACATTTCATTTAACATTAGTACGAACAACACAATCACTCTAATCAATTCCTCTGCCAATTCCACTTCACGAAAACTATGGTTGTTGATGAACAATTTGAGCTTATCATAGGCTTTGTTAAAATAGGATGATTTGGCAAAACAAAAGGATCTCATTGGATGTCAGCATCAAATTAGTTCTATTCTAAAGAAGTCTCAGTTCTACCCAAATGTGTAAAATCAACTATTATCTATGATTCTATATCATTCTAATGCTGCCTAATAATTCATTGTTTCTAAGTCTCACTTTTCAGCATGATGGACCATGTAGTGTATCTTTTGATTGTTATTATACCTTAATAAATCCTGCCAAACAATGTACATCAATGTCTTCTGGGACCACTCCTTTATTTAATTGATCCCCAACATATTTCTCTTGGCTATTGTCTGCATTTCTGAAAATTCCTTTTGCCTGCATATGGTTTAATTCAATTGTTTAACCAAGCGGAAACATATAGTCATTTGTAAAATTAAGTAATGACCAAGTGCATACAGAGTGGTGAATTTTTTTGGTTGCCTAAGGTATCCCCAACCAAAAGTCAGAGACTAATCTTTCAAGATACGAAGATTTATTTAGAGGGTTGAACTTCTAATAGGTATTTTTCCATATGCACCCGTGAGAGATCAAGTTCATGACCGCATACTTAAGGAACTAGTTTCTTGTCTATTGTGTCACACTGTGTTGGTATAGAGAGGTGAATTTTGATGCAGCTTGCATTAGATTGTTGAATTATAAACCATGACAAATTGTGGCATGGAAAAGAGAAGTTGATAAAGATATAGGAAATGAACCTGCAACCCTCCTTGGGTAGTAGAATTGTTGCACTACTAGAAATTTTGTCTATAGTGACTAATTTAGAGACCTAATATTTTCAGTCACACTCACGACCGAAATAGAGACCGTAATTTTGAATTTATGAACTAAATATTTTTTCGTCACTAAATCGGTCGCTAATGAAATTTAGAGGCTGAAATAGCAACTTAATTTTAGCGACCAAAATTTTAGTCGCTAATTATCACTAATAGAAAATTTGTCTTTTACACTAGCGACCGAAATAGAGACTGAAATTTTAAACCTTGAAACTAAATATTATTTCGTCACTAAATTGATCGCTAATAAAAAGTAGAGATTGAAATAGCGACCAAAATTTCAGTCGCTAACTATTTTTTAATTACATAATTTAATTTTATTTATTAATAAAAAAAAATGTGAAATATTTAATAACTAATTAAAAAAAAGAAATAAAAAAATAAAATTATGTAGTCATGTATTTGAATATTTGTGCTGTCAAAGTTTTTTCTTTTTCAGTGTACTCAAATAAACCCTAAAACCCCATTTCCTACAATCGTTATTTCTCAACACCACAACTCAAGCCAATCCACTCCCAACCTAGCTAGACCTTGTTCAAGCAATTAAACCAAAGCAACACTTATTCCTTATCGGACTCAATTCTTTCGTTCACTTCTCTTTATTTTCTTTCACTATTACCACAAAGCATTGGGTTCTCTTGATGCTTTCAATCAATTTTTCTAAAAAAAAATCAATTCCATTTTCTTTTTCAACCCACCACAAATCCTAAAACCATCATTCGTTGCTAATCCTCTCTCATTCCAACCTCCGCAACTATGCTTCATTATTGTTTTTTTTTTTTGTGATGTAATCATTTTGAACTTATTTAACTAAAGGGGTAAAGAAATTCTACATACAAGGTATTTGATATTATGCACTTTTGATAATTTTAACTAAATGGGGTAATGTGTTACTGAAATTTATGGTTGCAGTTGGTAAATAGTAAACTACATGTTTTCTTGGTTTAATTAGTAATAGTGTTGGTTTAGTTGATGAATAAGACCTTTGTAATTGTTATCCTTGTTTTGTCAGGACTAAATTTTGACACTGGATTTGACATTGAACTTCATAAAATATAATTGTAAAAATAGTTTCTCTAGAATATGTTTCATTAAATAGATTGAAGGTAAATTTGGATGTATTGAATTAGATAAGTGGAGGCACACCTTATTCAAAGTTAGGGAGAACTACCAACTTCATTAAGGATTTATAATAGAATTTATGTATAATTTATTGAACTTGAATCTAAGCCACATCAGATATAAGCAAAAGGTCCAACCATGCCAATTAACATTCATATAGACTCATACACTAATATGTAAATCTCAAAATATACATGCTTACTCTGTGTAGGTGTTAATAATACTACATTTTCCTGATGAGCAAATGTTTGAAGCCAATTTAATGAAATTTAAAGCAATTTTTTGAAGTTAATTCTTTTGTGCATATGCTAATAGAGGATCACATAAGCATGACATTGTTCCATAAAAAAGTGCATTTAATAAACAATAAAATCCTATAGTCTTTTAATTCGGTCACTATTGAATTTAGTGGCCGATTTTCTCCATTTAGTGATCGAAAAATTAGTCTCTAAAAGCGTTTTTTCTAATAGTGTTGGCACAATGTTTCCTCTTTTGTCATATCATAATTGAATGGATTCTGTTCAAACTCCAAAAACAGTTGCAGAAAATCAAAACAAAAGAATTCACCAAAAATCACACATTTGATTAGTCTAAATGATTTTGGATTAAGAAATGACCATCACAACGATAAAGACAAGAAACATCTTTAGTAATGCTTAAATGTACTAACTAACAACAAATATTATACAAACCTAATTGAGCTTTCAAATTTCAAAGAAAAATAATTATTTATGATTGTCTAAGGACTGTGATTTTATAATCCGTAAATGTTACTGAATTAGAGTCCACAACTACAATTACGATTGTTTGAGTCACATTTGTCTATATTTTACCAAAATATAATTGTTTATAGCATAATTGCAACTGTAGTTGCAACCATTTAAAATGGTTGAACCATGACCTAAGATTCCACCGAACAAAAGTAAAATAAATTTGTCTCAACACATTTTTATTCAGATTAAAATCTTTATAGAAACTATGAAAGAAAAAAATACTAAATTTTAAATGAGAAAAAAATACATAATAGATAAATGGATATAGAATATATTCTATATTACTATTTAATTGACAAATTAATCACTTAGAAATTAAATGATTTTTATATTAAACTATAACTAACATTTATATATGATATTGCTCTGCAAACTGAAATGTATTTATACTTTCAGTTTGAAAAATATAAAAGATATATGAATATTTATGATATATTTTATATTCTATATATAGAGCTAATGAATCGC
>JBBPBR010000002.1:15121258-15141119 GCA_037974775.1 Cicer pinnatifidum
TCAACATTATGTTCTCTTTAAAATTTATTAGCAATAATCCTTTTATTCATAATAATAATAACAATAATAAGTAATAATATTTCAATTATTAAATTTAACACTACATTTTAGGATGTGCTCATTCTATTTATAGCATTTATATTAATGAAGTCTTTCTTTTTAAAATGTATATATATTTTGTTTTGCATATATGAATTGTTTTGAATTTAATTCTTCCAAAAATAAAATAAAAACTTGTTTAAAACGGAATGGAATAAAGGGTTTTAAAAGGTTGGTTGTTCTCCCTCCCCTATCAATTATAGAGAGCATTCATATACTTTTTTTATTTTACATTTTTTTTATAGATCTCAAAATCAGTTTAAGGTGTTTAAAAAAGGAAAATCAATTATTTAAAAAAAAAAATAAAAAAAAAACATCAACTTGATAGCTAATTTGGGTGAACTTTCTCATTTCAATATATTTGTGTCGGATAAAAATACAAAAGCTATTTTTCTCTAGAAAAAAATGTATATTCAATTTTAAAAATCGCTGTCATAGTAAACAGTGTGAAAACTACTAATTTATACAAAAAATGCTACCCTAAGACAACAATGTTGTTATTTTCCATCATCTTATCAGCATTGTCTTCATAGATAAAATGTTATCCAGACCCGAATTATCTTTTGTTTTAGTAGCAGGTGGCCCAAAAACATCCCAAAAGCGAAGAGACTCATCTGCTCCAGCTGAAACAACTGTTAACCCATCTGGACTCTGCAAGACATAAGAGCATAATATCATCAGTTATTAAGTAAGTAATTAGTAGTTAAATATTCTAATTAGAACTCATTCAACGTCTCTTAATTCACCTGAGATAGATGGAGGACTCTCGAAGTATGAGTGCCCAAGGTTCCGACTTTAGTCATAGATGGATATTCCCACAAACAAAGTTGGTTGTGTTCTGCAATTGAACTAAATCCATGGCCACTTAATATCTCCTTGTGATGTCTATTCCATTCTAATCCAGAAATTTCAGCTTTGGTATCTATGCTGCAAATGTTGGTTCCCTTTTGTACATTCCATAGCTTAATGCATCCATCGTCCACACCGCCTCCAGAAGCAAGCACAGATGAATCATAAGGGCACCAAGCAAGTGCTTTGACAGAAGCACTGTGGTCTTTAAAACAATGCAAAAACTTTGATGAGTTCATTTTATTTGACTCCCATACATAGACTTGACTTTCACTACCACCACTTGCCAACATATTTCCCCTTTTCGACCATTTTAAACTGCAAATTGCTTCTCTGTGTCCTTTTAGCTGGGAAGTCATGTTAGTTCTTGCTCTAACTGCACACAAGAACATCATAATACAACAAAATGTTATTTTATTGTCACAATATTTTATTTTATCAGTAACTTCATAAATAAAAAATTTAGAAATTTAAATCTAGATACCATCATGGTTGATTATAGATTCATCATGGCTTCCAGAAGTTAACATATTTCCATTCCAAGCTAGAGTTGATATCCTATCACTATGACCTTCTAGCTTTCTTATCTGAAAATCAGAAACCAAGCAATAATAAGTCCACTGTGAAACCAAGCAAGAATAAGTCCACTGTGAAACCAAGCAGATGAATAGAGAGAGATTCATGCATATTTACCAGCTTGGAAGTGACAACATCATAGAGATGAAGATTAGAGTGCATAAATCCAGTTGCCAAATACTTTGAATTCTCTGACCAGGAAACACTAGTTGGATAATTATTGTCATTGGATTTAAACAACTGAGACACATCACCAGTAACAGAGTTCCACAGGTACATTTCTTTGTCTAAAGCAATAGCTAGAATGTTGTTTTTCCCCCAATCCATTGTGTTTGTAAAGAAATCATTTCTGATTTGTGGTGCATCTAATACCTTTGATTCCTTCTGCAACCACAGTTAATCAATTAATCCAATAAGATTACAACACAAGATTTATCTTATTGATCCCTTCAAAAGGAATGTCAATATTTAGGCATATTATGATTTATTACTTATAATATGAGAATGCCTAAGTTTACATAAACTATCTCAACAAAATAAAATACTACATCAATTTTAGCAGTTGGAAAATTCTTCTAATTATGAAAACAAAAATTAAGTAAAGGATACCGTGTACACATAAAGAAAATCAATATTCCAATTTAAGAAAAGTCAGTACATTTGGGATTTTAAGTTCTTTGCAAAAAACTATGTTGCAGTTGAACAAGGGCCCCTAAAAACAAATAGGTGTATTTTGCATAAACAAATAAATTTATTTGACAAATAGATTAAAATGAAGCCAAAACCAAACCTTAGGCAGTTTTCGACGGATTTGTTGATTGCGGTTGATTTGAAATTCCGTAGCGTCTTGTCGTCGCAACACATCGATATGACGAATAGAGTTTTTATTTGATTTTGGACATCCCCTAAAAACCAACATCCGAAACGGTCTCCCATCAAAATCCAAAGTCAGCTGCTCATCCAATTTCTGTCTATAAGCTTCCTGTCATTGTAACAAGAAGAAGATGTTAAATACAGCCCCACATTTTGTAGAACAAACAATTTTCGAAATTCAAATAAACAACAAAAGATTAAAACCAGATTAATCTTGTGAATTGGATCAAGAATTGCTTTTCTTGAAATCTAAAAGTCTAAAGAATTAAAGAAAAAGAATACGTTGAAATTTTGGTTGTGAGTATTTTTGGTTGATTTGTTAGTGAGCAAACTATGAGCTTGATCAAGATCCATCAAACTTCTATTAGGTATGAACCGATCACCCTAGAAAGAAAAATGTATGAAAATAAGCATGCACAAACAGAAAGAAAAAGAAAAAAAAAAATAAAAGAACAATGAAGGAATGGGTAGCAGTATAATTACCGGAAAATCATACTGGGTTGGAGCACTGAGAAAGCTTCTTGGAGTGTACCAATCTTTATCAAGATTCCACATTGTGATGGTGAGAAGAAACAGAGTATCGGAAGAATTGATCTTTTATCAAGATGCCTTCGAAGAATTGATGATGGTGAGAAGAAACAGAGTATCGGAAGAATTTATCTTTATCAAGACGCCTTCCAAGAAATGATGATGCCTCTGAAGAAATAGAGTATAGGAAGAATTGATCTTTATCAAGATGCCTTCGAAGAAATGATGATGCCTTCGAAGAAACAGAGTATGGGAAGAATTGTTCTTTATCAAGAATTGATGACGCTGAAAAGAAACAGAGTATCGGAAGAAAGAGAGCACTGAGAATTGAGAATTGAGAATTGTTGTTTTTCCCACTAAGGCGCGAAGTACATGTATATATATAGCCCACGAGTGAATTTAGCCTTGGACTGATTTTTAGACGTTTCTATTTCTATTTGATGCTACTTTTTTTTTTTTTTTTTTACTAAATTTCACATGTTTTAAAAAAGAAAATTATTAATTATTGTAAAAAAAATATTAATATTTTAGGATTTGTTAATCTTTTTATTCGGTGAGTTTTATTAATATTTGAAGCATGACATATAAAATGAATATATGTAGTGAGTACTCTGATGCTCTACAATTTCTTCCAAATTCGACTTGAAAGATTATTGGTTGTAGCTCTTGAATTTGGAAATGAATATAAACATAACTATAAGATTCAAAAGTAAACAACTCACTTAATAGTTTAAAATTGATAATATTAAAAATTGATGAATAAATCAATTGTTGATATTATATTTGCATGTATTGGTTAAGTAACTCTCTTTATAGACAATTTATATTTTCGCTAATGTTTTTACGCATGCAGATCCCTCTAATTTATGTAGGCCTCGATTCCTACGTGGTGGATCTCAGATGAATTTCAACCAATACGAATATTCATTTCAAGAACACATGAATGCTTTCTATCTCATCCTTTTTTTTTTCTTTTCCCTTCTTCAGGTTTTCATGGCTGCATTTTCAATGTGTTACAGAACACCTTACAAGGATCAAAATCTACAAACTCAAAGTGTAATTAGACATAATGGCAAAAGGTTCATGTATGATTGTGATAATATGCTCAAGGGTGCGATAAAAATCATGTGTTCAGTGTTCATAAGAGCCTAAATTTATTGAGAATCAACTAAGATCATTAGATTCTTATTTTAGAAAAATCCAACATGATACAAATTTACATGTTTCTGATACATCAAATGATGCAATGAAGGTGCACCAAAGAAATGATCAATATTGATCAAAACATGGCCTAGAGTCTCTTGATGAGTATCTTGGTAAACTAAATAATGGTAAAGTGTAATTGCATTTTAGTATTGTAGTTTTTTTAATAACACTGACACTTTAGATCAAAGGTGTGTTTGGTGTGAGACACGTGTCTAACACAGACACATGTAGTTATATTCAATCAATTTGTGTTGTAATATTTGCTTATTGCAAAGATGAATAATATGTAAGTGTCTCTGTTTACAGGCATAAACCAAGAATCTCGCGCGGCATCTAATGTTGAAAATCATAAGGATGGATATTTAGTTCCAACACAAATTCTCATACAATATACTCAGAATAAAATTTAGGAAACCAAATACTTTTGTGAATATAGGAAGTGGTCCAATATCTGCTTTAGATTCACAGCAGCAAAATGAAACCTCCAATCTTTACCTCATGTAAGTCTTGATCTGTCATAATGAAAATGCCTGTTTTAAGCAGAAAGATTTTTAAGAAAAGCAAAAGCTATTTTGTGTTTGTTTAGCATAATGAAAATACCTATTTTAAAAACTCATCTTTTGAAAGTGATTTTCAAGAGAATCTAGCTACTTAAAGTAGTTCTTTATTTGAAGTAGTTTTTAGATTTTTTTTTTCAGACTATTTATAAAATAACTCTTTTTATCCTTCTATGTTGTGATATTTGGTGCAGTGGTATTTTGGCATCAGTCAACATTGCAGTATTTCTATTTGAAATCGCAAGTCAAATAAGGAATGATCAATTAATGATGTTTTCACTTCCTCTGCTATATGGAGCAAAGATAAATCATTTGATCATGGTTGGAATTTCAAGATTTCAAGTTCGGCCGGTATTGCAGTTTTTTCAAATCAAAATCTACATTGAAATCTCAACCATCCGATTTAGATCCAATGTTCGCCGACATGTTGACTGCGTGAATGCATGGATTGATGACAGCAAGTTGTCCAAATTCGACCTTTGGAAAGGTCAGTGCAATTTCCTCTAATAATTATTAATATTTTTTCAATAGATATTGACTCAGGTTTCTAAATCCACCATTGCATTCACTCACTTCATAGAAACCATCATGAAAAATCAGGAACATAATGCATCATGTGTATTATTAGTGTATACTCTTGATGAGAGGTGAAACTAAAGTAAGAAAGTATCTTATGACATTTGTTTAAGATATAAACTTAGTAGCACATGTATGATTGTCATTGATCTCATTGTGAATTTGCTTCATGTGCATACTTCTTAACAAATTTTTCATATGCAGCATGCAGGAGTATTTCACATGGCCCTTAGTTGTTGGGCCCTTGTATCATTTAGGCCTCAAGTTTGCAAAGGCTATTGTTCCTTTACATTTTTCTTAATCTACATGCTTGGTGGAGTTTCTGGAAATTTGGCAAGTTTTCTACATACTCTTGATCCAACTGTTGGTGGAACTGTAAGTATCAATCATTCTACAATTCCTAGTATTCTAGGATATCATTAATCGGATTCGGATTCAGCGCAGTTGCAAAATCATGCATTTACACACATTAATTGATCTCAACAATCGATTTTAAATCAATCGACTTACATTACTCATTCACCAACTTTCTGTGTCTTACTTTCTGTTCTGTCTTCAACTTTCTGTGTCTAACATGAATTTATACTCAGGGACCTGTATTTACAATAATTGGTGCTTGGCTCATGTACCAAATTTAAAATAATGATGTTATTGCAAATGATGATTCTGAGAATCTATTCCGAAAGGCGATAGTTATCACAGCTCTTGGTTTCATATTATGCAATATTGGTCCAATTGATGAATGGTATGTATCGTTTACATTATTTAGAGAAAGTAGCTTATTTGATATAACACAACGCAATATGGTAGAAACTTCAACTCATAAGGTTAGCATGTCAAAAGCATACATGAAAGCTCATATAATGAGATGGAAGAAATCTATATATATATATTCCAAAATGTGAATCAAATTGTAAAATATAAATCTTTACATGATGGCTGACTCATTTGTAGGTCACATTTTGGAGCAGCTCACAGGCATGGCATATGGCTTTCTAACTAGTCCAGCTCTTCAGTTGAATGAAACATCAACAAGAACTGGTGGAAAAGGACTCAAACTTGTTACCAAATATGGTGGTTCTTTTGTTTATGGACCCACCTCTCATTGCATTGGCACTTGTTAATGAAGCAGGAGTTATCGCCTTGGAATATATGTAGCTATTTCGTTGATGCAACATGTCATCGGCTTGTCAGATTTCTCCGAAAGATTTATCTCGTTGGACAGCACTGTCAACTGTCATACAAAAATATGTACATTTTATAAATAGAGTAAGAAGAGTTGAAATGCATTATGGAAGCATTTGATATGATATTACTAAGATTAGGCTCTCTTATTTCTATATATGATTGTATAAGCTTAGTCCTTGGCCCCAAAGAACAATAGATGTAACACAAACAATAATGTTTTTAATGATCTTTCCCAAGATAGAGTATACAACATATATACATTATGAATTAGTAGTTTGTGACATATGATTCTAAAAATGAATTCAGTTTTGGATTTGAATATTTGTCTTATTTCAAATATACTGAAGTAGAGTAAGAAATTTGAACTATATGTTGCTGTTTTTCTCACTCAAGCTTGTTCTGTTAACATAAATTTTCATGCTTTTAAGGGATGGTCGGATTTACCTTTGTTAAAACAAGAAATTGTCATACCAGGATTGCCTAAGCTTGAACCTTGTGCTTTGCCATCTTTTTTATATAAATATGGAACTGATCCTTGCTACTTTGATAGTCTTACGTACCATTTTTTGAAGATTCATCAAGCTGATTGAGTTCTTACTAACACATGTTATGAATTAGAGCAAGAGGTAAATTCACTTATACAATGTTTTCAATTTTTTGTTTTTGTCATAACCATTCGGTTTCAGTGAAAGGATATTGTTAATTTAGAGTTTGGTCGAGACCTAAGTATTGCGAATTTTGAAGTCTCCGCAACAGCATGCTACAATTTAGGCCGCATACATTGCATTTTCCCGTATTTTCTTTCACTATAAAGGTTTGCAGTGTAACTGTGACCTGCATTTAAAATCATGGTTGCAAGTATTGTTTTAGATATTAATGATTGAAATGAAATGTGATTGTATTTAGGTTTTGGATTGGCTTATGAAGATTTTGCCCATTAAAGACAATAGGACCATGTGTTCCATCCATGTTTTTAGACAAAAGAATCCAAGACGACATGGAATATGGGATTAGCATCTTTAATCCAAATTATGAAACTTGCATCAAATGGTTAGATACTAAACCCAAAGGATCAGTTGTGTATGTATCTTTTCGAAGCAGGGCAAGTCTTAGTGAATGGTTTAATAGTGACATGGTGTCCACAATTACAAGTGTTGGAACATGAAAGTGTTGGTTGTTTTGTGACACACTGTGGTTGGAATTCAACATTGGAAGCTTTGAGTTTAGGAGTAGGTGTGATTGCTATGCCAATTTGGACATATCAAATTACTAATGCAAAGTTTATTGTTGATGTGTGGAAAATTGGAGTCAAAGCTATTGGTGGTGATGAGAAAGGGATAGTTAAAGTAACAATTGTAAATTGTATAAGGGGAGTAATGGAGACTGAAAAGGGAAATGAGTTAAAGAAGAAACTGTATCAAATGGAAGAATTTTGCTAAGAATTATGTTGATAGGGTGGAAGTTTTGATGAAAATATTGTAAAATTTGTGAATGAATTGACCATTCAAAGTAGGGATTATTAAGTTGTATTTGAAAGTATTGTGTTAGTCTTGTAAGTACAACTTAGACGTGAAAAGATTTCGAGGACATTTGATACGTTAGAACGCATGTTTAAATATGCAATATTCTACTTCTCCGTACTCAGTGTTTTAGTTTTATCTGTTGACTTTTAGAAAGAAAAAAGTAGTAGTGTATTAAGCTCAAATTATGATCTGCTATGTCTAGTAATTATGAAAAAATATTGTTGGCATCTTAAGATGTAACATGAAACTATAGTTGTATTTTGATACATTACTAATGTAAATGTGCACTGAACAATGTTCATATCAAGTTAGAATTGGTTTCTGTTTATGAAATCTTTAAATCTCATGTTTAGTTTGAGAATACATTTGAAAAATCGTTCAAAATTCATGTTCAGTTTAAGAATACGTTTGAGAAATCGAATTGTTTTGTATTTTCATGGAAATCAAACTCTTAAAATAAAATCAATTTTTTTTTTTTATATATACGTTTTGCAAACCAGTTTGGAGGCCATTCACATTCTTCATTCCTTGAAAGTTCTTGATGCATGATGTTGGCAAGGGACCACTAAAATTGTTATTGGAGACATCAAATATTCTCAACTTGGAAAGTGAATGATTGGTGGTAGAACAAGTGATTGGACCATGAAGTTTATTTGATCTTAAACTGAGAACTTGCAAGTATTGTAGAGTTTATAGCCAATTGAGAAATGTTCCCTCTATGTTGCTGTCTCCAAGGTCCAAAACTTCAAGGTATGTGCAGTGAGCCAACTGCCAAAGTGTGTAGTAATGGTCCTTCCAATCGATTTCCATTCAACTTTATAGTCTCAAAGGAATTTCCTTTGGAAAAGTTTGTAGGTATGCTTCCAGAAAGGTTGTTCATTTGCAAATCCAATATATAAAGAGAAGAAGATTCTGCCAGGCATTGTGGAATGGTGCCTTTTAAATTGTTGTGAGCCATACTGAGGACTTGAAGGGAGCTTGCATTGCACAATGATGAAGAAATTTCTCCTGTCAAGTTGTTATTTGAGGCTAAAAATATTTGTATTGTATTGGAAAGAAGTGGAAGATCTCCTTGCAACTTGTTGAAACTGAGATTACTAAGTTCAATGTTATTCCACGAGTGTAAGAGCTTCTCGTGAAACCATTTGGGAACTTTCCCTTGAATTTTGTTATTAGAGATCTAATTCTTCCAGATTTTGAAGTTGTACTAAGAATTTAGGAAAACTGTTGATATTACTAGAAGATAAATTGATCCGTTTAACTTATTATTATCCAAATACAAAACTTCCAATTTTGAATCATTAGTGATTTCAGTTGGAATGGAGCCTATTAAACTATTTTGTGATAAATCTAAATTAAAAAGTTGAATGAGATTAAACAATGTTGATGGAATTTGGCCACTGAGATTGGTACCAACAAGTGATAAATATTCTAATTTGATTAAATTTCCAAAAACATTGGAGATCTCACCTTTAACATGAGTATTAATCACACATTATTATTTCATATGACATTTTATTTAAAATATGTCACATCACCGATTTTTAGTTAAAAAATTATAATGAGAGACCAACACTCTCAGATTTTAAAATCGGTGGATCGATTTCGTAAATTAATAAAAATAAATAAGACTAAAATCGCAATTAAATATAATTTATAACTGTTAGATGTAATCACATATTATTCTTCTATTTCTTGCAAACATCCCTCGAAACAATCATCATCTCGCTTTAAATTGTAATATGTATGTAGTAAATTTATAATTTGGCAGATATCATCGTGATATTTTATACTTTAAATATAATGCTTTAGAATATGGAATTTGTCATGTTTTTTTATTCAAGGTGTAATTTACCTTGATAATCAATTTTTTTTATTATGTTAATATTTACAACTGATATAATAGTTTTTTACAATCTTTTTAACTTATATGAGTTCTGGAAGCAGATGATAATAATGGAGTTTAAAATTGTGCTATAGTATTAATTTATCAATATTAATATACTACTAATTATTATAGGTGTTTATAGGTGCAAGTAAATATGGAAGCCCATCACTCAAATCAATTAAATTTGTATTTTGATCTAACCCATTCAAATTTGAGTCTAGTATGAACAAATTCATTTAAATTCAATAATGTTCGATTTAAGTGGCGTATTTGACATTTTGATTCAACAGACCCACAAACTTAATTCATTGATATACACATATATATTTTTATTTATTTTCTATTATAACAACTATTGAATTTTATTTGAGAATTTATTGTTAATTTAAATAATTAAGTGTTTTATTGTGTTTGTGAATGTATTCTAAGTATTAAATAATATGATAAAAGACAATTTCATGATTTTTGAGATGTTCTAATATTTAAATTTAATTACATCTTTCTAGAATAAAAATAATACTTTTTTTATAACTCCCAAACTAAACTCCTCTTAATCGGGTTGGTTTGGTTTGATTTAGGTTTGATGTAAAAAATACAGATTTAATTACTTATCTCAATTTAAATAAAATTGATTAGTTCGAATATCGAATTTAACCAAAACCGATACAACCTCTGAACACGTTTACTAATTATTAGAATTACAGTAAAATTCAAAATGCTTTATATCTATGAATTTTAAAAGTAACGGTCTAGTGTTTAATAATTAAGTTTATTATTGAAAAATATTTAAAAGCAAAATTCTTAACTTATCTATGAAAACTTTATAGTAACAATATATCATTTGTATCTTAAAAATAAAATTATAACAAAAAAAATATAATTTCGTCTCACACATACAATTCTCAAAGGATTGATAGTATTCAGATGAGGTCATCGTGAGTTGAGTTTCAATCATGTCTTGAAAGAAATTCTTTATCATATTTAATGTTAAATATATAACGTTAAATATCTATTTGCATTGTGTGTAATGCTACTGTTAAGATTCTGCTTGTATTTGTAATATATCAGGATTAGTGTAACATATGACTTTTGCCTCGTTATATTCGAGTAGGTATGTGGTGGAAGTTAGAACCTAAAAAAAACTATATGGTATAAGAACTTGCAAAAAAAGTATGTGATTGAAGCTTTATTTTAATAATTTTAAATGCAATCTATGAATTTCTTTGATGACTATTTTATGTATATTAGAGGTGATGTTTATGTTAATGATTTGACGTAGTAATTTATAGTCAATTCTACTATCAAAATAATTTTAAATAAAGGAATGATCAAATGTAGAATAAAAATAGATATTATAATATAAATATTTCATGAAGTCACATTAATATTTTAACCTAAATAAAAAAAAAGTATTTGAATTTCAAAGTTAAAATATATAAACAATTAGTTCTTCTAAATATCACGATCAATTTAGAATAAAAATATAACATACAAGCAGAAATATTTTGCATGTATATTTTGCATGTATAATTTATGATCGACGAATACTTTACGACGATGCACGTTGCTGTCAAATTCATATGTCCATTGAATTACAACGAGCGTAAATATTTTTAATAAAATAGATCTAGAAATGAATGATGTGATATGTTTATGATCATTATTAATAATCAATAATTAACAAAGACAATTCTATAAAATTATCTTTATTAATTATTGACTATTTTTTTTCTTAATTTTTGTAAAAATCTGTAAACAGCACTTATTACAAGACGAGTAGAATAACTTATTTTAATATTTGTAAACGACACTTATTATAAGACGAGTGGAATAACTTATTTTAATATTTGAACGCTTAGAAATTTCACACCAAATAACTTTAACTATTAGGTAGTATATGGAGCTTCTCAAAACTAGGAAAAACTATACATTTCCACATTTTTATTGTCTTTTTTATAATAAGTTATTTGATATATACACGACATCAAAATGAATGAAGAGAATCAAGGCTTTTCTTTCTTAGCTGCAACAGCAATTACAAACTAGTACAAGATCTTTGACTCTAACCTCTCAGCTTTTTTGACTTTCCAATGCATCTTATCTAATGCAAAGCTATGAAATCCAATTGCTGAAAAATGAACCAATCTTGTGGATCCAATCTATCTAATTAGTAGCACTCTTCAATTGATCATCGTGTATCGGATTGATATAGTTATTTGTCTCGACATCAACTTCATAGGACGAAAGTAGCTTTTTCTGCATGAAATATGCAACATTCTCATCAGTGATAAGAAAAGAGGCAGGCAAAAACATACATCAAGTTCTTTATCATACTAATTGGAAGTCTTCTCGGCCAATTAATTCCAAATACTAGTGACAATATTTTCAAACTGTGAAAAACTAATATGCTAAATGAACATGCATTTTATGAGGGGTGCGTAAGTGTGTTTGTTTAGGGTCTCTTCAGTTCAACCGACAGGGGCTGAGGAGAGAAATTTTAATGGAGGAGACAAGAGAAAGGAAGGAAGCAGAGAAACTTTATGTGTTGTGTTTGGTTCGACGAGGGGAGGAGAGGGAAGAGATTTTAATAGATGAGAGGTATGAACTATGAATTTACTTTTTCCACCCTTGTAATATTTACTATCATATTAAATAAAAGGATATTTATGTTCAAATTTTTAACAAATGTTCTCACCTAAAACTTTCCACTTTTGGAGAGCTAAAACTGACCAAGAGGTTGCTCCGCTCCCTTCCCCTCCCCTCTCTTCTGAGAAATTGAACCAAACAGCTAAAATTTAAAATAATACTCCCTTCCCTATCCTCTAGTATCGATAGCTAACGAATGCATTCATCATACCAGATAAACATTATATGTAATAAAGATAAATTTTCAATGCTAGTGTGAGTTTTGTGTTTTCTACAAGGGTCTAGTAGAGGCATGAACTCATCAAGACGCACATCTAAAGATCAGTGACATGAATATACTTACATGATCCTCGAAATCTGGGCTAGTTAAATTGATAGACAGGTTTCTCATCAACAGAAGCACCTAAATAGAGCCAAGAGAGAACATACATTTGTAAGTACTTTTGAACAACCACAATTCATTTAATCAATTATCACACAGGTCAATGTTAAATCAGGTGAAATACAACTTTGATATTATTTCAAAAAGTAGTCAATTGTAAGAAGAATTTTTTTAAAAAATAATTCGTCAAAAACTAAGTACACTAGAATCCAATCAAACTGAACAGAATAACAATACCGTCTCAACATCTATACGGTCCATCTGTTTAAGTTTCTGCAGATGCTCAGTTGCTTCTGGGTCAAATACACTGCCAATGAAGTTGTATACTTGAGAAAAGTCTGGAAGAACTGCAATAAAAATTAAAAAAATCATTAAAATGTTTATTAAAATTATCAAGAATATAGTGATTAACAATATCATAAAAAGGAAAATTGCATTATGAGAAAAAATTAAGTTTTTAGCAAGGGAGCCTTGCAGTTAAATCACAGTTCAAGTGAAAATTTTGGTGCAAAAGACAATGACTACCAAGATCATAGGTTTTGGTCCTAATTCAACTCCACAAAACTGACTTGTGAGTCGATGACTACCGAAAGCCTTATAAGCAATATCTAGGCTATATTATCTATAGCCAATGTGGAACTCTTAAAATACCCCTCACGCTCATAATTGAACACATGAAGCATGGACAAATGTGGGTAGAATAATAGGACCCGCTCACATGCAAAACTAGACATTAAGGGCGCAAAAAAATGTGGGTAAAATAACAAAGATCTTGGCACGATAAAAGATTTAAGATAAGTTTTGAAACCATTTCAAAATTTGGACTCATCGCTAACTCAACCTACAAAACTGGCTTATAATTGTCTAAGATCTATAAGCCTTTTAAGGCCATACTTCTAGACAATGTGGTTGGATCATAAGCCCTGCTCGGGAGCAAATCTAGGATGTATTTTAATATCATGTAAGGTTTTTGGTCTAACTCAATCTTACCAAATCGGCTATTTAGGTGAGGGTTGTCCAATCTTATAAGCATTGCTTAGACCATATTTCTAGTCAATGTGGGACTCTTTAAACTTCCTCTCATACTCAGAACTGAAAATCTCATGCGAATAATGTGGGTAGAATAAAAGTGATCTTAAAACTTGTGAAAGAAGTTGGTTAAATTAAGTTACCACAGATCCTATATACCATGGCTTTTGGATATGAAATTGGTGTAAAGCTAACATGCTTAAATATATATCATATGCCTCTTTCAAAAAAACTGTGTCCATAACAACACCGAATAACCTTGTCGTGCATAAATGAAACAACAAAAGAAAGTCAACTTGAAATTATAAAGGGAAATCATTTAAGCCTTGCCTCTCAATGGAAGGCTTTTATTCTCTTGACTATTAGATTCACCAACCGGCCGCACTTTAGGAGTACTTTCAGTGCTACTGCAGGAGTTATTCACTTTTGGCACTGCAAAAGGCATGATGTTGCATACACAAGAAAGTAGTTAGTATTTTTTTGGGGGCTGGGGGTTACAAGTTTCAACTATCTTGAATAAACTGTCAATTATTTTCATCTACAAAACTTCATGATTATGTATAAGAAAAATATAAGCTCCAAAATATTGTAGCATTAAATACCATGCAATAAATTTGTATTTTGCAACGTGTGGTTCGACCAGGAAGACACCACAGTGTTCATAATAGGAGTTTCAAGCATTGGTATGGATTCATGCTTCAGTATATATCCAGGTTCAAGCAAAGGTGGTGAAGACTGAAAAGATCCCGATACTTGTGAGAGTACAGGAGCTGTCAAATATCAAATACAAATCATTAGAAAGAACTGTACTCATAATGTCTCACAGGAAAAAAAAAACTAAGGTGAAAGATTATTACCACTTTTGGAAGCTTTTTGAGGATATGGATGAGCAGCTTTTCTTTTAGGCCTGGGTGGAGGAAGATGTTCATTTGCCCCACTCTTCTGAACTTTTAGAAAATATTTTTGTGCATGGCTACGTATCTACAAAGTTGGCAGAGAGCATTCTTTTAGTCCTTCTTAACTTGAGGTATGCATACCACATCAAAACATGGAAAATAAAATAACAGGCCTCATATGCAAACATTCATATACGTTCATATCTTTCAAGTCAGATCAACTGTGGATACTTGATAAATAAACAGCATTAACCGGATTACAAGATCATGGATTTTATCCAACCATTTTTTTAACTCATATGGAACATGACATATCACCTGAATTGATATTTATCGCTGAAAACCCCTTTTCTTCTCATGGCTCTGTTGATTTCCCTCCCAAAACACCGCGAACCAAATGTTTTAAAAGAAAATGAGAACAGGGGATACTTAGAAGTTGCAAACTAAAATAAAAGGTCTAGCCTTAAAGCAGGAGATATTAAAGGTGATTCACTTGTGGTGAACATTTTTTCTTCCCATTTGAAATTACCTGTATAACAGTCTTTGATCCAACAAATGCTTCAATCTTTTTCCAGTCACGGTCAAATCTGGATACAGAAATAAAGGAACAAATTTTTTGAGGAAAATACAAAATGGCGACACTGAGAACAAGAAAGGATAGAAACAACCACATTCAGTTTTAATTTGAAACACTACATTTCATCATTTATCGAAAGGAATTAGTCTTGACCTTTCAATGAAACTCTCTACCAAAAGAATGCAATGATTTACAGCACTCTCAACTTATCATAATAATTAAAGTAAAAAACTATAATTTGAAGTGTATATATGGTAAAAGAAATTGCATATATTTTCAAGGGTGACTTAAAGGTTGAGAGGAAGCGTTTATCGACCTTTATATTTGTTACTACAAAGTGTTGTGTTTATGGTTTCTCTTTGGTGCCACAGATGTTTCAAGGAAGTTGTATTACATCTTTGCTTTTTATAGTCACTTTGGCTCACTTGTTTCCACTTTTAACTTTTTAGGAGGGATTCTTACTTCCCTTTAATATTTCTTCTTTCTATCATATTTTCTTCTACGATAAAAGACTAATCATCCTAATATGACACATAAACTTAAGGCAAAATTACACTAAAGGTCATTGATCTTTTTTTCCATATAGATCATCTATCCTTTAAAATGTGCACAAATTAATCCTTTTTTATTTAATTTTTTATTAAAAAATGCTATGGTGGCAAGCCACTTCAGCATTATCATTAATAATTTTATTTTATTAAAAATAAAGAAACCCAACAATCATATGAACATCATCATCCAGAGACTCCAAAGTAACATGGCTTCAGGTCATTTTGTGATGTATCATGGTCGAATAATACATTCACAATGCTACTACAGTTCCTATGTTGTCGGTCCCGGATAGCGCATCAGCTAACCCCAAAACTAATATAAAGGGATAGCATGATGCAGAAAGACCGCTATTCTATAGTATATATAATACATATTATATAAATAACGCATATACACATTAATGCTCAAATATTAAAAAGATAATCGTATTACATGAAATATTCATACTTAGCAATAAAAATTCATAGGTCTTAAGCAGAGTACAATATAATATTAACAAAAGTTATTTTTTTTCTACATTTACTAGTATTACTATTTAAAATAATTAATATATAATTATATATTTTATTTTAGCTAGTACAAACCCACTTTTTTGGGGTGATTGAACAGATCCATTTAAATTAAAGATAGTTTCGGAGGAATAGGTTTTAATGGCAGGCCCAAACCACTATCTCCTTTTTTAAGGCCCAAACGAGTGACAAATAAATAGTCAAACATTAACTTAGCTTCTAAAAAAACGCAGCCCCAAGAAAAGCTAGAAACAGAGTTGCCTTGCTGGAAACAAAGGCAACTGATGATTGCAATTAGGATTACGGGTGTGCAAAATATATAGTAAATTGAACCATATTGATAAACTGAACCACACTACACCATAAAAGTCCAAAACAATTAAATGGCTCATAAACTGAACTAAAAATTTAAAAAAGACCACTTAACCAAACTTAATTAAAAAACTGGTTCGAACCATTTTAAATTTTTTTTAACTTAAATCATAAAAATAAAAAATAAAATTCACTGAATTTGTCTAAAAGAAACTATTAATTTTTTATAAAGTCAAAGAGAAATTATTTTTACTGAAGTTTTCAAAATAAAAAAATTCAAAATGACTAAAATCTAGCCCCAAATCAATTCCATCTCCTCCACCCAACACCTAGTTTGAGCCGCTACCCACTGCCGCAAACTAGATCCACGATTGGAGATTGTCAACCACCACCGCGAGCTCATTTATGTTGTGAGATACTCCTTTGTCATCGGCGCACACACGTTACCAGTGCCATCTACGTCTGACTATGAGTATCCACCACCGACTCGGGTTTCTCCATTGTTGGTGCATCTCTTTATCCTTTCCTCTTCTCCCACCTCTGTCTTTCTCTTTGTATGTCTGCACTGTTTTCGTGCTTTATGTGTTGAGAATATGCAAAGCCAACACAACAGAGTTTTTGATTTAATCCAATGGTCAGAGAGACTTGCAAAAGCTCAAGCAACCTCTCATATTTTACTTCATGCAGAGTAATATAGGTAAACCGGTTTTAAACTGGTTTAGAACTGAATTGAAATTGGTTTGAACCGTTAACCAGTGTTTATGAAAATGGTTTTTAATAACTGAACCAAACTATTAATGTGGTCCAATTCAGTTCAGTTTTTGAACCATGAACACCCCTAATGGCAGGGCTGGGAGTGGAAGTTCACGCACAGAGAAGAAGATTTCTGCATGAAAGGGGAAGGTACTACTGGTCAGCTGGCATACGGGAAGCCATTTTCAACTAGTTAAACCAGTGTGGTCAACTGCAGATCGTGAAAAATAGCGGCTTGTTCTAAAATCTAATTTCGCTATGCTGCGGAGCTATCGCACCATAATAGCGACTATTTGACAATACTTTGTACTAATAACATATCACAGAGCAATACCATTTTGTTCAAATTCCGCTATGCTATGACGCTATAGCAGCTATTTGACAACACTGGGTTAAACCCACAACCATAATTTCAATGTATATGAAGTAGAACAGAATCTACATGTTACTCAATCTTAGATTTTAGTGCAATTCAAAGTCTAGTATAAAAGCTAATGAACATTGCATCACTCCCTCTCCTTAACAATTGAAAATCCAACCTCTCTATCCTAGCTCTATAAGACTATAACTTGTCCAATTGATATTTTGAATTCATCTCCTTCAGCGTGGCTTGCACACCACAGAGGGTTTGAACCAAAAGTGGTAAGAGACTGTTTATGGTCTCAAATAAACATTTCAAAAGATAAACATTTCAAAAAAGAAGTAAGAGACTGTTTACTTTGTGAAACATTTCCTGTTTTCATTTTCTTAAAATGGTTGTTCATTTTACTTTGATGAGGAAACACTCTTGAAGTAAATCATTGTCACAGAGATAAGATGAAATGCTAGTAAATGAATATGCATTTTTTGAAATAATGAAAGTTTTTTATATTTTCATTGTGTTTAGAAATGTATACAATTGTTCACTTCAAAAATCTCTTATCTCCTTATTAACGAGTAAAATTAACACAAATTTTAGAAAATAAAAACAGAAGATGTTTTCACAAAGTAAACGATGGCTCTCAAAAAACATTTTTGATACTTGCTAACAAAACAACTGACACACATCTTCATCCTTTCGAACAAGAAACTACACTATGATAAACATCAGGAAAGTTCAAAAAATAATTTCTGTATACAATCCCTATTTTCATTATTAATCAAGAAACTCCCACAGTGTTCACTTTATTGAAGTTTAGTACTATCTACAAAAGATGGTGAAAATACCTAAATATTGTTTTGTTTCACAATTTCCTTTGCAACTTTGGAAAAACATGAATCAATAATGTGACATTTTTTTTGCTATTAAGGGAAACTAGGAAATGAAAACACAAATAAAATCAAGCATGCCCTTAACTCAGCATTAAAAACATGAAGCTTCACCCTATCCATTTACCATTTCCACTCCAGCATCTTCAAATTCATAAAAAATCCCCAATTCCTCCAAAGTTCCAACCAAATCCATCAACAAAAAAACCCTAAATTCCACACCTTTGCATAAAATTCAGCACATAACACTCACTGAACACTCAAATTCTCAACTAAACACTAAAATTCAACCACTAAATTTTTCAAAAAATGAAAAATAATTAAAGTAAAAATGCAAAAAAAGAAAAAGTGAACATGAACATTACAGTTGAAGAGCTTCAAGGAACTTGTCGTGTTCAGGTTCGGTCCAATTCTCCCTAGACTTGGTTATAGTATAGGGCTTCCGAACTTTCTTGGAGGCGTCCTCCGACGAGTTCACGGCGGCGGAGACGGAGGCGAAGGGGCCAAAACCCGGTAAACCCATACCAGTCGGATCCAAGCAAAAACCTTCGGGCGGGTTCGGGTTTTTTGATACCATTGAAAGTTTTTTTAGAGAGGGAAAGTGTGAGAGAATTAGGGGCTTTTAAGGTGACACGCAGGATGAGAGAGAGAGAGAGAGAGAGAGAGAAGAGAGAGAGAAATTATGTACGTTTTGGTAGTAAAGGGTTTGCTGTTGTATGATAATGATGTAATGAGATTAAACCAATGGTTGAGTGCCACGATTATGTTACAAGCTAGATTTGGTGTTTGAGTTATTTTTATTTTTGGAAAAATGTGGCTTAGCCTCAAATAAGAGAAGGAAAAAGAAATAAAAACTATAAGCTATTAGCAAAGACAATTATAGTCCTATTTAAGTTAATATGGCAAGGCAGGCAAATTTAGAAACTAAATTGAAAATTTTATGATAAGCAGCCAAATATGATATGATGTTGGATAAGAATATGACAGGGAGATAATAAATATTATTATATTTTGTATTTGATAATATATGATAATTAACATGATAATATTTTATTTTATTATGTATTTGATATATATTTTATTATGATATGATA
>JBBPBR010000002.1:15141556-15157912 GCA_037974775.1 Cicer pinnatifidum
ATTTCAAAATTTTAATTAACTTTCATATTTTTATAATTGTGAAAATTAATTTATTAAATTATATAAAAGGACAAAACTACCCTTATGTAAAATCATAAATATTTTTTAAACTAATTATTAATATTTTATTTTTAAGTTTGATATCAAATTCTGTTAATTATTTTTCTATTTGATTAGCTTATATTTTATAAATTGTTTTTATATTTATAATTTATTATATTTTATTATATTTCAAATTATATTTTATAAGGGTAATTGAGTAAATTATTGTTCTTATCATATTTTGCTAGTTTTTAACCCAACTCATATTCATAATAGACATTTCAACTAAAAAGACAAGATATGATAGAATTCTAGATTAACTTGTCATATCATGTTAGTTCGTCAAACATTAGATGCAGACATGATATGATAATTTATTCATATCTTGTCTTTTATCTTGTCCATCAAACGAGCCATTAGTATTTGGTTTATAGATGTCAAATTTTGCGAAAGCATATGTCACTGGGTTGGTTTTACGAGTGAGAAATCGAATAGCGAATTAGGTGATTCAAGAATGTTTTAATTTGACACGCTAATGAATAGTAAGGATGTTTAGTAGTGTAATCTCTTAGGAACAACTACACAACAACATGAGAATCAGATTCGATATTAATGTGTCTGAAATCTCGATCAAAGATCAAACTCAAAATTTTAGACTTTGTTTGAGAATTTGGAAGGAAGAGGACGGGGGAGGAGAGAAAATTTAGAGAAACATCTCACCTTTTTATAAGAGAATGTCTATAATGACTATATTTTTAATTTTTTTGAATATTATAATGATATAAAAATTAGTTGAAGAATTAACTAAATCTTCTAAAATCCTCTTCCAATATAACTTTTTTAGTTTCCCAACATTAGAGAGATTTAATATAAAGAAGAAAAATAGACCCTAAAAACTTAGCCAAAGTCATCTCTTCCTTCCACTTTCTTATTTCTAAAGTCCTCTCCTTCCCTCTTAAACTCCCGAACAAAGCCGTAAGAATATCCCACAACTTAGCATTGTGTAATAGATCATAATAACCATTAGAGGATGCATAACCAAACAAAAAACTTCCACATTGACGACAATCCACTCCTCCACAAGTAGCATTAGCACCATGATTTGGTGTTTGTAGATAGTCTATAACAATTGCCACAATGGTATTTCCCCTGTTGGTTTTGATAAAATTGAGGATCAAATTAATCAATAAGATCTTTTTCATGTTTTTAACCCTTCAATTTAAAAAAAAAATGAGGTCTTAATAATTTGGAGTTCAATTAGAAGTAAGTAAATTTTTGAATTGTTTTAGCTAAAATTCAAACTCTAGATTTACCAAACAATTTATCCTTAACAAGCTTATTAATTATTTGAGTTCAATTACTTAAATAAAATGCCATTTGTTTGATTTGATGTATTCCTTAAAAACTAGTTGATTGAGTTCAATTTTTATATTGGATCAAGTGTTCCAGTTTAGATCGTTACAATTTTGATCAGTTGGGAAATAAAAAAAGTTAAGGAAATACTAACAAATGCTCCAAAACCACTTGTTAAGAGATCAAAAGAAAAAATATATTTTAAAAAGTTGTACATTTAATGTATTGATAATTTAAAAAGTGATCTTTTGTACGTAAATTCTTTTATTTGTTTTCTTTTTTATTACTTATTAACAAGTGTCCTTAGAACTATGACCCAAAAATTTATTCAATTTTAAAATTAAAATAATATCTTGTTTGGTTTAGTTTCAATTTCTTCTTTAAAAAATATATGATTTAAATTTGATTAAGTACAATTTCAATTGAATTATTACTATATATATTCATATTATGTTAGGTTACATTTTACAAATGAAAGATTTAAATATACTTTTCATTTATAAAAAAAAATGTTTCTTCGTTTTAGTTTTTATAAATTTTTTTCCATCTCTATTAAATCAAAAAGCATCATTTTTAGTCTCAAACATCAAACTTCGTTAGAAAACTTTGATATTAGTGGCAGTTGTCGAGTTGCCATTTGTTACTCTCCAAGGCCACACTCCCTCTCAGTCTCCTCCTTCTCCATACGAGTCTCTTCCTCTTCATCTCTCTCTTTTTCTTTTCCTTCTTTTTTCGGACCATGCGTTTTTTTACTTTCTTTTTCTTCCTTCTTCTCCTATTTCCCTCTTTTCTTCAAAGGGTTGGGGTTGTCAGGTTGATTGAGAAGACTTGGCTTGTAGGGACAAGGTGGTTAGTTGCTCAAAAGTCTGGGGTTGCCAAGCTGTTTGAGAAGAATAGCTTGGAGAGTCAGGTAGTTTTTAATTCAAGTTGTTGAATTAGTGGATCAAATATTTATGAGTAAAGGAATTGAATATAGACAAGTTTGTGGTGAACTAGGATAAATTACTTATGTCACTTTATTTCTGCACTTCTTAGTTTTGTTATTGCTTCTACTCAAAGTAAATCATCAAGTCTTAACCAATGTTAATCAAATAATGGAAAAGTTATCTAGAAAAATTCAAAAGATGTGGCACAATAGAAAAAATAAATTTCCTCAAAGATATCCCAGACAATCCAACAGAGGAAATGATGATAAATATGACAAGAAAAGTATCATCTGCTATGGCTACAACAAATTTGGACATATCAAGTCAGAATATCCAAATATAGAGAAAGGGAAACATTAGAGGAAATATTTTAGACCCAAGAAGAAAAGTTTGATAGCTACATGGGATGATTTTGATGAGTTCTCTGATGATGAAGAGCAAGCAGATTTAGCTATAATGACTCATACCAACTCTGCCTCTAGATCCAACACAAATTCTAACCCTGAAAGTGAATCAACAGATGAAGAAATTAATGTATTTTTTGACTTAACTTGATCTGATTTAAGTACTGCTATAAATAATTTTTTAAATAAGAATCACAAAATGTCTTTAAAACTGAAAAACACTTGGGAAAAAAATGCAAACCTAATTGAAAAAGTTAATGTTTTAAAGAATCAAAGTGCTGAATTTAAAACAAAAAAATGCAACTCTGAAATTTGATAGTACTAAACTTAGTGCATATATGAAAACTGATATTGTTGAACTTAAAGAGAAAACCTTGAAAGATATCCATGTTAAAAATACCACAAGTAATTTTGATAATCAGAAGTATTTCAAGATTGTCTAACTAATGATATGAAAAGAAGAAAATATGCATCTATGATTCATGGTGTTAGTAGAAATGGAAAAAGAGGTATAGGATTTGAAGAAATAGTAGTTGAACATAAACTTATTAACTTTGATGTTTTGTGTACTGTTTTTTCTAAGAATTGTCACTCTATCTTATCTTGTTTTATGTTAAATATTAGGAAAGAAAAGAAATATTTCAAGACTAACAAACTAGAACCCAATCAGATTTGTGTACCAAAAGGAAAAAAAAAATTATGTTGTAGATGATCTAAGCAACCAAGTTGAAACACCAATCATGGCATATGGTAAGTGGATGCTAGCAACTTATCAAGGGAAAAAGGTCTATGTCCAAAGACCTGACTCTAGTGGAAGAAGGACTAGTCAACACAGTACCTATTAGAACCAGAACCAGCTCATGAATCATAACTATCAAAAAAGAAGAGCCACATGATGAAGTAGAACTATTAGAAAAATCAAAACCATCTAATGAATCTGAAGTATTAGTAGAAACAAAATTGCCAGAGGAACCCGATGCATCAGCAGAAGCAGAAGTGTTAGATGAACAATCAAAATCAGAAGACTTCTATAAACACTCCAATCAAATTCATCAAGACTACAAACTTGGATGATAATTCAAATCCCTTCATCCAGACCCTCTAATCAGAGAATGTGCAAATTCAGAATCTAAAAATCAGAAAATGAGAACTAAAAGGGTTTTTAGAGTGAAACTGAAACTGTTGACATATAAGTTATATCTTTCTTTAAATATAATCATTATCTGATATTATGTTGACTGTGAAAACAAGATGCTTGATTTTAAAAACCAAAGCTAGATAAGTAATTCGCAGGTTCTAAAAAATTTAGAGAAACAAAGTCTGAACATTTCAGCAATGCAAAATACGAGTTTGTTTCTTCATAAACAAGCATAAACCACCAGAATTAAAAATTGGTATTTTGGGTTGTATTGTTTCATTCTTAAATTATCAAATTTATATTATGTTATATGATAAACAACTTGAACTTGAAAAGTCAAAGCAAGTTGATGATGGTGCATGTTTACTAGAACTAGAGGAAGCTGATGCAGGCAAACCAACTAAACTTGAAAAATCAGAGTATGCAAGCAAATCATCAGAAGATGAATAAGACCAAGCCAAAAGTAGCCAAAATAAATCATAAGGTAAATTTGGATGGAAGTACAAGTCATGTCATTCTGAAACACTAATCATTGAAAATGCAGGTGATGGATGAATTCTAATGCAAGAAGAGTTAAATGAATTTAAGAGAACTGATGTTTGATATCTAGTACCTAGACCAAATAAGAACATTATTGGAACCAAATGGATTTTCAGAAATAAGCTAAATGGAAAAGGTGAAGTGATTAGAAACAATGCAAGACTTGTCACACAAGGCTACAATCAACAAGAGGACATTGATTACACTAAGACATTTGTTTTATTGGACATGTTAGAAGCTATTGATATCCTACTTTCTTTTGCTGCAAATAATAATATTACATTGTTTCAAATGGATATTAAAAGTGTTTTTCTAAATGATTACAAAAAAAAAAAAGATTATATTTTCATTTTCAAAAGGAGAAATAAATTTATATATGTTAGAATTAATTTTGCATAATTAATTATAGGTAATCGTATTATAACAGATGTTGTAGGGTGGTAATACATTCCTTACGTACAATCGACTATCGAATTCAAAATTTGGTTTAAAATACCATTTTCTATTTTAAATAGTTTCCCAATGTTTTCTCTATTTTAAAATAAATTATGGTGGATACTCCATTGAATTTGAGCTAACTCTCAAAATTTTAGGTTGCGACACATGTAATCTACTAGCAAATCATTTTCCATCGTGTTGTATAGGTTTGTTTTTATAGTTTTCATTTCTGAAAATGTGTTTTTATAGTTTTCATTGCTGAAAATGTATCACTATGCCAAAAATTGCATTTTACAGCGCTTTTTTTAAGCCTTCTACAGCGCTTTTTCAAAAAAAAAACGCTGTGGATTCGAGCGCTGTAAAAGATACAACAGCGCTTCTAAAAAAGTGCTCTTAAAGGCACCTTTTATAATGCGCGCTTATTATGCACCTTTTACAGCGCTTGTTACAAAAAAGCGCTGTAAAAGGCTTACCCATATTTCATATATTTGGGGTACCTTTTAGAGGGCTTTTTTGTAACAAGCGCTGTAAAAGGCATACCCATAATTCATATTTGGTATGCCTTTTACAGCGCTTTTTTGTAACAAGCGCTGTAAAAGGCATACCCATATTTCATATATTTGGGGTACCTTTTACAGCGCTTTTTTGTAACAAGCGCTGTAAAAGGCATACCCATAATTCATATTTGGTATGCCTTTTACATCGCTTTTTATAACAAGCGCTGTAAAAGGTGTTTTTTTTTTAACCCTGTATATATTTTAAAAGTGATTTTTAGCTTTTTATGGCACTTTTTTTATAAAGCGATGTCTTTTATCTTTTTATCCAAAATTAGTTTGAACCAGTTCACACAACACAACACATCCAGAATCAGTAATTTAGAACATATTCATGTGCATGTTAAAACAGAAACAGAATCAGTAACACAACCAGAACCAGAACCAGAGCCCAGAATCAGTTAAAACATAATCAATTCACACAATATGATACATATATATTATCCTGTAACACAGTAATTTACAACATAAGTAATTAAATATACATTGAACCTAATTTACAACATATTCATATGCATGTTTATATACTGTTCAATGATCATATACATATAATAACTATGCACCATATAATATTCAGATCCCTTGCCCAGCAGCATGCTATTTCCCAGAAAATCAAATAATTTTCATTTCAAGCACATACTCACACCATTCCTCCTTTAATTCCATCAGATCTTGCTCAGAATATGATAGACTGGAATTTTCAAAGTACTGCAATATAAAAATTGAACATATTATATTAAGTTAGTATCAAATATATAGATAATTTATATATGAAAATCATATAATCAAACTACCGTACTGTTTCTGGGATAATAGTTTTATTCTTGTCAACAATCTCCTTCATGAATCTCAATACGTAGTACCCACAATCGATGTTGTTTGTTTGACGAGGGCACTTTATTGGGATCCATGTAATATTATTAGACTTTTGCTTCGACACTACCGCACCTCTTTGAGCTCGAAAAACTTTTAATGCACTATCAAATGAATAAATGTGATTATTTTAGCATGAACAAACACTTATTTATATATATGTGTAACAAAAATAAATGAATATTACTTACGTGTCGAACAAAGTCTTGATTTCGGAGTGATTGTTGTAATCGCCATGCAAGGGATCCAAATAGTATATAACTTCAGAGACGGCATTGATTGCAAATAGCACCCAATGTGCCCTACAACAACAAAAAATTGGTTAAACAATTTTGTTTATACACAACTAATAAATTAAATTCTCATCAATTAAAAAAGATAAAATTACGTACCCTGAATTATATGGTGCTAAGAACAATTTATCCTTTGAAATATTTCCTAAAAACATATTTACAATGTATTTCTTTACATTGTCTTCATCGAGTTTCCACATGGACGTTTTATACGGAGAGAAGAATGAGTATTTATTCGATAATTTCCTCGGGGACACGACCTTCTCATGCAAAAACCTTCAATGAAAATTTTAAACTAGATTAATTACCAATACATTTAATTAATTACCAATAAATGCAATTAAAAGTATTTTTTACCTTATATACAAGCTCATTACAGTTGCACTGAGCTCCTTATGTTCGAGAAGTTCGTATATGTGCTCCTTGTCGAACAATTCCTTATACTCCTCTCTGAATATTTCTTTATTCATGTGTATCATGCGCGAATCGTCGCTGCTGCACAGGTTCTTTTTTACTTGGATGTCAAGACATGTCCCGTATTTATCAAGGCGTGGCTGACTTATTTTAGGAGCAGCAGCAGCAGCAGCGACTGATTTGCCACGATCCAATTTTTTTATTACTGCAAATTTGGCAGCTTTATTGGCCTCCGGCCTTTGTAATTTGGCAGCTCTATTAGCCTCCAATTTTTGAGGTTTGCTGCCTTTTTTTGGATGTGCGGGTGGTTTATTTATTTGGACCTACAAAAATGAGGTTAAATGTTAGTTTATTGAATCTGAAAAAATTGACAAAGCTTATGCAATAAATGTGACAAACCTTATCGGGAGACGTAACTGATTTGTTTATGGGAGGGCTTTTAATGAGGGCAACAAGGTTCGTGGGCCATGCCACGTAACTACCAATAGCTTCGCCCAATGTCTGCATATCTCCGTCGTTGTCCGATATCGGCAACGGTGCAGTTGGTTCGAAAGCAACAGTAGGCGATACCTTGACATGGCCCTTTGGGATCGGAGTATTGTGCAATACTTCTCCCAAAGTATTGTACAATTTTCCTTTTCCCACCTTCCGATGAGTGGGCGAGGACAAGTATAGAAAACATGAAGTGACACCCTAAATCAATAGTTAAAACATAAGTACAGTTAATATATAATATTGTTTAATGCATAAGTAATTACATAAGCAAGTAAGTAATTAATTACCTTGGGAATAATTTTCAAACCGACGTTGCAACTCCCGCTTTCACTCTCCATTTGTATTTAACCTTGGAGCTGATCCGGAAGTTGCTTGTCTTTGTTCGTATTCACCAATTGTGCCACTTGCTCAGATAGGATTCTGAGCTTCTCTAATACTTCCTCGTTGGAAGGTTTTTGGTGCTTCTCTTGAGGAAAAAAGCTTCTGGGAGTTACGCCAAATCCCTTCCCCCTAACTCGACCGGAATATTCAAGAACATTAAAAACTTTGCCCAAAATGTCCCTGCAACTAGCCTTGTTGCCGTCTTCATTTTCAGAACTTTGAGAGATGGTCTCCTAAAATACATGTAACATTAAAATAGTTAAGTTCATTAGCATTTTTAAAATACAATATTAAAAAGTATTCAAGTGATAAATACAATATTGAAAAATATTAAAGTCATAATATACTTACACAAAGTTCTATTACTTTTTGAACATTTTTGTTATCAACCACTCCATCCTTATTTACCCGAGCTTCCTTCCACAAGATATGACGACCCAACGGTTGATCGGATTGGGTCTCTTGTCGCTATTCGTTAAAACAAAATATTAGTTACAAACTATAGTTTATAATACAAATTCCCTCATCATTGATGTTACATTGACTTACAAGTTTTTTGTCTAGACGTGCATATCCCATACGTGATCTTCTGTATGGGTGCGTCGGGTTGCTTGCCCTCTCGCGATTTGCCTTACTAATATTCTATATAAAAAAGTAGCAATTATGTAAAAATTTAAAATACGATACGAATATGAATAATAAAACACACAAATGCTAATAAATTAATCACTTACGACAAACGCGGGGTCAGTACGTTTGGAAACAAACGCTTTCCATTCATCATTTGATATATAATGTCGATATATCTTTGGAGGTTCAGCTGTTGTGTTTCCTTATTTATCTTTAAGATAGAAATTTGAGAGATGTGATCTAAATCCCCGATGGATTTTGCCAGCAACTCTCAAAACGTAATTCTTTCGTCCCTCATCAAGGACAAAAGTTGTCTGCAATGAAAAAAATTATAAGTAAAGTATTTAAATGAAAATATTTATAAATGACAAAAGATTGGATCAAAAAATTTACTTGAATATCATTCCATATGATATCTTTGGCATCCTTCAATGCCTTATCTCTCCAGTCGTCAATCGTGATGAGAATATTTTGACGAACAACAGCCCCAATGTAGCTCACAAACATTGCGCTGTGGGGGTCAACTGGCTGACCACTTTCATTCCATCCAACCTAATAAACTCATATAGTAAGTACATGCTATTAAAAAAAGCTAAAAAAATACACAGCAAACAGAGTATAGTATAGTATTACCTCAAACTTGGTGCCATTGCTCCTTGCTTTAATCACATTTTGCATTATAGTTGCACCATGTTTGACTTCATTTTCATAAGTCTTACTGGTGCCAACTTCTTCATTTTGACATTCTAAATCTCTGTTTGTATCCATTTAACTACAACAAGTTCAACATGCAGTTTAGTATAACATCAACAAGCTCAACATGCATCATGCATTATTTTAAACAAGCTCAACATGTATCAGTATATATATTTTAAACAAGCTCAACATGCATTTTAATGATTACAAAAAATTAATAACATCAATACCTGAATAATGGTTCGAAGAAAGATGAAATGCAAAGAAAAGAGCAAACGGAGAAATTTCACAGCAATAAAGTTCACAGAAAAATGGTTTTGAAGAAATACATAATGAGGGTTATGTATTTCAATGAAAATATAAGGTTCGAAATGATCTTGGATGGAAATAAGGTTCGAAATGAAGGAGATGATCGTGGAAATACAGTTCGTAATGGACGGGATTATAGGGTTTGCAAAAGAAGAGAAGAACGATGAAGGTTGAGATGATAGTGTAGTTTACGTAATGAAGAGGAAACTGAAGAGGTTACTGTTATATATATAACCCTTTTACAGCGCTTTTCCAAAGAGCGCTCTAAAAGGCCTAAGCCTTTTACAGCGCTTGTTATAAAAGCGCTGTAAAAGGCATATTTATTTAAATTTTTAAAAGACTCTTTTACAGCGCTTTACAACGCTTATCCCAACAAGCGCTGTAAAAGACCTCATTGTTTTAGTATGTTATATAATGTTTTTTTTAAAAGCCTTTTACAGCGCTTGTTCAAAGAAGCGCTGTAAAAGGCCTTATTTAAATTTTTAAAAGACTCTTTTACAGCGCTTATCCCAACAAGCGCTGTAAAAGACCTCATTGTTTTAGTATGTTATATAATGTTTTTTTTAAAAGCCTTTTACAGCGCTTGTTCAAAGAAGCACTGTAAAAGGCCTTATTATGTTATTTTTGTGTTTTGTTATGTTATTTTTTAAACAAGCTCTGCAAAACCCACATAGTAGTAACTGGTCACCACCAAAATATCTTCCTCTTCACCAAACTCCACCTCAAACATCAAAGCTTACTCTTTCAATCTCCACCTCAACACCCTTTTTATCTCTTTACATTCCCTTTCATTCTTAAATCGTAACTTGATCTTCAGGTTCATTGCCATGTTGCGAAAAATGGGTTTATTAACAATGTGTCTGATGTTTTTGTTAACAATGGGTCTGATGTTTTTGTTAACAATGTGTTTTTGGGGATTCCCATGATGTGTACAAGGTGTTTGAAGAAAATCCTGTTAGAGAAAGTCATGTTAGGTATCTGATGAATATTATTTTTAAAGCCTTTTACAGCGCTTGTTCACATAAGCGCTGTAAAAGGTCTCTTTATTTTATTTTTCAAAGAGTCTTTTACAGCGCTTTTCCCAATAAGCGCTGTAAAAGGTCTCCATCAAACAACAAATATAACCTTTATTTTTTACTTTATTAGGTACATTAATTATAAATATTAACACATTTTTGAAATCCATAAATTATTAATTAATATTATTAATTATAAATATTAACACATTAATTATTTAATGTCATATATTGTAAAAATTGTTATATACTTATACGTTAAATACCCATCTACGTTGTCACACTTGGAAGACCTCGGTTCGAATCTGAATTAAGTGAACTTCGTAAATGTAAGCGTTTTTAAATTACAAGAGTCTTTTACGGCGCTTTTTGATGTAAGCGCTGTAAAAGGTATCTTTATTTAATTTTTAAAAGGGCCTTTTACAGCGCTTGGTAAGAAGAGCGCTGTAAAATGTCTCATTGTTTTATTTTTAAAAGGGCCTTTTACAACGCTTTTTTTAAAAAGCGCTGTAAAAGGCATGCACTTTTTTTACATGCATAGTTCTTAAGAATTGAAATTGTCCAAATTTACATAAACATGCACTTCACCAAAGACCCTTATCCCCCACCCATCAACCAAACTATCCAAAAGCCAAAAACTTAAGTCCTAATTGAATCACTAGTTATGCTTGCCTTCTTAGACAACAATAAAACAAGAATAGAACCAGAATAATTCAGATTATAATACCACAATAATTCAATAAAACCAGAATAGAACAATAATTCAGATTACAATAATTCTGATTACAACAATAAAACCAGAATAGAATAATAATTCAGATTACAACAATAATTCAGATTACATGCATGGCTTATATAAAACAATTAAACATGTACATTAAGATGCCCTTCTTCTTTTCCTGGTGGGATTCACATTTGTTTGTCCATTTACAATACGAAACGATGAATTAATCCAAATTCCCTCATCATGATCATCTCTAAGATATAAACCATCATCAGTTGAATCAATTTCATGTGGTTGTTGTGATGTTGCAAATAAAAGATCATTACCAACATCTTCATCATTGTTGTTATCATCACTTATTTTATTGGTCGATAGGACAACATACCATTTATCATCAGAAGGATCGGTGACATAAAACACTTGTTGAGCTTGCGACGCTAAAATAAAAGGCTCGTCTTTGTATCCCACCCTATTAAAATCAACAAGCAAGAATCCTGACTCATCAATCCGAACGTCATTATTATTATCGACCCACTTGCAACCAAATATGGGAACACGAAACATTGTGTGGTCTAACTCCCATATGCGCTCGATAACCCCAAAATATGATAGATTTGCATATATTGGGTTTTTGTCTTTTGCACTTGAGACATGCATCGCTTCAGCTACGAGAGTGACTCCACTATTTTGCATAGTGGTCTGATCATCTTGTTCTTTGGTATAAAATATGTAGCCGTTAATAACATAACCAGTGTAAGAAAAGACATGTAAGCTCGGACCATTTGCTAGCCACCTCAATCTCTGTGAAATTGATTCGGGGTCTATATCAAATTTTGACTTTATGTGATTTTTTAACCATGTTATAAAACTTCGATTGTGCTCTCGAGTTATCCAATTTTGATTCCTATTCATGTTCAAACGAGATAACTGATCCATGTGTATTGTAACATACGGTTGAACCTCATCATCATTGTGCAGAACATACAATTGTGCCTGCTCCAATTCTGTCCTTGATATAGTCAGTAGTCTCCTTCCAATTATCCCTTCTCTTAATAGTCTTCCCGAATGACGAGACATGGGAAACCCTATGGATTCAACATTGGACATATATTCAGTACAAAATTCAGCAGCCTCTTCAACAATGTATCGTTCAGCAATACAACCTTCTGGTCGACTTCTACTTTTTACGTACCCTTTTAATATTTTCATATATCGTTCTATCGGATACATCCATCTCATATAAGCTGGCCCACAAAGTTGTGTCTCCTTAACCAAATGAACAGTAAGGTGAACCATTATATCAAAAAACGATGGTGGGAAATACATTTCAAGCTCACATAAAGTAACAACAATTTCCCTCTGCAATGTCGGTAATTTCTGAGGGTCGATCACTTTACTACAAATTTCCCTGAAGAAGAAACATAATCTAGTTAATGCTAGTCGAACTTTTTCAGGTAAAATGGAACGTATACCTATTGGTAGCAAATGCTCCATTAGAATATGACAATCATGGGTCTTCAAACCTTTTAACTTGAGGTCTTTCATACAAACCAAATTTCTAATGTTCGAAGAGTATCCTTCTGGAACTTTAACTTCGTGTAGAAATTTACATAAAACAATTTTTTTTCGTTCTAGATAGAGTATGAGCGGCTGGAGGTAGATATGTGCGATTTCCTTTCTTTACTGGAGCCAATTCATTTCTTATTCCCATATCGACCAAGTCCAATCTTGCGTTGATGCCATCTTTAGACTTTCCTGGAACATTGAGTAACGTACCAATAACACTATCAAATACATTTTTTTCAATATGCATCACATCGAGGAAATGTCTTATATACAATGACTTCCAATATGGCAATTCAAAGAAAATTGACTTTTTCTTCCACCCAGTTTTGACCAGCTCTCCCGCAAAAGGTTTGCCAAATTTATTGATCAAACCTTGTACTTTTTCAAGTATTTGATATCCAGTCGGTGGTAAAGGAGCTTTACCTTCCTCTGATTTTCCATTAAATGCATTTCTCCACCAACGATATTGATGACTATAAGGTAAAAATCTACGATGTCCAAGAAACACATTCTTCTTACAATGTTTCAACCGCATCCAATTTGTACTCTCTTCACATACAGGACATGCACACTGACCTTTAATGTTATATCCTGATAAATTATCATATGCTGGAAAATCATTAATTGTGCCGAACAACATAGCCCTCAAATTGAAATATTCTTTCTTATACCCATCATAAACTTCCACACCTGTCTCCCACATACGTTTTAAATCTTCTATTAGAGGAGTCAAGTATACGTGGATATCATTCCCCGGTTGTTTGAGTCCAGAAATTAACAGAGACAACATCATAAACTTACGCTTCATACATAACCATGGAGGTAGGTTATATATTACCAAAATCACAGGCCACGTGTTGTGTGAGATGCTTTGAAGACCATGTGGATTCATTCCATCAGTAGAAAGTGCAAGTCTTAGATTTCTTGACTCTATCCCGAATTCAGGATACTCGTGATCAATTTTTGCCCATTGTGGGGAATCTGCAGGGTGTCGAAATATTCCATCTCTAATTCTTTCATCTGCATGCCATGTCAAGTGTTTTGAATCTTCTTCACTGCGATACATGCGCCTAAATCTTGGTATTATAGGAAAATACCACACGACTTTTGCTGGAGTAGATTCTTTCTTCTTATATCGAGAGACATTGCATTTCGGACACGCCTTAAGTAGTTCATATTCATTTCGAAATAAAATGCAATCGTTAGGACACGCATGAATCCTTTCGTAACTCATGCTAATAGAACACAAAATCCGTTTAGCCTTGTAGGTTCGACTGGGAAGTTCATTATCATCTAGCAACATATCTTTTATGAGTGTTAATAATTCTATAAAGCTTTTATCAGACCATCCATTACTCGCTTTTAAGTTGTACAACTTTAATATCGCCGACAGTCTTGTGAATTTAGTACAACCATTATATAATTCTTTCTCTGCATCACTCAACAAACTTTCAAACATTTTAGGACAATCTCGAAGATCTTCTTCAACTGCTTTTGCGATCTCATCAACTCGGTCCGGCTCATATGTATCTGTATCGAAGTCAGTTGAAGCATATGTCGAACTATTCTCAAAATTAATGTTTCCTTTTTTTTTTCTCACCATGTCTTATCCAACATGTGTAGCTTTGATCAATTCCATTACATACTAGATGTCCTTCTAATTCATCTTCTCTAACACGTTTTCCAAAACAACATTTTAAACAAGGAAAAACTACTCTATTTGGATCTTTTGCATTCTTCACTGCAAACTCAACAAACTCCTTCACTCCAATTTCATACTCTTTTGACAATCGATTGGCTGACATCCATTTCCTATCCATATTATACCACCTATATAAATGCAGTTACAAAACTAATAAGCTTTCAATACTGAACTAATAAACTAATAAGCTTTCAATACTGAACTAATAAACTAATAAGCTTTCAATACTGAACTAATAAACTAATAAGATTTCAAAACTAATAAACTAATAAGCTTTCAATACAAAACATATCAACACGTTTCAAAACAGAACAGATCATGTGATATGAGTTTTTGACAATTTTTGACAATTTCAAAACATAACAGATCATGTGGTATATATAATCTGAATTATTCAATTGTTCATGAGAAATAATGTTGTTTTGGATTAACAGATCTGTTCATAACAGATCATGTTGTTTCTCATGAACAATTGAAGAGATTTAAAACATAACAGATCATGTGGTATATATGTGTAGAAGAGATCATAAAGATTTTTTGACATAAACAAATTAAAAAATACCTGAGACAACGTAGATGGCTGCACAATATGAGGGTTTTGAAAGATCTAGAGAATATGATATGAGGGTTTCCAACGTATATAATTATTTGAAATATGCATTTTACAGTGCTTGTGAAAAAGCGCTGTAATAGGTAATTAAATTCAATGAAAGCGCATGTATTTTACAGCGCTTGTGGAAAAAGTGCTGTAATAGGTAGTTCAATTATTTGAAAGCGCATGCCTTTTACAGCGCTTGTGAGAAAAGCGCTGTAAATTAATACGCGAAAGCGCTTCATTTTACAGCGCTTTTTTTGACAAGCGCTGTAAAAGCCTTATAACATTATGCGCAAACGTTATAAGACATACAACAACACTTCTTTTACAACGCTTGTCATAAAAAGTGCTGTAAAAGGCTCCGTTATTTTTAAAATATATTTTCAACAGCGCTTGTATTTACCAAGCGCTGTAAAAGGGGCGTTGTAAAAGGCAATTTTTGGCGTAGTGTATGTTATGTGGTTACTTTTAATATCAAAAGAGTCAACATAAGTTATAACACCATCGCAATCTTACTTTCAATGATTAAAATGACATATTGATCTCAACTAATTTTTGACATCATTTATCAATTATGGATAACATTTGAAAATTGTTATTTTTAAACACATCAAACTTTTAGTGTTGCAACTCATATTTCACACTGTGTTTTTTCTTAAATAAAAAAAATCTAAAACATACAATTTCTCAAAAAATATGTTTTAACTTAATATATTGAATAAAAAAAGAATTTATTATAAATATCATACAAAATTCGCAATATTAAAAATATAGAAAATCTTATCCTGAACAGTTTTATATTCTGAAAAAGGGTAAATAATTGTTAATCAAGCCAATTTCTTAGAAGGAAGAGGGTGGGGGCAAGAAGATGATTCAAAGAACCATAGCTACCACACTACTTTTCTTGACTTAGGTTGACTAATAATATATATATATATATATATATATATATATATATATATATATATATATATATATATATATATATATATATAAATATTGCAGAAACCTCATCTTCACTTCAACAACTTTATCTCATACTCTGCCAAAAAAAAAAACTTCATCTCATACTCCTTTCCTCATAAATATATACTCTATTTCTCTTCTTTTAAAATTTAACCATCAATTATTGATTACCTATTATCATAATTAAGTACATGTTTTGTTTCAAGTTTGTTCAAGTTTAGAGGTGTTAAAATAAATTTTTGAGTTGTAAATTGTTCAAGTTTGTTCAATTTTGTTCAAGTTTAGAGATTTAAAGATGGTT
>JBBPBR010000002.1:15171132-15205678 GCA_037974775.1 Cicer pinnatifidum
ACAAAAATAATAGGTCTGCCGCATGCTATTCTATTCTCTTCCATTTGATCGGTTGTTGTTTTTTTTTTTTAAAAAAAAATAATTTACTTTCCACTATAAAGGGGTGATTTAGAAAAAAAATTTGGTCTAAAATTACCGCATCTTAAGCTTTTTATATTCTCTTTTATCTAAATAAGTGATTTTTATATATATTTAATTTTTCTTTTATATTTTTTGTGGTTTCATCATTTTTGCGCAGATTTGTGGTTTTGGTGTGGTGTTTTGATTTCTCATTTTATTGTTGTGTTCATTGATTCAAATTGACAAATTAATTTCTTTCAAATGCAAATTTAGGCAATGATTTTGGCGTCGTAACATTATAACTCCAAAGATATAGATATTCCAAACACTTCAATTTTATTATATTGGTATGTAGAGGCATCTTAAACCATAACATTAAAATTCAAGATTTTAATATTTAGTAGTGGATGGTGGCTTCTAGTAGGATGCAATAGCTATCACAAACTTACAATGGTGAAAAAATTGGGTTTTATTCTATATATAATATGTAAATATAAAATTTTAGAATGTTCAGGTGTACAAAATTAAGGATATTAATGCAGTTTTTCAAATGTCAGGATATACTCTAAAAAATTTGCGACTCACCCGAATTGGGGATTATGTGCCAATATTCTAGTTGCACAAACTCATTGCGGGCTCTGATGGTAGACTTTGCCACATTTGTAGAGATTGCGCTGTTTCATATTATTAATATGAGTGATGTAGGTGTTTGTTTACAAATTTATGTTTTTTATTTTTAGTGATTTCAGATTATAATATTTACTATCAATGTAATTTTATTAATATGAATGAAAGAATATTGCTCTTTAATGAGAAAAAAAAACAATTCTCACAAAAAAGAAAGACATAAACAACCAGTCAATCTTTCTACCCAAAGAAAACAATGAGTCAATCTGTATGTAGTGAGTTTAACGAGGAAAAATAAAAAAAGAACAAGAAGAAAAGCTGAGGATGTGAAAGTCAATTTAAATAACATTTTTGTTTTCAAAAAATAAAATAAAAAATAAAGTTCTTTTGTGGTGAATATAATAGTTTACTATAGTGCTGTAATTCTTATTTTATTTTTACATTTATTTTTAAAGTGGTTGAAATGCAAAATCGGTAGATTATTAATATTTGCAATTATATCTTTAACTATCATTATTCAAGAAATACATAATTTCACTTCAACAAAAAAGTCAAAGTCCTTGATCGAAAGTCAACAGTTGAAATTGAAAGAATTAATTATGAAAAGAGGACTTAGTCGAATAAAAAAATTGTCATGATCCAATAACTATCCAAATCCATTTCAACTTAAATCAAACAAGAGTATGAAAGAAGATTTGTGTTTTTGAAGACAATCTAAAGTAAGATTTACATTAAATTTATAATTGAAGAAAATCTTTGACCAAGTTGAAAAGAATACATGGTCAAGATTTGTTTGGAAGAAGATATGATCAATATCTTATCAACAATAATATATGGATTATTTACAAGAAGATTTGATCTAGATTTATCACAAGAAGATATGAATTATTTTCAAGAAGCTTTGATCAAGATTTATCTACAAGAAGATGTGAATTATTTACAAGAAGATTTGATCAAGATTTATAACAAGAATAAATGAACTATTTACCATAAGATGTGATCAAGATTCATTTACAAGAATATATGAATCATTTACAAGAATATATGAATAATTTACAATAAGATATATGATCAAAAATTGTTTACAAGAAGAAATACTCACAAGAAGATATATTTATTATTTGCAAATATATGATTCAGGTTTTGCAAAGAGAAAAGAGAAACCATAACCTATTCAACAAATTGATACTCAAGGCTGAAGGAGAAAATCAGAGAACTCAAAAGCACAAAATTTTCTAAGTTATTAGAGTTTATAAGGTTAAAGTCTAGAGAAATACATGCTCAAAAGAAATATTTACTAAGTATTTTATAGTGTGAGCGTCATTGTTACAATCAACTTGTTAGAACCAAACCAATTTCTTCCAAACTCTTGTAACCCAGTCTGATAGCGACTTTTGTGTTCCTCAAATAATCTGTAGGTTTTCAAGTTGGGTTTAGAAGACTTGATTTGTAGAGTCATGGTGTTTGTGTTCCTTAAAAAGTCTGTAGTTGTGAGGTTGTTTTGAGAAGACTGTCTTGTAGGGTCAGATGCTATGTAATTCAACTTTTGAATTAGTGAATTCAATTTTTCTGCTTGTGGGGGCAGAATGTAGCTACCAAGTTGAAGGTGAACCAAGTTAAATTCTTGTTTCACTTTAATTCTGAAAATCCAACTTAGTCAAACACAATTCAACCCATTTATCGTGTTTGCAACTTCAAAATAAATTATAAAATCAAGATCAAAGATACTATAAGATTAAAATAAAAACAATTAAATTAAACAATTATAAAGTAAAAGTAAAAAGACAAAAGTAAAGTAGTTAAACTGAAACCAAATAGTAAACAAAAAAGTAAATCATAATTTGTCCAATAGTGCTGCGTGACATAGTTAATGTGTCATATAGTCATTTCCCCCACCTTGGTAAGCTTTCAACATCAAAATCGTTTATATATTTTTCTATTCTTTATCTAACAACAAATTGTATTTTTTCTATTTCGTACCTAACTAAACATGAATTCTAATCTAAGACGTGTTTGATTCCATCGTGATACTTATTAAGCAAAAAGTAAACAAGTTTTAACAACTTTTTCAAAAAAGCAATTAAAGCCTTTCAATGATTATAAAGTTTTATCATTTGACCTATTCCTTTTGTTATTTAGGGAAATTTCGTGTGAGGTTTGAGTGAGGATTCAAACTTTCAAGTTCAAAGTTCAAACACACGATTGTAAAATAATATTGTCCTCTAAAAATATAATTTTTAAGAAAAAAAAAACAATATTATTTCAATTGACTTGGTTGACTTGAATTTGTCTTCCATAGGGTCCTACTTAGCTTATATAAATATTTGCAAATTTTCATTCTTGCTACATCATTACTTCTTTCGCATTTGAAAATAATTCTCCACTCAAATTTCATCATAAACACACTCCTCTTGTTATTCCTTTGCAATTGTCACCAACAATTCTTACATAGCTCTCACTAGCTAATTACAACAATGAAGGTTAGTAAAAAAAAAATAATGAGGGTCAAAATTAGAATCATGAAATGAATAATTTGTTTGCTTTTCTCATTTAAATTACTCTATTTATAAGAGGCTGTTTGTTATAAGTGATTTTGGAATTCTTATAATTTTGAGATTTAAAAAAAAATGAGAAATTGTTTTGTGTTTGTCTGTAAAAATTATATATATATATATATATTTTAAGATAATTAGTTATAAAAATCATTTTTTGAGAAGCTACTTTAAACAGCTTTTCAGTTTAAACTGATTTTAGATTTTTTTCAGATTTTTATTTTGTTTCAAAATTGTAACAGACGACACAAATAATTTTTAAAAGTAATTATTTTATGAAATTTTTTAATATACGCAATCATAATTTCCTGCATGGCTTGACTAGTGTTGTCATTTTTCTCTCTCCATATTTTAGAAAGAAAGTAATTGTTGGGTATGAATTAATAATTTATTGATTTGTTTTGTAACAGATAGTTGTGTTGAAGGTAGATTTTTATAATGATAAAATCAAGCAAAAAATGATGAAGACAGCATCTGGCCTTTTAGGTATTGAATTTCATTTCATTTCATATAAGCTCTATAAAGTTATATCTATAATCCAAGATTGAATGTGATTAAGTTTCAAGATGGAATGTGAATTTCATACCATATTAAGTGAAGGATTAATTAATTAATTATTTTTATTAAATAAAATTGTATTTTTATAATAATTTTGCAGGGGTTCAATCAATATCAATAGAGTTGAAAGAAAAGAAATTAACTTTATCAGGGGATATTGATCCAGTAAAGGCAGTGTCGAAGCTAAGAAAAGTGTGTCAAACAGAAATAGTTTCAGTTGGACCTCTAGAAGAAGAAAAGAAGTCAACTGATGTATCTACTACTCTCACCTTTGAACCATATCATTTCTATTATCATACACAACCATCAGATTATATTCAAGGTTACTATATTTGATGTGTACGAGAAGAAGAGTTTCCTTATGAAATACTAAATTTATAAGAAAAATGTATAGTTTGATAAAATATAGAAAGATATTTGGCGTACACTCTTATTTTTATACCTTGAGAGATAAAGATATAAGGAAAATTGTGTAATAAATATGATATGCTGATAATGAAATAGAGAGAAAGTGACTTGTTGAATAGGTGTAGAGAAATCTAGAGTGAATGTATATTATTGTTGTAAAATATATTGCGGTGTTTTTGTTTGATACTTATTTTAAATTTTTGGCTATTTGTGAAATGTATTATGATGTGTTGGGTTTAAAGGCTAATTGTAGGGTATTTTTGTGAAAGTAACTACATACATTTTCAATGGTGTTGAGCATTGCCAATCTTGTTTTATAAGGTAGATACATTATCCATCCATTTGAACTTTCTTAGTGACCTATATGTTTTATTGTTGTACCCTTAAAAACCTCATTCATTTATCTACTACTTTTGTGTTTGGATTAAATCTCATTTGACTTTTTTGTGATGAATATGAACTTTCTATATTGAGTTCTTGACCTTAACTACATAACTTATTTTAAGTGAAATCAAAATCATTAGATTCCTAACATCTATACCTACATTTTCATATGATTTGATTCTCCGTCTCCATACAATGTCATATGCTTTTTGTGCAAAATTGAGCCTGTACGAAACTAGATATCTCTATTTGAGCCTACAATATGAGTCCACTACTCACCGTGCGTAGTGTTGCACAATTGAACTCTATTTAAGGGGGTTTAAGTCAAACTTTTCCATTTTCCATCCAACTATATCCACCTTAAACACCTCTAATCTTTCAAAAACTATATTTTCTTGTGAGTCTTGAAAATCTAAGATTTCATCTTGAAGTAACATGAATCAATTCATAGGTGTGTGAGTCAATTTACAAAAATATTGGGATTGTGAATTGATTCACGCCTTTGATAAGACATGGTTTGGAACTTCAAGAATGAGTTCATGACCTCTGCAAATTGATTTAGAAACATGTGGGTCGATTTAAAAAATGAGAAATAGCTTAGAAAACTTTTTAATGCAATTTAAAGTGTGACACATGTTCCTAACATGCAACTAAAGTTATGAATGAAAAAAGAGAAAAAAAGGAAATACACCGTCGGTGTACTTACTAGTTTTACATTGACATACAATAATGTTTGAAAAATGGTAGTAATTTATAGAAGTTGATTATTAAATAGACATAAATAACAAGATGATGGGTTCTCAATGGGACAATGTAAAACTATTTTACAATATGCGTGTATGGTCGTTACACTTATGATAAAATATAACTTTTTATATCACTTTTTTCAATTCAATTGCATTTGTGAATGTTTGAGAAAATAAAAATCATCAAATGCATACACATATAATCAAAATAAACCTAATTTGACATCTATAGAAATACTAAATTTATCCTAGAAAACCTTACTATTACAATTTTTTGTCATGGGCTAATTAACAAAAAATAATATGAGAATATGTTTTGTTCGGAGTAAGTTGTTGTCCTTTATGCTTGAAAATATAAATGATGACCTAAGGAATCAGGGGTGGTTATTCCTATACTTTTTATGTCTAGTTGAACTTAATCATGAAATAACAAAGTGAATTGAGATATTATATGGTAGTGGAAGTTATTTGAGTCCTTATCATCTTTTATTAATATTGATCCAAGTTTATCATTAATTTTTTATTCCAAATATCATTAACAATTACCTAAGTACAATAAACATTTTTGCTTAAACACAATTTTTGTAGAGACAATTTTTACTTACTACTATAAGTCTATAACTAGGTATCATCTGGTACGTTTTTCATATTGTTATAAAATATTCTTGAAGATTTTAAGTTTCAATATCAATATTTAATAGGATAAAAGCCTATTAAAATTTGTAGAAATATTAACTTGCGATAACATTCTTTTGAGTTTTTTACGACTTTCTAAAGTATTTTCAAAACATCACGTGTTGAATATGAATCAAGTGAATGTAGGTTTGTTAACATGCATAAGATTGTGTAATTGTTAATAAGTTGTGAAACGTGATAAATAAAGATACCATTGAGATAAAATATTTAATAATGTTTTAATGACAACAAGCTATAATGATTGAATAATTAATAGATTTTCATTTATCTTATTATTTAATGAATATTCTTCAGTGTTAAATTAAGACATGCACGTGTCGGAAGGAACAAGCAAGATTGGATTAATTCAAATCAAAATATGAACACAAAACATCTTCTAATATACATTAGAAAGTTCAAAACAGACCTTACAAAGTTATGTCAAAAACATATTTAGGAATATCTACACAAATAAAGTAAATTGAAATATCTTGATATCACTCCTATTTTTTCTTCATATATAAAACATCCTTAAACTATTTCAAAAATGAATAAAGTAAAGATAAAAACATGAAGAACATATAAAGACATTCATTATCATAAACAAAGAATAAAGACATATGAAACACTCTCAACATGCTGACAAGTGCAACAAACATTTCAAATTATCCTTAGAAAAATTAACAAATTTCAGAACTAGCATGAGCAGATGCAAAGACTACAACTCAACTTTAGAAAGTTCATTCATCAACTTCATGAACAGTAGAAAGTTCATGAGGTTAGAATATTCATACAAAAGTATACCATTACAAAAGTCATAGAAAAGTGACATAAGGCTAATACATTAGAAATGTTCACTACCGTAAACACAATCACCATAGAAAGATATGTTGAACTTTATGTTTTCTCTCTCTTCACTAAATGACAATAACAAACCCAAAAAATATTCTCAAGTTCACTTAAGCTCATAATGTTAATTACTCTTCAAGATTAGAGTTGTCAAAATGGGCTACCCTAAATGAGTCAGCCCACTAAAACACAAAGCTTGAGCCTAATAATAACACCTCGATTTTAAACAGGGTGATTGTATTTTTTTGCTTCCAAAAATCAACTAATAAAATACCAAAGCGTAGCACAAAGACAAATGTCCTAATTAATTACATCATAATTAAAACAAACTGAAATACTTTTGAAACGACAAATCAAAATATCCAAATATAAAATACACTGGGGCTATGAGGCCTATCCAACATAGCTCATATCCCTGAGGTATTCTCAGCAGACACCTGCATAAAAGCACTGCCCCAAGAATCTCAACTTTCCCCACGTCACATCAAAAAGTGGTACATGGATCCATCAAAAGAAAAGTCATCAGACAACTTAAGCTAGATACAGTCTTCCAAAATGAAATAAATACCACCACCTAATCTTATCATGCTACAAACACTATACAACCCGGGTGATCTCCATGCGCCCGCAAGATCCTCCTAACACAACTTCGGTCATGTATGTCTAACTACAAGCCCGTCTCTAGGATACTAACCAGTAGGACAATCCTGGTTCTCATCTGAGGACAAAGCCCAATTTCCACAATATTGTAAAAGGTCACCAACCGAAATTAATAAATATCACATAGCATTTAAATTTCAAATGCACAAAATAACCTTTCAACTTAGTATACTCTTTGAAAGGGTTTTCATATGCCAACCATACATAATCAAAGATGAAACATGAAATTTTTAACAAAACTGCACTGTTGTAGCCGAATACAACTGAGAAAATGCAGATCTTCAGTTCTAAAATGCCTCTGAAACGATTAACACTTCAAACATTAGCATTATCAATTATAAATACATAATTAACACCATATTAATCTCCACAAATTCACACCTCAATCATTCATAACATCAATTATGAACACATAAGTACATCGAAACTTAATCAACCCCACTTCACACCTCAAAGCAATTACGACAAGCACTCTAATGTAATGCGTATATGCCAAAATGCATGATTTCGGAATTCCAAACCAAAACCCTCATCGAAGGGCGTAAATTATAATTGTACAACCTCTCACATACCAGTACTAATTACCAAGGTGCAATTCCTCACGGATCAGCATGATTTACTAGCGTGCAGTCGCTCACAGACCAGCATAACATACAAGAGCACAGTCGCTCGCATACCATCACGATTTTCTAGAGTGCAATCGCTCACATATCAGCATATTCTAGAGTGCAATCTCTCACAAATCAACACAACATACAAGAGCGCAGTCGCTCACAGACCAGCACGAGATACAAGAGTGCAGTCACTCACAGACCAGCATGATTTTCTAGAGTGCAATCGCTCACTGAACAACATATTCTAGAGTGCAATCTCTCATCTATCAGCACGACATACAAGAGTGCAGTCGCTCACAGACCAACACGATTTTCTAGAGTGTAATCGCTCACAGTTTAACATATTCTAGAGTGCAATATCTCATAGATCAACACAACATACAAGAGTGCATTCGCTCATAGTCCAACACGATTTTCTAGAGTGCAGTCGCTCAAAGATCAGCACATTCTAGAGTGCAATCTCTCGCAGACAAGCACGACGCGACAATCTCCGCAAGGATAAGATGAACCAACAATTCACATGGCATCATCCCATGGCCTATCACGGTCACCACTATCACCATGGCCCCATCGCGACCACCATGTACTATGAAATGCATGAACATACTTTGACTCTTTTCACCACAATCATTAAGTAAATGCAGCTATTAAAAGATTTTCCATTTTTAATACTCATTTAACACTAATGATTTTTCAGATACAACACAGAGCATACAGAAATATAATTATTCACACTAATTTTAATTTCCACAAACACACATAAATCACATCTCCAAATCCAATCCACACATAAATTGAATTAAATTCATTTTCTACCAATTCACACATAAACTTCTTCTAAAAAATTCATAATATTAATTATGAACACATCCATTTCACCAAACATGAATCACCATAATTTTCAAACATTAATCCCCCATATTCAATCTCCAAAATTTTCAACCATAAATTACCATAACAACATTAATATATCAGAGTTCTCCCCACCGCTAACTCGGTGCCAACGGTGTCGATTCCTTTTCGAGACTCAAGGAGCTAACTACATAAACATAAATATTTATAACAATTTATTCACAATAAAATTAATCCAACCACAACGAAATTCCCAAAATTAAATCTTTCTCCCACATCAAACTTTTAATACCAAGTAATCTATATTATTTACTTGAAACTAAATAAAACAAATACTGTCCAAATTTCACATACACACACTCGACTATTAAAGCACTGAAATTTTTGAGTAACATTTTAAACTCTAACCATTTTTAATTTCAATCTATCTTTTTGCTCAAACTCTTTAACTTAATTAAAATTTGAACTTTTTCACAACTTTAACAACTCTAATTTTTTTTTTTGTAAAATTTTAATTTCAGTTCAAACTCATTTATTTGAAAATAACTCATTACGTAATTCAAACTCATCAAATTTAATTACCGCCAATTCACACCAACAACAATCAATTCAATTCCACAACACACATATAGCACCTCAATTAAATTTCAACAATTCAAACGTAACTCATCCAATTTCAAAACTCCACATTTTTACACATAAACCACGAAATTTCATCAATTCATTTTCCACAAAATCCGCAAACACATCACATATAAAAAATTCATAATAATAATTATGAACATATAAATCACATCAAATATAGATCACCATAAAGCATACATCAAAACACACTGAAAACAAATTTCACTAATTCAAACATAAACAAATTAAATTCATTTTCCACAAAATCACACCTCAAATACATCAAATTTCTTTTCTACAAAATCACAAGTAATTTCCTAAATGCAAACTTAAAGTTTTGAAGGAATCCTTACCTCCATTGTAGCTTTAACAACCGATTTCGGCTTCGTAATTAATTACAGTAAAATTTTCGTTCACGTTGTCACTTTCAAAGTTGGCTCACTAGCACCGTAGTATGGAGACGAGCAACTTTTCCTTCTGTCACTTCTCGAAATGAAGCTCAGAAGTCGAAGAAAAAAGAAAGTTTGTTTTTGAAAAAAACCAAAACTTTATTTTTGGTAACAGAGAAAAAAGAAAAAAGAAGAGTCATGGTGGCGTGGAATGGCATGAAAAAAATATTTGCCTTTTCTCTTTCTGCTTTCTGTTTCTAGCCTTGCTTTCTCGCACACACACTAATATATATATATATATATATATATATATATATATATATATATAAACATGTTACTTACTAATAATATATATATATATATATATATATATATATATATATTATAATTAAAACTAAACCAACAAATATCTAACAACTCTTAAAAACATCTCTTCTCCAATTACTTTTTCAAAAAAATATCTACTCTCGTCATTATTCAATTTGACAGGTGAAATTTTCAGCAACAAGTGACATTTTAAAAAAGACTGTCCGATATTAAATTTTTCGTAACATAATTAAATTATTCTCTGACAAATAATTTTAATCGGGTCTCAAAATATATATAAATATTAAAGATATTATTAACTCTAATAAAATATGTTTTTGATATTTAGTTCACAAAATAAAATCCAATTGAGCTGAATGCCTACGCAATTTAACACAAAATACTCTAAAATTGCATAAATTAGATTTTAAAATATTAAGGGTCTTACATTACCCATTTAGGTTAGTTCGTATGGGTACTAGGTATCCCGCATACCGCATAAGAAATTTAAAAACAAAAATAGTTAAATTGACCTATAGAAAAAAAGTCAAAAAGAGATCCAACCCACATTGGTTATGTATATATTATCTTTTGTGGTAGAATATTATCTTTAGTTGATTATATATTTTTAACAATAATTTTTATTTTATTTTGTAGACTTCGAAAATGACAATGAAGCTTAAGTTTAGTTATAGATTTAGCGCTAATCATTTTGGATGTACATCCTATTTAGTTATTACAAAGATCTTGTTTATAGTGTGACTCCATTTGAAATACCTACATTTTGGATGTACGTCCTATTTGTAGTGATGTTTCAATAAGAGTACCTGACTCTAGTGACCAATGACTTTAAGGATTGTAGAACCCACCCAGGAAAGTATTCACAAATTTAGAAGTTTATAGACTTCAAAATCTCTTCAATCTTGGATATAACTCATCTAAGTCATGTCCTAGGTTTCTTGCTTTTAAATGGCAAGATTTGTTTTATTTTTACCATCCGACGTCAATATACCTCTAAATTTTTATTTGTTGTATCCGTGCAAATATCTTTCATCGATAATGATGAAGTTAAATATTTTTATAGTACCATACATTCCTTTCATGAATTAAAAAATATTTTCAACACCATACAATATAATGTTCATAATCATTCATTTTTATGTAGGTACATTAGAGAACCATTGAATTCAAAGTTAGGTTATGAATATCTCTGATTAAAAATGGGATTCAACAATGAAACCACAATCCCAATACTAAAGAAAACTCTAACTGTGAAAGCCAAAAACCCTCAAGTTGAAAGTTTAAAAATATATAGAAAGATTCTTGATTGATTTGATGTGGACGTACAAATAAAGGCTATTAAAGTTTTAGCTCAATTCTATGACACTCCATTAAGATGTTTCACCTTTGGAAGAGTTTGGACCAATTTTAGGCTACTCCATAGAAAAAGGGAAAATTTATCGTTACATGAGGAATTATCTATCCACAACCAAAGTAGTAGAGGTACTAAGTGTTGAAGAGGAAAAATTGATTAACCAAAAGAAGAAAGGGACTTCTAGTTTTGTAAGAAGTTTTTTTGGAGGAAATAGCACATCATTTAGCTAAAGCCCAAGATTGGAGTGATTTTATAGAGGTGTTAGCTCTCACAATATATGGGGTTGTTCTATTCCCAAGTGATGAAGAAATTATAGATTTAGCAGCGATCAATGTTTTCCTAGCTTGAAAGAATAGAGAAGAAAATCCTACAACAGCCGTCCTCATAGATGTGTACTATACACTTAACTATTTCCATGAGACAAAAAGGAAAGCAAATTTTGTGTTGTTTACCTGTTTTGTACATATGGTTGGTGAATCATATGGTTGGTGTATATGGGGTTGTTCTATTCCCAAGTGATGAAGAAATTATAGATTTAGCAGCAATCAATGTTTTCCTAGCTTGAAAGAATAGAGAAGAAAATCCTACAACAGCCGTCCTCATAGATGTGTACTATACACTTAACTATTGCCATGAGACAAAAAGGAAAGCAAATTTTGTGTTGTTTACCTGTTTTGTACATATGGTTGGTGAATCATATGTTTGATAGTGGATGCCAAAAGCGTTACCCTATCAATGATTTCAAGAATAGTTATGTTGACATAAAGGATAATCAAGGATGGGCTCGAACATTGGTATATGTTAACGAAAAAAATAGTTCAATGGTATGCTAGATGGCAAAAGTAAAAGAAGTAATATACCAATGTGGAACATTCCCTAATGTGCCACTTATAGAGACCAGAGGTTGTGTGAATTATAACCCAATATTGGTCTTGAGAAAACTTCGGTATCCCATCATAGGAGAACCAACACCAAAATTGATAACCCTTTTTATTGTTTATGAAATGGGTCAAGAAAACCTTGAAGATTTGAGTAGACATTGTCAATCTTGGAATATGATAATCAGAAAAGGGAAGGAACTTTGAAGTAGAAGTTGTGGAGCAGATCATTACTAGCGACAGTGGGTAAAGAATAAGGTCCAAGATAATAAGCTACCTTTTCGTCATACATCTGAGGTGGTTGATGAAACACCGATACAACCCACTATTGTTAGTGAAGAGATTGAAAGGTTGCAAGCATCACTTATGAAGGTGGAAGAAGAATTTGCAAGAAGAATTGATGGTAGTCCGTCGAACATATGAGATTGCCCAATTGGAAAATAAGTAGAAGACAATTTCCCCTGAAAGATAAAATAAGAAGGCGAAGGTGGAGGAGGATTATAAGCCCAAGCTTCAATGCAATTTCAGGGATTATGAAGAGTCATTATGTTAGAGAAGACAAAAAAGAGACCAAGCACAAGAAGAGGTTGAGAAATTGAGAAAATGGTTGAAAGATTCAGAAATCAGTGAGAGAAATGCGAAAAGACAATTGGAAGATTTGAAACAACAGTTGGAGAGAGTGGTAGCATAATATAAGACAAGGGTAAAATAATGAAAGATTGAAAAACAAGAAGGTGTTGCCATGTACCAAGATGCATGGTTGAAAGAACAAGAGGAAGTAAATACGTTAAGAAATTGAATGATGGATAAAGTGGAAGCAATAGAGATGCTTTGGCCTAGAGGGATAATGTGGATGAATCGTTATGAAAAACTCACTTTCATAGCTAACCAAGCCATCGAAAGGGTCCTCGTACTCCTAAGGAAAGAAGAAGCAAGCATAGTTCTATCTACCACACCTGTTGAGATTATTACCTTCATTCAACATTGTAATAGTTTGATAGAAGCAGTGAATGATTTAATTCACTTAGAGCGATATAAACAATGTATTTTAAAAATAATGTTGCACTTGTGTCTAGGTTGTGAAATCAATGGTTCTCTAATACCCACATGCATGCATATAAATCTTCATTTTTTTTACTAGCATAATAGGATCTTTCCGAAAAAATCAATAAAGCTGCTTCCACAACACCTTTAATAGAATCGCGCAAATTCCAAAATAACAAAAGAACTTGAGCAAAACCAAGAAGTGATGATAGTAGATGTTAGTCAATTGAAGTACAAGGTTGATCGAATCTTATAATTGAAGAAAATCTAAATTAAGATTTGATTCAAAATTATAATTGATGAAAAAATAAAATAAGATTTGATCCAAATTTATAATTGAAGAAAATCTTTGACCAAGTTGAAAAGAAAATATGGTCAAGATTTGAGAAGATTTTAGTAAGATTTGAACAAGATTTATCTACAATAAAATATGAACAAAATCAATTTGAAAATTTTACAAATGCAATATGAACAAAAATAAAACATAATCAATCTGAAGAGTTTACAAACAAAATAGAAATAGAATCAATTTACATGATCAATTTGAAGAGTTTACAAACAAAATAGAAATAGAATCAATTTGAAGAGTTTACAAACTCAATATGCATAAGATACAATTCAAAATTAAACAACGACTAAATTAAAGCCGTATTTTCAACTATAAATAAACACTCAAGGCTGAAGGAGAAAAGAATAAAAAAGTAGAAAAGAGTAGAAGAACTCACAAGCTCAAAATTATAAATTCATCTTAAGGTCAAAAAGAGAAATACTTGTTCAAGTTAGAAATATTTTATGAGTGTTCTTTTCTTAGAGTGTGAGAGTTATTATTATTATCAGCTTTTCTAGAAGCAACTACTCAAGTTCCAATCCTTTGTATCCAACTTGATAGTGGTTTAGTTCCTTCTTCAATCTGGGGGTGTCAGGTTTTTCGGAGAAGACTTGGCTTGTAGGGTCAAAGTGGTTAGTTCCTTCTTCAATCTGGGGTTGTCAGGTTGTTAGGAGAAAACATGGCTTGTAGGGTCAAGGTGGTTAGTTCCTTAAAAGTCAGGGGTTTTCACGCTGTTCGGAAAGACTGACTTGGAGGGTTAAGTGCTTTGTAATTCAAGTTATTTGAATTAGTGGATTAAAACCTTATGAATGAGGGGATTGGATGTAGCCAAGTTAATAGTGAACTTGGATAAAGCTATATGTCAAATTTTGTATGCTTTTGTTGTTTGATGGAATTATAATGCAAATTGTTGTTTGTTTGAATCAAAAGTCTGGGGTTTTCAAGTTGTTTGGGAAAAATGACTTGGAGGCTCAGGTGCTTGGCAATTCAAGGTATTTGAATTAGTGGATTAAAGCCTTCTAAATGAGGAGACTGGATGTAGCCAAGTTAATGGTGAACCAAGATAAAGCTATATGTCAAATTATTTAAGGTACAATACCATGAAATTATAAAGTCACATCCCAATTGGCCAAACATCAATCAAATGATAACTTGCAACCTAAAGGAACTAATGTCAGCAATATTTCAGGGATAGGTGGGATAACTCGGAGTGATCCAGTATACAACCCTGAACAACCTAGGTAAAAGGAAGGCCATGGAGAAAAAGGGAAAAAATTTATGTATCATGATATAAAAGGACCAAAGACTAGCAAAAAGACAGTGCCTAAAGAAAAAGCTAAATAATTTTTGAAGTTTATCAAGCAAAGTGAATATAAGGTGGTGGATTAGGTAAATCAAATCCCTTTCAAGATAGACGTTCTTTCCTTATTATTGAACACTAAAGGACATAGAAGGGCATTGATGAAAGTTTTAAGCGAGACCTATGTTACTCATGATATCACTGTCGACCAGTTTGATGGAGTTGTCGGTAACATCACTGCCAATAGTTGTTTGAGTTTTAGTGATGGAGAATTATCAAATAAAGGGCATGGCATGATAAAGCAGTACACATCTCTGTGAAGTAACATGATCATATTCTCGCACGGGTGCTAGTTGATAATGGTTCATCATTGGATGTCATCCCAAAATCAACACTCTTAAAGTGATGGATATTTAACAGGTGTATAATTGTCTTTTAGGGAGACCGTGGATTCATGTTATCGGAGTAATGACATCCAATGTACATCAAAAGCTAAAGTTTATAGTGAACAATAAGATGGTGATAATATATAGGGAATAAGATATGATAATAAGCCATCTATCTTCCATGGGCTACATCGAAGATACAAAGGAAGCCATAGAGACTTCCTTTCAAGCATTAGAAATTGAAAATTTTATCTTCATGGGTGAAATATCTTGCTTAAAGGAAATACAAACATCTACCATATCATTGAAGTCTACCAAAGCCATGTTAGAAGGGTTTGTTTTTGTTAAATTGGGAGAAATTGTTAGAAATACCAGAAAATAATTATAGGTATAGATTAGGATATGTACTTACCAAAGGTGATAAGGAAAGGGTTGTGAGACAAAAAAGGGAAAGCAGGATGGCTCGTCTGGAAAACAGGACACCGAATTCATAAAAGATACCTATTTGTGATATTCGCCAAACCTTCAAAGCGCTGGAGTAATATATGCTGACTAGGTGGTTGTTGTGGAAGAAGATCATGTTGATGATGATTGATCTGTTGTTGCACATGGGTCAAATACAATTAATAAAATATAAATAAAAGTAATAACTCGAATCATTTCACAAAGACTTCTGATATAATGATAACAATTGAAATGAAAGTTGAAATTAAAAATGGGTTTTGTTAGATTTTTGATTTAACAGATGAACAAAACGATTAATCCACTTACATGAGTTTCAGATCTATCACAGATTCTATCAATGAGTTTAATTTCTAATTTGTGATTCTATTCTTATTTGACTATGGAATTGATCATGTCATCGAGTTTCCCGTTTTTGTTAATTCATTTTCAAAGTAATAATGTATTTGAACTTCTTTTGTTCTGCCCAAGGCTATAAGGATAACTAATTAGAGAACATGTATTTCACTTTCGTCCTTATCATCAATAAATGCATTTTTGAATTCTCCAACCGATTTTTTTCTTCTTTTCTTTTTCTTGAAATGACAATCTTTATTAATTTTCTTTTTCCTTTTTCTTCTTAATTTAAATAATGTAGAGTCGAAAATGACTCCATTGAAAATAACAGTGCTAGAATCCATTCTTATAATTTTGTACACCCAATTAGTCATGTTGATGAGGATTGTGAAGACAATTGTGAACCTCCCCTATAACTAGAAAGGCTATTGGAATAGGAAGCTAAGATAATCCAGACCTACCAAGAACCTACTCAGGTGATCAATTTAGGGATTTAATACGATAAGAAAGAAATTAAAATCAATATATCTATGAGAGAAAGTGACATAGTTGAACACAAGCTACCGCTCAAGTCTGAATGTGCTCTAATTAAACAAAAAATAAGGAGGAGAGGCTTGATATGTCACTTAAAATTAGAGAAGAGGTTAAGAAGCAATTTGATGACAATTTCTTAGTAGTGGCCAAATATCCTTAATGGGTTGCTAATATTGTCCCAATTCTAAAAAAGAATGGAAATGTTTGAATGTGTGTTGATTATCGAGATTTAAATAAAGCTAGTCCTAAATATGATTTCCCTTTGCCTCATATTGATGTCATAGTAGATAACATTCTTCAATATTCTCTTTTCTCATTCATGAGTGGTTTCTTAGGATACATTAAAATCAAGATGGCTCCCAAGGATATGAAGAAAACTATAGTCATCACTCAATAGGGAACTTTTTGCTATAAAATGATGCCATTTGAATTGAAGAATGCTGGAGCAACATATGAAAGAGCAATGGTAACTTTGTTTCATGACATGATGCATAAAGACATAGAGGTTTATGTGGATGATATGATTTCAAAGTCTCAAATCGAAGAAAACCATGTTGTTAACCTTCCAAAGTTCTTTGTGTGACTAAGGAAGTTCAGACTCCATTTAAATCTTACTAAATACATTTTTGTTGTGAGATCAGACAAGTTACCTGGATTTACCATTAGTAAAAATGGATAGAAGTGGACCCATATAAGGTAAGAGAAATATAAGAAATGTTAACTTCACACACAAAAATAAAAGCTCGTGGCACTGCTTCATGCGAGCCAATTTTCAAGTTGTTAAGTAGTACTTGTCAAAACTTCCAATCTTGGTGCGTCATGTTCCTAGGCAACCACTTATTATGTACTTAACAGTACTCAACGAGTCAATGAGTTGTGTACTGGGGCAACATAATGAATCTGGTAAAAAAGACCATGATATTTATTATTTGAGTAAAAGGTTAACTAGTTGTGAAACAAAGTATTCACTACTCGAATGAACATGTTGCACATTAGCATGGAATGCTCGTCGGTTGAGGCAATACATGTTATGTCATACGACTTGGTTGGTGTCTAAAATGGACCCAATTAAGTATATCTTTAAGGACTTTGTTCTTACTGGAAGGATTGCTCGTTGGCAAATGTGGTTATCAAAATAGGAAGGCTATCAAAGGAAGCACACTTGCAGAGTATTTCGCCCAACAACCTGTAGAAGATTATCTATCAAGGCAATATGAATTTCCCGATGAAGGCATAATGACTTTATTTGAAGAGACTGAATTATTTGATAAAGTAAAATGGACATTGGTGTTTGATGGTGCTTCTAATGCATTATGGCATGGAATTAGAGCCATTTTGATTTCCCTAGAGAACTAGTTTACTCCCTTTACATCTAGGTTGTGTTTTGATTGCACAAACAATATTGCAGAATATGAGACATGTGTTATGGGCATTAAAGCAACCATTGAATCAAAGGTAAAAGTTTTTTAGGTATATTGAGACTCATCGTTGGTCATCCATAAAGAAAGAGGAGAGTGGGAAACTTGAGGTTTGAAATTGATTATGTATTATACGCATAACAAAGAATTGACCGAACACTTCGAGAAAATCACTTTTCACCATATTCCTCAAGAAGGAAACCAATTGGTCGACACCCTGACCACATTGTCATCAATGTTCAAAATAAGCATCGGTCAGGATGTGGAGGTCATAAAAGTTAACAAAAGAATAAGACAGCATAGTGCTTATCAATAAAATAAAAGTTTGGCAGCAAGCCATGATTTTATGATATCAAATCCAATGTTAAGAATAAAGAATATCCACTGGGTGTTTTAGAGAACGACAAGATGGTTTTGAGGAGGTTGTCAATGAACTTCTTCTTAAGCGGTGATGTGCTTTATAAGAGAAATCATGATATGATTCTTCTTAGATGTGTGGATAAAACAAAAGCAAAGGAAATCATTCAAGAGGTTCACGAAGGTTCTTTTGGAACTCATGCAAATGTCAAAACAGTGGCAATAAAAATCTTATCGGTTGGCTACTATTGGTTGACCATGTAGTCTGATTGCTTTAGTTATGTAAATAAATGTCATAAATTTCAAATCTATGCTGAGAAAGTACAAGTACCGCCAACCTCTTTAAATGTCTTAACATCACCTAGTAGCTATTGACTATTTCACAAAATGGGTTGAAGCTGCTTCTTATGGCAATGTGACGAGGAGTGTAGTTGTTAGATTCATCAAAAGAGAATTAATTTGTCGATACGACTTGCCAAATGAGATTATCATTGATAACGCGACCAATCTGAATAACAAAATGGTGAAGGAGTGATCTGATAGTTTTAAAATTCAGCACCAATTTGATTAACAATCTGAATATCAATACTTTGAAAATTGTGTAAGTTATAGTCATCGAAGAGTAGTATTGAAAAAAATTAGTTAAAGTTGTATCAATAAAAATATAATAATACTTTGAAAATTGTGTTAGTAGTAATCATCGAAGAGTAGTATTGAAAAAAATTAATTAAAGTTGCATTGAAAATTTAAAATGACATTCATTTTTAGTCAATTTTTTTTAAAGTGATGTTCATTGTGTGAGAGATAATTTGCTTTAATAGTTAATATAAAAAAGTCAAAATAACACTTACCCATCCTAGAAAAATATTTCCCTACAAAAGTCACACAAGCCAACACGCCACCAATCTAATGAATATGTTAGTCAAAACATCAAAGGTTAACTTGTAAACTATGTTGCATTGAATAATATGTTACAAATTTTATATATGACGATGATTAGATTTTGAGAGATAATGTAAGAAATGTTGGGGTTGATTGCAAGTCCCACATCCTTTAGTGTGGGAGAATAAGGAGAAGGCCAAGGCTATATATTGGGTTTTGGTCCTCTGTTTTCAAATGCACCAGTCAGCAATAGCACTTTAAACTTGTATCTGACTTAGTTTAAATATTTGCTTTGTAAGAGTGTGGTTGTACTGGGTGTTGGGTGTGAGTGAGAGAAGTCTATGTGTTGTAACAATTTTCACATAGTGTTAATTCTCTGGTTGCCGGTTTAGGCAGCGGCCGTGGTTTTTTCTCCGGTTTTGGAGTTTCCACGTTATATTCTTGTGTTGTGATTGTTTCTTAATTCTTTTGAACTTATGCTATTTTTTTCCCAACAACTGGTATCAGAGCTAGGTTCGGAGGTTCGGTGGGATAATTTTTCTTAGTATGCTCTGTGGTTGCAGCTTTGTCTGATCTTCCACATCAGAAAAGAATTATCCTTGGTATTGTTAGGAGAAAGGTGATACTGTGAAAGTGCTGTTTAGGGAGGTTCTGGCTAAGGAAAGACTTGATATTTAAGCGTGTCTGTTGTGACCCACCTCTCTTTCCTGTGAACTTACCTGGTGCACAGTTTACAGTCTGCATGCAGCTGCTATGTCTTATTCAAGCGTTATGAAGTTTGACATAGAGAAGTTTGATGGAAGAATCAACTTTGGCTTGTGGAAAGTACAAGTCAATGATGTGCTTATACAATCAGGATTACACAAGGCGTTGAAAGGAAACACTTCCAACATGGAGACCGACAAGTGGGAGGAACTAGATTTGAGAGCTGCAAGTGCAATTCGTCTGTGTTTGGCAAAGAATGTTCTTGCGAATGTGCATAATCTGTCATCAGCCAAGCAACTCTGGGAGAAGCTTGAAGGGTTATATCAGGCTAAGGGCATCTCAAATCGGTTGTTGTTGAAAGAGCAATTCCACAATCTGCGCATGGATGAGGGTACGAAAATCTCTGATCATCTTAGTACTTTGAATAATATTATCTCTGAGTTGGAATCTGTAACATCCGAAATTTCAAGATAAACTATTTTATTAATTAAATAGAATTTTAAAGAAATTAATTTGGTTTTAAAATTATTTTAGAATATATGTTGATTAATTTTATGATTACTTCTCCTTATATGTATGAGTTTCTTATGGTTTGATAACCATATATATTTGATTTTATGAGTAATATAAATTATAAATATTATATTTAGTTATTTAATTTATTTTAAAAAAAAAATATATAATAGTATTTTAGCAAAAGTATTTTAGATGATAAGATTTTGAGTGAGTTTAAAATATAGATATGCATTAGATATTTGTGGTGATATTTTCATGTACGTTAAACTATATAACAAATTTGTGCATAGTAATATTTTAATTATTTAAGACTATTTCAAATTTTAATTATTTATTTTATAATTAATGGTTTTGAGATGGTAGTAATATTGTGATCAATATCTTTATTTCTATATATTTTCTATGATATGATGGTTTTAAACGTATTTATTGGGATTTAGTAATAAATATAAATTATTTGTGTTATATTTAATTATTTTATCGTTTTGACTATTCCATAATTATGGAAGTATGTTATGTGAGTTTATTGTAAAATAGTATAGTAATAATTGTAGTTAATATTGTGAATGAGTTTTTGTTATTAATGTATTTTCAAATAGTAATTAGTTAAATTACTTTTTATAAATATTAGTTTTGAAATAGTGGTAAAACGTTAGTATTGAAATTGTGTTAAAAAAAATTAGTTTTAGTAATTGTTGGATTTATTTAATAATAATATTAATAATAAGAATAAGAATAAGAGTAACAGTAACAGTAATAGTAATAATTAATAATAATAATAATAATAGAAGTAGTAGTAGATAATAATAATAATAATAATAATAATAATAATAATAATAATAATAATAATAATAATAATAATAATAATAATAATAATAATAGTAATAATAATAATAGAATTAGTAGTAGTAGTCATAATAGTAGTAAAAATAATATTGTCTCCTTCCTATTCCTCATTTAGGCCCAACACTAAGAAAAGAATACTGAAACCCTAGCCACTACTACAAACCCTAGTTCACAAAACATTTTATAAATAAAACCAAAAATCCAAGCCACCATCACCATCACCTCCTCTTTTTTCGGCATCAAAAGCTTAGAACATCTTTTCCTTATGAACGACTTTGTGGGGCTTAGAGCTTTGTACTAGGAAGGAAAGCGGCCAATGTAAGGGCTTTTCCCCACACAGATTATTGTTAGGCCGTTAGTTGAATGACATGGAATAAATAATCGCGATTACTTGTATTTTAAAAGAAATAAATGTAGACTAATAAAACTCCTAATTTTTATGAGATTAAATTTAATATTTGACTTCTATGTAGTAAAGTATAAAATTTTATGCGATATATGATCAAAAAGACTTAATTCTTATTATGTATATTGGTTGGAGTGTGAAATTGTATTGTTATATATGTTAAAGTGTTAATTCTTATGGCCTATATGATATCAAATTGTTGTCTCTAGGTGTATGTGGTGAAAGTTATAATTTTTATCATTATTTATCTATGAATACGTGATGGTCATGATATGGATGTGTGTATGCATTCTTAATGATGTGTGAATGAGTTGATGATTTTAAAAAGGTGATTTTTGAAGGCACGTGGCATAATTCTTAGTAGGTTGTGTGGGTATATATCTATTGCATACTACATTTTCATGGCATGGCATGTGCATCTTCGTGGGAGTTGCCTTAGTGGCAGGTGTGATTTTCTGTGTGGAAGTTGCCTTAGTGGCAGGTGTGATTTTTTGTGTGGAAGTTGCCTTAGTGGCAGGTGTGATTTTCTGTGTGGAAGTTGCCTTAGTGGCAGGTTTATATCTGGATCATGTAGTGTTAGGAGCATTCATCATACATATGTTTTGAGATACAATTTATCGGTTTGTTGGAATATATCTATTTGATTCTATATCTTCATGTCATGGCATATGCATCTTCGTGGAAGTTGCCTTAGTGGCAGGTGTATATCCGGATCATATAGTTCTAGGAGCATTCATATGCATATGTTTTGATGTACAATTTATTAGTTTATTCATTTTTTTTCTTTTAAATGGAAGTTTTTGCCTTTATGAGTTTTGTGTTATTCTTCTATATGTCTTGCTTTGGTTTGATGTGGATGATGGAAAAAAATTGACCCTTACAAACAACATTTTAGGTACTAATGAGTTCGAGGAGATTCAAGAGTGGTTAATGAGTATTGACGTGTGGCAAACGCGGGGTAAACATGGGTTTTTCTTTCAAGGCGATTTTGTAATAATGGAATTATCCAACATTTTTAAACTCTTTTAATCTTTTGTCACAAATTGCTAAAATGTAGTACAATTCTATGAATACTGAAGTGGTTCTCTTTTGACTAGAATAATCATCTTCATGTTATTTTAGTCTTTGAATAAATATTTTCTTAATGATATTGAATAACATGATTGTTACTAATTATGTAAAACCAATAAATGTTAATTATTCAAAAAAAAACAAAAGATTCATAAACTTTTCTAACAAATAAGTTTTTTTTAAGTAACGATCTGGATTAAAAATCCGGGGCGTTACAAAATCTATCAAAGTTGAGATTGATGATGAAGATAAAGCATTAAGGCTCATTTTGTCCCTTCCACCTTCCTATGTTCATCTTAAACCTGTTCTGATGTATGGGAAGGAAAGTTTGAGTTTTGAAGAAGTTGCAACTAAAATTATTTCTGAAGAAAGGAGAATGAAAATGATGAAAGCACTTCATCAAGCTCAATGTTGCTAACTAGAAGTGGGGCTAACGGGAAGAAGATACATGCAAAGAATTAGGTGTGCAGGGAGTGTGGAAAGTCTGGGCATGTGAAGAGAAATTGTCCAGGTGGAGCAGTATATGAAAAAGACTCTAAGACAAGTGCTGGCAAGGTCTCCCTTGTTTTGGGAGATGATGGTGATCTCATCTAGAAGATAAAGTCTGTCCTTATGGTATTTCCGCTATACCATGAAAAAGGACAAGTTATTGCTAGCGGATTCAGAACAACACACGGGCATTGGTTGGCATTGATGCAAGGTGTGTGGTGATGTATCGATGGCTGAAGAACTTCCTGGAAGCCAACATGGGAGTTGCACCATAAATTTCAGTTAGGTTTCGACATGAGAAAATTCTTGGAATGGTTTAGTTCCAAGTGGAGAAAATTCTTGGGATGGTTTAGTTCCAAGTGAAGTGTACTTTTTATGGTGGAGTATGATTATCGGTAAGACAATGGAAGCGGAAGTTGTAACTCTTACAATCAAGGTGGAGATTGTTGGGGTTGATTGCAAGTCCCACATCCTTTAGTGTGGGAGAATAAGGAGAAGGCCAAGGCTATATATTGGGTTTTGGTCCTCTGTTTTCAAATGCACCAGTCAGCAATAGCACTTTAAGCTTGTATCTGACTTAGTTTAAATATTTGCTTTGTAAGAGTGTGGATGTACTGAGGTGTTGGGTGTGAGTGAGAGAAGTCTATGTGTTGTAACAATTTTCACATAGTGTTAATTCTCTGGTTGCCGGTTTAGGCAGCGGCCGTGGTTTTTTCTCCGATTTTGGAGTTTCCACGTTATATTCTTGTGTTGTGATTGTGTCTTAATTCTTTTGAACTTATGCTATTTTTTCCCAACAAGAAATTAGTTGAGTTAGTTGTTGAGAGAGATGATGAGTGAGAAGTTGAAGATTTAAGATGACTTAATTGTTGTAGTAGAAGAAAATAAGAAAGAGGAAATAATAAATAAGGAAGTAGAACCAAAGTTTAGTCCAAAAAAAATAAAATGTGACAATAAACATTGTGGCTCAATATTTGCTTTCTTGGTTTCAGTTGAAGATGATCGTGAAGTTTAAGGATCTAACTGCAGTAAAATTTGAGCAAAGAATTCTTTTTCTCAAATTTACGGATTTGCTCTCCAAAATAAGGAAATTGAAGGATGTGCTATTTTTCTTATCATATATCATCCACATTGACAAGAGGAATCAAGTGTCATGCTCATGATGTTAAATAAGTCATTTTTGGGAGGCAACCCATGGTAGAGGTATGTTTTAAATTTTGCATTTTAAATTTATTTTATTTTATTTTGACACATGTATGAAATGCATTATTTTGAATGAGTTAGACCAACTTTATTCTTGTCTTTTCTAATCTCTTAGTTGGGTAAAATTAAATTTTGAGCATTTATTTTTCTCTTTCAACTCATTGTCATTCTTCAAGTTGATGAGTTCACTTAGTACATATATTGTTGACTACTATGATGTTAATGAAGTTGCAAATGATAACTCAAAAGAATTATTATTCTTTGCTAGCCTATTTAAGCTTGAATCTCTTTCTTTGTGTTACTTAGCTCTATTACAAGTCAATGTCCAAAAATTATTATTATTATTATTATTATTATTATTATTATTATTATTATTATTATTATTATTATTATTATTATTATTATTATTATTATTATTATTATTATTATTATCCTAAAACCTTATTTTCAATTAGGTAAAACATTAATTTTAGGACTTGACAAAATTTTAAGTTTGGGATTTATAATGGAATAACAACTATTTAAATTTGGGATTGATAATGAAATAACCTTACTATGAATGTTCAAACTACTTTTCTTTAACCTTGAATCCTGGATATGCATAATTGTTTTGCAGGACCAAATGGAAACCCAATAGAAAGCAAAACGAACTAAGGTCACAAATACATCTTCCTCCCAACCACACGATATGTTCTTATTCAAGACCATGGGAATGCAAGAGTTTCATGCCAAGCTTCCGATCATCAAGAATTTTGTGGGCGTGAAAAATTTTGAGTTAGAAGAAAATGAATTATTTGACATCCAAGCGATGATTGCTGCTACATGATGGGAGAAGTTGACCATATTTATCACCAAAGCGATCAAATTACTAGTAGTGGAATTCTTCTCCAATGCCTCTGATATGAATTCTGACGAACCCCCTCCACATAATCAATTTCTGAGTCATGTGAGGGAAAAAATGGTGCCATTTACACATGAAGTCATCAATGAAATATTTGGTCTTCCAAACTATGAGGATTGCAAATTTTAAGCAACAAAGGACAAAACTGTTAAAATAGACACTCGAAAGATCTTGCGCACTTTGTGCAGACTGAACACATATTGGGTAAGAAATAGAGATGGCACACCTAGAAAATTGTGATCGTTGGATCTCACCCCAACTGCAAAAGTAAGGAGTACCTTTGTTCATCATATGTTGCTGCCATGTTCAAATGTGTCGGATATAATAGTTCAGAGAACATGTCTACTAGCTACAATCATAAAAGGTGAAATAATTAATGTGGGCGTGCTACTAGCTAATGATATGTGGGGGACAACAATTCTTGATCCTCTAGCGGCCTACTTCAATAAGGCCTCCTTGATAAGAAAACTTTGTGAACAAGTGAGAGTGTCTCCAAAAAAGGGTGAAACAATGGTGAAACCTGTTATCCCCATCATTGCCAAGTGGAAAAAAAAAATCATTCTATGATTCTAGTAGAATATCCTGATGTTCCATAAGTAGAAATACCGATGGAGGAAAATTCTAATCCTCTATGGCCATATGACCATCCTCAACATCCACCATGGCTCTCAACTGAGGAAAGGTCTGGAAGGCAGGAAACTATGATGGAACAATTGATGATCGACCAACGAAACGAATAAGCCATAATAGAACTGGGGATGACAAATCTCTTTCGAGCCTACGCTTCATCTCAACTGACACCAGGAGGCATATTTCACTTTTGATTTATAGACGGCTAGAATAGTCATGTTACAAACTTCAAATTCCTCTATGTGATTGGTATATTAGATACTGATAAAGATAAAAAGATCTTTCTAGAGGATTAACATGGCGTTAACTGCATGTCCCAACATATTGAGGTCCATCTAAATAATCGATTTTATTTTTATCGTTCTCATCCCTTTTAATGGAATTAATAGCATGACTGGAGTTATGTAATGAAATCTTAGCAAACTTATTTATGAATGAACTAATTCCAAATATGTATGGTACATAGTTAGAATAAGAGAAAGACATATAATGTTGGGTAAGAAATGGTTAAATATATGAGGGATAGAAAGGAAGAGAAAACAAAATATATTTATTGATATTCATAATATTAAGGAAACAAGAGTGTGTCAATATAATAAAGTATCGTAAGACTTTATACTTAGCAATATTATTAGTGCTTCAGAATCAATTTAAAATTCACGAGAACTTGATAATATCTTCATTATTAACTTTGCCCCTTGTATAAACTCAGAAACTATATGCAACATAGTCAATGTCTTCAACATAATGTTTAGTCGAGGTTTTTTTTTTTCAGTTGTCCATTAAGGTTCATACAAGATTTGACATTTTTCTTTAGATTGATGAATTTTTTCAAGGCATCAAAGAAATAAGCGATCGTGATGAAAATTCAACATAGATGACTCAATTTCTAGAGGTTCACCTGTGGCGAAAAGCCAAAAAAGTATGTTCAGGACCCTAAGTAGGGGGTGGAGGATGAAGATGAATCTCATGAGTATTAGGTTCAAATCTTGTGGGCAAGTTACTTGAGGTAGACCAAAAAGTAGAGTAAAAGATAAAAATTGTTAGACTTATCAAATCAAAGGATAAACATGATTTCTTCAAGATATAATTTTTTCCATGAAGTATTCCCATGATTTCTTCAAGATATAATTTTTTCCATGAAGTATTCCCATGATTTCAAGATTTCCAAACTTTTAGCCATATGGTCTTTTAGTTGATTCAGATAATCTTTGTATGCTTCAATTCATGTAAAAAAGTGAATGCATTATGATGCATTATGAGATATATATATATATATATATATATATATATATATATATATATATATATATATATATATATATATATATATGATAGGTTTTTTGTCATATATACATGTGCCTTACATGGTTCTTTTCTTATTTGATGGTTTTTTATTGTGAACCTTTACTATGGGTGACTCTATAATTCTAAATTGACTCCTAGAGCACACAACTCAATTCTAAAATATTAAATCAATTAAAAAGTAAACTATTAAAATATTGTAGAAAATGTCAACTCTATGTGAGAATTTCATGACAACCTAACATGATGTATATCTAAAATAGAAGATTATCATTAAACAGTCTCTAACTTATCTTAGATTTGCACTCAGTCTAGGTAGAAAGTCCACTCATAAATGTATGAGTTGTGTTAGGGTAGTGTATAGAAAAATAAATAAAATAAAAAAAATCGTCACAATGAAAATAAATTAACAAGACACATATAATTATATTCACAATATAACAAAACAAATAAAACAATATGGATAATATAAATAAAATAATAAATAATTATATACAATTAATAGATTAGGCTTGACTCTCAAAAGTTCACGACGGAGTCACTAGCTGTCGCGTCCGATTTGTCTACTAAAAAAGAGTTGTCACTAATTTTATTTTTTTAAAAAGGGAAAATTAGATAAAACTTAAAATAATATTTTTGAACCGAAAAACGGATTCAGGAGTCGATTACGAATAGAGAAAGTAGTATTAACCTACATTGTCCGTTAAAATAGTTACCCTATAAATAATTGTATACAAATTATTTATGTTATGCCCTAAAAGATTTTAAAAAAGGAAAATAAATTATTTACATTAATAAAATAATAAAAAATATTTTTTTACACCATATCACATCTCTATTGAAAATCCAAAAACTTATATTCCTATATGGTACCCTTTACAAGCCTTCAGAATTCATATCATATTTTTGATACCTCTATTTAATTTTTGTATTTCACACACCACATCACATCTTTATTGAAAATCCACTAACAATAGTTACTGATGAAAATAATTCTACTATCCTCCCACTCTCATCCCTTTCACAACTCCTCCATTTCTTCTTTTTACTTATGAGACTCCTCCTCCAATTCTAACTATACCTGTCCCTAAAGATAAGTTGGTGACAAAAATTTCCTTTATTTATATTATCTCATCTCAAATGTTCAAATGTTTTACTGATTAGGCTCATTTTCATGAAGTCACGCCTACTCTTTTCACACCCAAGAAACTTTTCTAACTAGAAATTGTCTACATAGATTAGGCATGCATATTGTATTCTATTTTGAGTCATTTTATATGCAATAGAGAAAAACAATGGAAAATCTATGTATATTTTAAGGATATTAGTAGTAAAAAAATTCATGGTATACACACTTTGTTTTTTTATTATACGGTAGACTTTATCAAAATAACGATATTATAATTTGTTAAGTAATATTGGTGGTGTCCTAACATGTTTTTCATACAAAAACTTATAAATTAATTAATTATAAATACAAAATATTATAATGATTCAACCTCTTACTATTTATACAACAATCTTATTTTCACAATATAACCCAATAAGTTATGCAAATAAATATTCATTCACCTTTTGATATTTTTTTTATCTTAACTCTTTGATTATATGTTGACAATTCATTTGATTGTGTTGTATCAAATAACATTATTAGTACAAATGCTTATAAAATTCTTCAAACACAGACAAGTATTATTAATTGGATTGTAACAACAATGATACAACCAAAAATTTATAGAATAAAAATATATAATTAAAATAATATAAAATTTTTGAAAAATAACCATTCTCCTATTTTTTCATTAATTAAAAATGTTAATATCATCATTTTATGCTTAATCATTATTTAATATTCACAATATAATATTTACAAATATAAAGCACAAACATCAACAAACCGCGCAACGCGCGAGTGACAATCCAATAATGAATAATGAATAATAAGACATAAAAAAGTTGAATAATTGTTCATCTTCCGTATGAGTCATTTTCATTGAAGCAACGATGTGGGGTACTCAACACCAAAGCCACCGTACCATTTCCGCGTTTTCAAAACAAACAAATTAAGAGAAAAGTGCTTCTCTTGACTTGGGTTGACTAAGCACTATATAAATAATTCACAAACCTCAACTTCACTCCATAACTTCATCTCATATAATTATTTATTCAACAATTCTTCATTCATTACTTGCTCGATTACTTGGTTATCATAATTAAGTTTAGTACAAAATGATGGTAAGAACTAGATCCATTGTAACCAATTTTTGTACTTCTTCATCATCCCATAAAATTCATTAATTAAAACCCATGTGTTCAATTTTCTCTTAGTTTTACTCTTTTATTATATCTTATATGCATAGATAGTAGTGAATTAATTCCCTTTTTTACTATTATTTTTTTAGTTTCAATTGAACTAAAAAAGTTTTTTGCTCTGTTTTGTTATAGAAAGTAGTGTTGAAGGTGAATTTATATGATGAAAGAATCAAGCAAAAAGCTATGAGGACTGTATCTGGCCTTTCAGGTAATTTTAATTTTTCAAAAAATGAGAATTTCTAGAATTAAATTCATATAGTATAAAACTGGGATATAGTTATAATTTGACTGAAATTATATTTGCATATTGATTTTCAGGGGTTGAGTCGATTTCTGTGGATATGAAAGACCAAAAATTAACCTTAATTGGAGACATTGATCCACTACATGTTGTGAACAAATTAAGGAAGTGGTGTAATACTGAAATAGTTTTTGTTGGTCCAGCAAAAGAGGAGAAGAAGAAGGAAGAATCTAAAGTAGATGTTAAAAAGGATCAAATTAAATTAATTGAAGCTTATCCTCATTATTATCATATGCAACAACCACAATACACTCAATGTTATTCTATTGCAAGAGTTGAGGAAGATCCTATTGGTTGTGTCATCTGTTGAATTTCATAATATCTACCATAAAGTGTGGCCTAAAGAGAGAGATAGAAATATTGTCTTTTCTTTTTATTTAATTCTTTTTTTTTTTCATGATTTATATTTTATTTAAGTTGTTTACAATGAGATTGTAACATGTTGGAAAAAAATAGAAGTTTGTGTATATAGTTTTGAATTGTGCAAAAAGAGCAAGGTTTTCATTGTTTTCTTTTAGTAATTTAAAGAAAATATGAACTTTAGTAGATGAAAATAAAAATATAAAATTGCAAAGTTTTTGTAATCTGACAGAAAAGAAATTGTAAATTTTAAAGAGATATGTAAGAAAAAAGTAGATGTTAAGTAAAAAAGGAAATGTGTATTATAATAAATTATTAAATTAAAAATAATTCTCCTATTTTGTCGAATAAATATGAAATTAATTTACAATATCATAAAATTAATAAAAATATAAAATTAAATGTTAAGTTAGTATTTCATAAGTCTTAGAAGTGATCTTTACGACCTTAAATATAATTAAATTTGATTAAAGCAATCTAATGTATTAAGTTAGTTTTGCATTGATCTCAGAAGAATTTATTAAGTGTTATTTGACCATTTAATAGTTAAGTGAGTATCTTATTTGTTATGTCTTATTTAACGTTTTAACTCTTATGCTAATCTTTTTGTTTGCTTTCAAGTATTTAATAGGTTTTTCGTCGGTTTTCAAGTAATTTTTATTAAGTTAGATTATTGGTCTTCCAAGTAAATTTAACCTCTTAATTGTTAATTCGATTTGTTGGTCTTCCAAGTACTTATTAAGTCTTATTGTTAAGTCTTATTTAACCTTTTTAACTATTGAGTCAGTCTTATTTAAACTTTAAACTATTACGTTGATCTTTGTTTAACCTCCAAATACTTACATCGAATTTAACCTTTTAACTATTAGGTCGATCTTTCATTCGTCTTCAAGTAGTTCTTACATCTTATTTAATGTTTTAACTGTTAAGCCTGTCATTCTTCTTCTAAATATTTGTTACGTACTTCTTTGATCTTTTAAGCATTTGTCAGGTCTTACTTAACCTTTTAATTGTTAAGTTTGTCTTTCGTTGGTCTTTCAAGTACTCGTTAGGCCTTATTTAAACTTTTATTTATCAGATTGGTCTTTTGTTGACCTTCCAAGTACTTGTTAAGTCTTATTTAAACTATTAACTTTTAAATCGATCTTTCAATACTCATTAGTCTTATTTAACTTTTAAACTATTAAGTTGGTCGTTCATTAGTGTTCCAAATACTTTTAAGGTTTTATTTAATATTTTAATTGTTAAGTTGGTCTTCTAAGAATTTGTTAGGACTTATTTAACCTTTTTACCATGAAGTCGATTTTTTTTTGCTGATATGCCAAGTACTTGTTAGGTTTTATTTAATCTTTTAATTGTTAAGTCAGTGGTATTTTATGAAGGTGAAAAAACGAGAACGGGTTGTTGAATTGTGTTTTGCCTTATTAAAAACTTCTTTTCAAAATTCTGATTCGGGATACTTAGAATAGATAAACAAATATTAGGACAGATGGAGAAACACTAGGATTTATACTAGTTCACTACCAACGTAATAGCTACGTCTTGCCCCTTCACACAGAAGAATTTATCTGCTAATTCAAAACTTGAATTACCAATCCTAACCCTACATTTCAGTCTTCTCAACTTCAAGTTTGAACCCTACAGGCCGTTGAGGCACTACAACACCTTGACCCTACAAGTAAAGTCTTCTCAACTTCTAACTTGAAAAGCCTACAAGTCTTTGATACATAATAACCACTACTGGGCTAGATTACAAAGGGGGTGAAACTAGGTTATGTTTTGCTTCTTCTAAGCATATTGATTACAATGAACTTCACACTAAAACAGAGCACTAAACACTAAGTAATATAAAGTTGAACAAGTGCCTTTGCTAAAACAATAACCTTGAATTCTTCAGAATTGATCCATTTATATAACATGAATTAGGGTTTCAATAATGTCCCAAAAAAATTCTAAGCGTATCTTCCTTGTGCGAGGTCAACAAAGATCTTCACAAAAAATAAATTTTGATAAATATATTTTGGGAATATGATTGTTGAAGCTTGATTAATTCGAAAATGAATCTTCAACCAAATCTTCTAGAATGATTATATGTGAGAATGTCTAGATAAAGCTTAAGAATAATTCTCCTTGAATCTTCTAAGCGTATCTTCCTTGTGGGAAATCAACCAAGATCTTCACAAAAAATAAATCTTGATAGATATGGTTTGAGAATATGATTGTTGAAGCTTGATTAAGTCCAAAACGAATCATCAATCAAATCTTCTAGAATGATTATAGAATAATATGTTAGAATGTGCCTCTAAAGAATATGTTGTGGGAAAAAATCATAATATGTTCTTGGACCATTAGAATTATGAAACCACTCATCCTTTATTAGAGTGTTGACTTTTGATAAGAGTTGTTGACTTTCTTCATCAGAACATAACTTGACCATCAGAGTTATATGTTGTGTTGCTTGGTTTGGTAGTTAGAGGCAAAACTACACTATTATAATATAGTGGCATGGGAGAGTCACCTTGTTGCATGTTTAGAGCATGTTACGTATCAGAGGCACATCTTAGAACAAGTTGCAGTCTTTAGAGTTTGCGGAACTTGAGCTTTAGAGGCAACTCAGATAGAAGCGTCGGAGTTACTGTAGTTGGTGCTTCAGAGGCTTGCTTCATTCTTTTGAGGCAGACTCCCATAATCTTTAGAGGCACATTGTCTGTCTTCCTTTAACTTCATTTGACTCTAATCTCTTCGTTTCCTCTAACATCTTTGTTTTCTCTTATGTCTTCGCTGCCTTTGATGTCTTCATTTCCTCTGAAATCTTCACTTCCTATGATATATTTTCCTATGTTTCCTAGTTTTATTTACTACACTCTCAATAAAATCACTAGTGCAAAAAATTGTTCCCATAAAGTACTTTTTGAAAGAACAAACATGAGAAAAGGGTTGAATTATGTTCGACTAAGTTGGAATATTTTTGCTAATTTATTTAAAACTGGTTCGGGTTTGGTGACTTACTTAGAATAAAAGTAGTTGCAATCGGGTTTAGTGATTAGTGGCAGAAGTAAAACAAGAATTGCAGAATTTATCTTGGTTTACCACCAACTTGGTAGCTACGACTAGTCCCCTCACATAGAAGAATTTAATCCATTAATTCAAAACATGAATTACATAGCACCTGACCGTACATGTCAGTCTTCTCAAAACAACCTAACACCTATATTCTTTTTTAGACAAAAAAACAACTTGACCCTACAAGTCAAGTCTTCTACACACAACCTGAAAACCAAAGATTGTTGAAGGCAACACATTGAACCTACATGTAAGGTATTCTCAACACAACATAAAAACCACAGATTGCTTGAGGAACACTAAAGCCACTATTGGGCTATATTAGAAGAGTTTGGAACAAATTGGTTTGATTTTAATTAAATGACAGTAACAATGACTCTCACACTAGAAAACACTTAGAAAATATTTATTTTGAGAAGTGTTTCTCTAGACCTTAACCTTATGAACTCTAACGTCTTAGGAAATTTTGTGCTTGTGAGTTCTCTTGATTTTCTTCTTCAGCCTTGATTATCTATTTATAGAATAGGTTAGGGTTTCTCCTTTGTCCTTGCAAAATCTGAATCATATATTTGCAAATAATAAATGTATCTTCTTGTAAGTGTTTCTTCTTTTAACCAATTCTTGATCATATCTTCTTGTAAATAATTCATATCTTCTTGTAGATTATGGTAAACTCTTCTTGTAAATAATTCATATCTTCTTGTACATAAATAATCATATGTTTTTGTGATAAATCTTGATCAAATCATTTTGTAAATAATTCATACCTTCTTGTAGATAAATTTTGACCAAATCTTCTTGTAAATAACTCGTATCTTTTTTTTTTTTTAAAT
>JBBPBR010000002.1:15205815-15220533 GCA_037974775.1 Cicer pinnatifidum
TTTTTTTAAATAGATCTTGATCAAATCTTCTTATTGATAAGATCTTGATCATATCTTCTTCAAATCTTGACCATATCTTCTTTTCTACTTGATCAAATATTTTTTTGAATTATAAATCTGAATCAAATCTTATTTTAGATTGTCTTCAAAAACACAAATCTTATTTCATACTATTGCTTCATTTGAGCTTTAATGGATCAAGTTGTTCTTGGGGTTGAGGTAAAAACCTTTTTTATATATGTTTTAATAATAACAAACCTTATCAAATAAATTATTAAGTTTTATGAATGGTGATCTACTAATCATTGCACTTGAGTTTTATATAAGGAACATGAATTACATAAGTGAATAAGCAAGAAGCCATCAACAAGTGCATAAGTAGATTCTCAATTTTTATGCAACTATGTTCTCATGATGAACAATTTCATTGCATTCATAAATATTCATATCAGTTCAGCAAAATGACAAGAATCAACTTTGAAGATTAAGTCATTTCAAGATTCGGTCATTTATTTAGTCATTTTTTTAAAGAATAACGGAAGGACATTCACCAGAATGTTCTGGTTATTCAATTAAAAAATAATTGACAAAAGGAATCTTGTTAGAAGAGCAACATGTAGTAAATTAGTTGGCATTTCGCACATGGTCTTCCCAACAGTTGATGAGCAATTTAAATTTAAGATTTGAAGGCCTACATCCAAAAACAAAATACAGATTGATGACAGATACATCGGAAGAATATTTTGGTTTATAAAAGATCATTTTGGTTTATAAAGAATCATTCTAGGTTATAAGAAGAACATTATGGTTTATTAAAAGATCATTCTGGTTTATCAAAGGATCATTCGGGTTTATCAAAATATCATTTTGGTTTGTCAAATCATCATTTTGTTTTATTATAAGATCATTCTGATTTATTACAAGATCATTATGGTTTATAACAACACATTTTATTTTATTATCAAGATCATTCGGGTTATTTCATTCATGGGCATAAGTAAAATGAATCATTTTCCATAGTCCAAATCTTAATATAAATTAATATGAAGACTACTAAAAACAAGAATCAAGCCCAAAAGTCTATCTAAAGGCCCAAAGAAGCAAACGACATTAAGATCAATCTCCATATTGACGAGATATGAGCAACGAAAACTAGGACAACAATGACACTGTTGCTGCACCGTTTTGCAGGAAGCACATCATGCTTATGAGACAAATGACTGAAACTAGACATCGATTAAATCACTCATCCATGTTTTCCATACAATACAAACCAAGAACGATCTAGTTTTATAAAACAATATTCTGGTTATTCTCTTTTAAAGACACAATTAAAATAGATAACTTTCCATATTCTAAACCATAAGTTGAAAAGTATCAAGACTGCTCAAATTAATGGTGAAGCCCATAACTCTAGCTGAATATCCAAAGGAGGAAAATAGCCTCCAAATTGATGACATAATTGATCTCTAAATTGATGAGTTGTGAGCAAGGAAGCCAGTACATTATAGTTACATTATTCTGCAGAAAGCTCTGCATTACTTTGATTTGAAACAATACCAACTGACATTTCACAGCCTATTCACTCACTCATTCATGCTTTCCATCCAATTTAAAAGCAAGAATGTTCTTCGTTTGTCAATAGTGTTATGGAAAACAATATAAACACGTGTTTAATTACTTTAAAATAGATTTGAAACTTGAGAAGTGTGTCCAATGACTATATTATGTTTAATCTGAATATTCAAAGTCTTTTATCATCTATAAATTGAAGATCAAATGCAAGTTGAAGACAAAAGTTCAATATACAAATCTTCCAATACTTGTTCAAGTAAGAACAAGTCAAAAACTCTTCAAGGAAACTCCAGTTCCCTTCACTATATGTGTGGATCATCATTTGCTAAGTTTGTCGTTATTTCTCTAAAACAAGTGTTGCAAAGTTTCAAGATGCCAAACAATTTTATCATATACATCGTTTGTAACTTAAGTCTATCTTTTATGTTAGATTGAGTGTGTTTGTAAACATGCTTTCTAGACTGAAAGGTGACTGTAAAAATCCTTTCTATGTTGAATAGTAATTTTGTAATGGATCAAGGTGTGTTCAGAAAAAAAGGTGTGAAGGGGAACATTTTGGTTCTAAAGCACATAATGAAAATCTCACATTTGTGAGGACTAGACTAACCTGAGTTGAATGAATGAGTATAATTTGTGTGTGATATTTATATCCCTTATCTTTAATTATTTGCAAACAAAAATCACACTTAACTATAAACTAATCTATTTTATTTATGTATAACTTATCCATAACATTCTGGACTTTGTGCTTCAACCAAGATTAATATTGAGTTAATTTAAATTAAGCACATGAATCAAAATTTTAAAAGGGTCACAATTCAAACCCCCGTAATTTGTGATTGACATTGCTACTTCAGTTGGATCTTCACAAGTTTTTTATTTTGCTAAGTCGTTGACTTTCCATTAGAGGCATTGACATTCTTATTGAAGTCAGATGTTGTGTTTCTTGAATAATGATGGTTAGAGGAAAAATTGCATGACATATAATTAGTGGCATTGGAAAATTTACCTTGTTGAAACTTCATAGTCAATGCAACATTATAGACTGCATATCAGAGACAACATATCAAAGAAATCATTTGGAGTGTGTTGCACCATTTTGATCAGCCAATTGTGAGCTTTGAATTTATAAGTTGAGCAATCTCTTCAGAGTTAATTATACCTTGGTATGGACTCTTTAGAGACATGCTTTAAATTCAGTCTTCATACTCACTTTCAGAGCCATTCTTTAGAGGCAATCTTCAGACCTAATTATCAAACCCAAATATTAGACCCAAACATCATATCCAAACATCAGTTGAAATCTTTGTAACCTTTCAGAGGCACGCTATTTTCATATGCATATGTTTAGAGTAGACACATATAGTTTGTGTTTCCTCTTATCTCATTATCTGGTCACTTCCTCTAGTCACCTTCTTTGGTGACTTTTCTTTGGTTGCTTTCTTTTCCTGTTTTAGTTGATTTTTTCACATTCATGATTAAAGTTAAAATAATAATTTTTTTTTTAATTTCAATTATATTCGTTTTGAATATCAATTATTTATAAAATAAAATTTTGATAATAAGAGTAATAGGTTTTGAACGAAATTTGTAAACTTTGTCTCTAAAGTAGCATAGTTATTCCCCATATTTTTACAAGTAGCGTAATTGTTAAGTTATACTGAAATTAATTTGGTATAATTATTTTTTAGATATTTTTGAGTGCCATGCGTTTAAATTCTCTTTTATATAAAAATTGCAAATATATTTTCTATGTTATTAATGAAAAACATAATCAATGTAATACATTTTTCCTATTTGAAGTTAAGATTGACTTATATATATAATGATGTAAACTCTGATGATTATTTTGGAATGACTGATATTTACGTAGACGTAAATTTTGATAAATATTATGAATTCAAACTAAGAGTTGTTGAGTTGTAATCATCAAATAAGTTTATGTTAGAGACTTTTGAAGTGAATATTATTTGTCACAATATAGGACAGATCTGACAAGCATAGTTTTTTCGGGAAAGTACAACTGAATGAGCCTTGTAGTGGAGGGCTATAGTCGAACTATAAGGTAAGACTGATAGAACATAGGCGTATCTCTAGTGGGAAATTCCTAAGTGGATTAGTGGGTTAATCTCTAAGGCCGTGAACTACCATCCAACACAAGAGTACCCCAAACGTCGCGTATATGTATCTCGGGTTGAGTTGATGGGATCTATGAGGACTTAGCCATTCATGAATTGTCTGTCCACTCATGTAGTGACATAGTATTAAGCCTCCTAGCCAAGTACTGCAATGTAGAATGTAAGAAAATGATGAAGAAGTATAGAGTATCGGACATGCATAACATTGCATCCTTGTGACTATTTTATTGTGATTGATTTGGACTAACCTTTGATATTATGTTCTTGAGTATTTCTCATGCTTGTGTCAATTTGATTACTTGTGTGTTCCTCTCACTTATCTTATGCTAATACATGATTTAAAAACTCACCCCTTGTTGTTTGTGTTTGGAATTTGTGATAGACGCATACGAGCTGCCAGTTGCAGGTGATGATTAGTACTCTTAGAGTGTTTGACTCCGTTTCACTTTGAATATTTTTATTATATATTTTATATTGATGTCTTTGTTGAACGTCTTTTATTTTGGAAATTCTCGCTCCGATAGTGACATCGGGTTGAGACTATATTTACTTTTATTATTAAACTTATATAGGTTTATTTCAAATGAATTTTGTTGTCTAATATTATGACTTTGAGTTATTAAATTTGATGGATAGTTTAGATTAATGTGATGTGTTAAGTAATTACATGATGCTCTTTACCTTGTATATGTTTTTGAAAGTTTACATTTTTTATGAGGAATTTCATAACTCGATGTCAAAATTCAAAAATATTAATTTGGAGTTTAGAATGTCACACATTTTACATTGTAATTCTGTTTAGAAAAATTTGAAGCCTATGGTAGGATTATATATGTTTTGAATTTGAGTGATCACCCTATTTAAACATTTGAGATAAATTACGGTGAGTGGGTGAATAGAGAGTTGAATTTGATAAATACATATTGAATATGTTATTTTAAATTGTTCCATTGATATGAATTTTAAATTGAGTATGAAAAATGTACTGTATGAAGTGATTTTTTGTGATTGAGTTTGATATGAAACAAAGAGTTAACTTTGTGTTTAATATTAATTTTCAACTATTATTTTAATTAAATTGTTTCCCGAGGACAAAAAACACACTCAGTTTAGGGTTGGGTGTCGTGCATCCTCAAGCTTAAATGACTGTTTTAATGATCAAATCATTGTGCCAAGAGATCTTATCGCCGTGCAAACACATTGATTTTCCAACTTAAATATTGTAAATATCATTTTGTAAACTATGTTGTAGAGGAAAATAGGCCTAAAAAATGGCATGAGGGTGATTAGATTTTGATATCAAAGCTAGTTTCGAATCAATCATTGATGTAGGAAGAAGCCCTCTATCAAGCCAAGCAAGACAATGGATTCACTTACCGCATTCATCAAAACCATATAGGTCCCAAATGTGTTTGAAAAATACACCTTTTGTTAGATAAGATCATGCATTAGAATATGATTATTCTCTTATAAATAGATATATTTAAAGTTAATATTGTCGAATAAATATAAGAATTAATATTTATTTTTGAAGTTGTTGTCATCGTGTTCTTAAATTTAAAATTATTAACAACCATATTGAAAGTAAATTTTTCAGTAATCTCATCTTCAATATAAATGATTATTATGTATATAATCTCTTAGAAAATCTTTTTCCACCTTGTTGTATAGTCTTTTTGTAATAATTTTCATTATTAAAAATGGACATTATATGATTGTCGTTTAGAGAGAAAATCTTCTTCCACCTTATTGTATAGTCTTGTTTAATAATTTTTGTTACTAGAAATGGACATTATGGTTGTCGTTTATAACGAAAGAGTTAAGTCGTATAAAGATAAAAAAATAATAATAGCATACTAATATTAAAAAAATATATAAAAGTTTGGGCAACCATGACCTCTGCTCGTAGAGGTGTAAACCAATAAAAAAGCTACAAATCAATATAAAAAATTATACAAAATTAAATATTAATATTGGATATGTTTGAGTCTTTTTTTATGAAAGTCGCACAGATCGAATCAATTTTATATTCAATTTTCAAAACAGAACCAAACCACATATATATCAATTTTAATATTTATTTATTTTATTAGTATTAGATATTAGATTAATCTATCATTTGTTAGTGGTAATTTTTATTAGTAATGTGTATTTGTTTGATTTAAGATTTTTTTTTTTACTACTGCATATATAATACATTATTATTATTTTTTATGTTAATTTTTAATATATTAAATGTTATATTTTGTTTCAAATATAATTTTATAATATTGAGAATATTTTGTAATTGTAATTTGGATAACTGAAAACTAAGTCATTTCAAACAGCATTTATTTGGATTGTATCGTACAAGATTTTGTTTTTTAAAATGTCATTCAAACTGAACCAAACAGTAAATATTTTAATTTTTAGATGGAATAAATTTTTACATCATAATTGATATTCTAAACCGCATCGCAAACACGTTATCAGCTGGTTCCTTTCTAGCTTTGTCCTTGATTATGTAATAACCTTTTCAAACAATTATTATATATACACATACATACCTGCTTCCAAGAAAGAAACCACCAACAAATTAATAAGTCTGCCATATGCTATTCACCTATCTTCCATTTGATCTTTTTATTTCTTTTCATTTTTAATATAGATGATGATTTAGATTTAATTTTTTTATCTAAAATCACTACCTCTTCACCTTTTTATATTTTCTTTTATTAAAATAAGTGATTTTTATATATATTTAGTTTTTCTTTCATACTTTTTATGGTTTCGTCATCTTAATGCAGAGTTGTGTTTGTTCGTCACTTTGGTGTATTGTTTTAATTTTGCGTCTTATTGCGGTGTTTTTTTGATTCAGATTGGCAAATTAGTTTTGATCAAATGCAAATTCAATCAATAAATTTGACGTCATCAACATTATGGCTCCGGAGACATGGATATTTCAGACACCTCAATTTTATTATATTGGTAGGTAGAGCCATCTTAAACCATAGCATAAAAATCAAGATTCTAACATTTAATGGTAGGTGGTGGCGTCTGATAGGATGCAACAACTGTCACAAACTTACAATGGTGGGAGAACTGAGTATTTATTCTATGTATAAAGTGTAAATATAAAATTTTAGAATAAGTGTATAGAATTAAAGATACTAATGCAATTTTTCAAATGTCAGGATATACTCTAAAAAATTTGAAACTTACCTTAATTGGATATTATGTACCAATTTACAGTTGCACAAACTGATTGTCGGCTATATTGATAGACTTTGTCACATTTGTAGACATTACGCCGTTTCATACTATTAATATGAGTGATGTGAATTTGTTTATAAATTAATTTTTTTTAAATTTTAGTAAATTATAATATTTGTGATTAATATAATTTTATTAATTTAAATTAGGAATATCACTCTTTAATAAAAAAATAAACAATCATTCTCATAAAAAATAAAGGGATAAACAACCGGTCAATCTTTCTACCCAAAGAAAACAATGAAGTCAATATGTATGAAGTGAGTTTAACGAGGCAAAAGAAAAAAAGAACAAGAAGAAAAGCTGAGGATGTTAAAAGTCAATTTAAATAACATTTGTTTTTTTTTGTTTTTTAGAATAAAAAATAAAATAAAGTTCTTTCTGTGCTGAATATAATAGTTTACTAAAATACTGTAATTCTTATTTTATTTCTACATTTATTTTTAAAGTGGTTGAAATACAAATTATCAGTAGACGATTAATATTTGCTATAATTAATATTTTGAAAATTTTGAATAAGCAAAAGAAAATTGGTCTTTTGGTAAGAATTTACCTCATATCCGCAATAATATCATGAGTTCGATCGAATTGCCAAATCAGTGTAAATACTTTGTTTCTGCGTAATAAGGTCGGTCTATATTGGAGTAAAAAATAAATAAAAAGGTCGGTCTATTTTAAAGTACGTTTATTTTATATGTTAATAACAATATTTTGTTAATTTTTTTAAAAGAATAATCAAAACAGTGAAAATTAAATCGAAGACTAAAAGAGACTATAACCAACAAAACTAATCTATAGATTTCAAATAAAATATGTTAGAATTAAATTCGTTTTTCACTTATAATTTTGACGTTAACAAAATTATTTTATGAGAACGATAAATTCGGATTAATAGTTTCATTAAGTATACAAAAATTGGAAAAAAAAAAAATCAGAGTAAGACACTGACTATGAAGTTTCAACAACGTGATTTGCTCAATGCTATTAATTCTAAGTCATGCAATTCTACCTCTAACTATCATTATTCAAAAAACACATCATCTCACCCCAACAAGAAAGTCAATGTCTTTGATAAAAAGTCGACACTTGAATTTGAAAGAATTAATTATGAAAAGAAGATTTATTTAAATAAAAAAATTGTGAAGATACAAGAACAACTCAAATTCATTCCAACTTAAATCAATCAAGAGTATGAAAGGTTATTAGTGTTTTTTAAGACAATCAAAAATAGGATTTGCATCAGATTAATAATTGAAGAAAATCTTTGACCAAGTTGAAAAGAAGATAGGGTCAAGATTTGTTTGGAAGAAGACATGATCAAGATCTTAACAACAAGAAGATATGAATTATTTACAAGAATATTTGATCTAGATTTATCACAAGGAGATATGCATTATTTACAAGAAGCTTTGATCAAGATTTATCTACAAGAAGATATGAATTATTTACAAGAAGATTTGATCAAGATTTATAACAAGAATATATGAATTATTAACAAAAAGATTTGATCATGATTTATTTTCAAGAAGATATGAGTCATTTACAAAAAGATATGATAAAAATTGTTTACAAGAAAAAACACACACAAGAAGATATATTTATTATTTGCAAATATATGATTCAGATTTTGCAAGGAGAAAAGAGAAACCATAAAATATTCTACAAATAGATATTCAAGGATGAAGAAGAAAATAAGAGAACTCACAACACAATTTCTTAAGTCGTAAGGTTAAGTTCTAGAGAAACACTTGCTCAAAAGAAATATTTGCTAAGTGTTTTCTAGTATGAGAGTCATTGTTACGATCAACTTGTTAGAAGCAAACCAATTTGTTCCAAACTCTTGTAATCCAGCTCGATAGTGACTTTTGTGTTCCTCAAACAATTTATAGGTTTTCAAGTTGTGTTTAGAATATTGACTTGTAGAGTCATGGTGTTTGTGTTCCTTAAAAAATCTATAGGTGTCAGGTTGTTTTGAGAAGACCGCCTTGTAGGGTCAGGTGCTGTGTAATTCAACTTTTGAATTAGTGAGTTAAATTCTTTTGTTTGTGGGGACTTGTTGGAAGTGAACTAGGATAAATTCTAGTATCACTTTAATTCTGCAATTCTTATTTTACTTCTGTCTTTAATCACTTAGTCCGATTGCTACTACTTTTATTCTAAGTTAGTTACCAATCCCGAAATAATTTTAAATAAATTAATAAATGATATATAACTTAGTGAAACACAATTCAACCTACTTATCTTATTTACGCCTTCAAAATAAATTATAAAATCAAGATAAAAAATATATACATTTAAAATAAAAACAATTAAATCAAACAATTATAAAATAAGAGTAAAGAGACAAAAGTAAAGTAGTTAAACTCAACCAAATATTAAACAAAAAAGTAAATCATAATTTGATCCAATAGTACTGCGTGACATAGTTAATGTGCCATATAGTCATTTTTCCCCACCTGGTAAGCTTTCAACGTCAAAATCGTTTATATAATTTTCTATTCTTTATCTAACAACAAATTGTATTTTTTCTATTTCGTACCTAACTAAACATGAATTTTAATATAAGACGTGTTTGATTTTATCGTGATACTTTAAGATGAAACCACAAAGCAAAAAGTAAACAAGTTTTAACAACTTTTTCAAAAAAGCAATTAAAGCCTTTCAATGATTACAAAATTTTTATCATTTGACCTAACTTTTTTATTTAGGGAAATTTCGTGTGAGTCAGAGTGAGGATTCAAACTTTCATGTTCAAACACACGATTGTAAAATAATATTGTCTCCTTAAAATATACTTTTTAAGAAGAAAAAAAAAAAACAATATTATTTCAATTGACTTGTTGACTTGATTTTGTCTTTCATAGATTCCTACTTAACTAGTATAAATATTTGTAAATTTTCATTCTTGCAACATCATCACTTCTTTCGCATTTGAAAATAATTCTCCACTCAAACTTCATCATCAACTTGGTCCTCTTGTTATTCCTTTGCAATTGTCACCAACAATTCTTACTTAGCTCTCACTAGCTAACACCAATGAAGGTTAGTAAAAATAAACAGTGAAGGTTAAAATTTAATTTAGGATTTAAATTACTCTGTTTTCATTGATTAATAATTTATTGATTTGTTTTGTAACAGAAAGTTGTGTTGAGGGTAGATTTTTATAATGATAAAATCAAGCAAAAAATGATGAAGACAGCATCTGGCCTTTTAGGTATTGAATTTCATATCATATAAGCTCTATAAAGTTATTTCTATAATCCAAGATGGAATGTGAATTTCATACCATATTAAATGAAGGATTAATTAATTGATTATTTTTATTAAATAAAATTGTACTTTTATAATAATTTTGTAGGAGTTGAATCAGTATCAATAGAGTTGAAAGAAAAGAAATTAACTTTATCAGGGGATATTGATCCAGTAAAAGCAGTGTCGAAGCTAAGAAAAGTGTGTCAAACAGAAATAGTTTCTGTTGGACCTCTAGAAGAAGTCAAAAAGTCAACTGATGTATCTACTACTCTCAACTCCTTTGAACCATATCCTTTCTATTATCACATGCAACCATCAGATTATATTCAAGGTTACTACTATATTTGATGTGTAAAAGAAGATGAGATTCTTAATGGAATACTAAATTTATAAGAAAAATGTATAGTTTGACAAAATATAGAAAGATATTTGGCGTACACTCTTATGTATACACCTTGAGAGATAAAGATATAAAGAAATTGGTGTGATAAATATGATATGTAGATAATGAAATAGAAAGAGACAGATTGAGAGAAAGTGAGTTGTTGAATAGGTGTAGAGAAATCTAAAATGAATGTGTATCATTATTGTAAAATACATTGCGGTGTTTTTGTTTGGTAGTTATTTTAAATTTTTGGCTATTTGTGAAATGTATTATGATGTGTTGGGTTTAAAGACTAATTGTAAGGTATTTTTGTGAAAGTAACTAGATACATTTTCAGTGTTAAGGTGTGGTGTTGAGCATTGCCAATCTCGTTTTATAATGTATATACATTTTCCATTAAATCTCATTTGACTTTTGTGTAATGAATATGAACTTTCTATATTGAGTTCTTTTGACCTTTACTTAGCTACATAACTTCTTTTTAAGTGAAATCAAAGCCATTAGATTCCTACCATTTGTACCTACATTTTCATATAACTTGATTCTCCGTATTTCTTCTCCATACGATGTCATATGTTTTTTGTGCAAAATTGAGTCTCTAAGAAACTAGATATCTCTATTTGAGCTCACCGTATGAGTCAACTACTCACTATGTGTATTGTTGCAAAATTGAACTCTATTTAAGGGGTATTAAGTCAAACTTTTCCATTTCCCATCCAACTATATTTGCGTTAAACACCTCTAATCTTTCAAAAACTATATTTTCTTGAGTATTGAAAATCTAAGATTTCATCTTGAAGTTGTGAATCGATTTAGAGGTGTGTGAGTAAATTCACAAAACATATCGGAATTGTGAATTTATTCACACCTTTGATAAGACATGGTCTGGAACATCAAGAATGAGTTCATGACCTAAATTGATTTACAAACATGTGGGTTGATTTACAAAATGAGAAATTGCTTAGAAAAACTTTTTAATTCAATTTAAAGTGTGACACATGTTCCTATCATGCAACTAAATTTTTGAAATGAGAAAAGAGAAAAAAGGAAATACATCGTTAGTGTACTTACTAGTTTTACATTAACGTACATTATAAAATAGTAGTAATTTATAGAAGTTGATTATTAAATAGACATAAATGACAAGATGATGAGTTCTCGTTGGAAAACGGTGTAAAACTATTTTACAATATAAGTGTATGATCCTTACACTTATGATAAAAAATAACTTTTTATGTCACTTTTGCCAATTCAAATGAATTTGTGAATGTTTGAGAAAATAAAAATCAACAAATGCATACACTTATCATCAAAATAAACCTAATTTTAACATCTATACAAACACTAAATTTATCCTAGAAAACTTACTATTACAATTTTTTGACATGGGCTTATTAACAAAAAAGTATATCAGAATATGTTGTGTTCAGAGTAAGTTGTTGCCCTTTATGTTTGAAAATGTAAATGATTACCTAAGGAATTACGGGTGGTTATTCCTATAATTTTTATGTCTAGTTGAACTTATTCATGAAATAACAAAGGGAATTTGAGATTATTTTATGGTAGAGGAAGTTATTTGAGTCCTTATCACCTTTTATTAATATTGATCCAAGTTTATCATTAATTTTTTATTCTAAATATCATTAACAATTATTTAAACACAATTCTTGTAGAGACATTTCTTACTTATTACTATAAAAATATAACTAGGTACAATCTGGTACATTTTCCATATTGTTATCAAATATTTTTAAGTTTCAATATCAATATTTAATAGGATAAAAGCCTATTAAAATTTGTCTAAATGATAACTTGTGATAACATTCTTTTGAGCTTCTTACGAGTTTCTAATGTATTTTCAAAACATCACATGTTGAATATAAATTAAATGAATCTAGGTTCGTTAACATGGATAAAATTGTGTCATTGTTAATAAGTTGTGAAATGTGATAGTCAGAAACATCGTTGAGATAAAATCCTTAATAATGTTTGAATGAGAACAAGCTCTAATGATTGAATGATTAGTAGATTTTCATTTATCTTATTATTTAATGAGTGTTCTTCAGTGTTCAATTAAGACATGCACATGTTGAAAAGAACAAGCAAAAGATTGGATTAATTCAAAGTAAAATATGAACACAACATCTTCTATATACATTAGAAAGTTCAAAACAAACCATAAAAAGTTATGTCAAAAACATATTTAGGAATATCTACACAAATAAAGTAAAATGAAATATCTTGATATCACTCCTATTTTTTCTACATAATGAAAACATCCTTAAACTATTTCAAAAAGGAATAAAGTAAAGATAAATACATGAAAAACATATAAAGTCATTGATTATCATAAATAATGAATAAAGACATATGAAACACTCTTAATATGCTGACAAGTACAACAAACATTTCAAATTGTCCTTAGAAAAATTAACATATTTCAGAAGTAACATGAGCATATGGAAGGACTACAACTCAACTTGAGAAACTTCATTCATCAACTTTATGAACATTAGAAAGTTCAGGACTTTAGAATATTCATACAAAAGTATATAAGTACAAAAGCCATAGAAAAATGACAAAATACTAGTACACTAAAAATATTCACTACGGCAAACACAACCACCTTAGAAAGATATGTTGAATTTTATGTTTTCTCTTTCTTCACTAAAAGACAATAAAAAAACCCAACAAACATTCTCAAGTTCACTTGAACTCAGAATATTAATTACTCTTCAAGGTTAGTTGTCAAAATGGGCTACACCAAATGGGTTAGCCCACTAAAACACAAGGCATGAGCCTAATAATTTCAGCTCGAATTTGTCCAGGTTTTTTTAGGTCGTTATGAATAAACATGTTAGCTCTTCGAGTTAGTTCGTATAGGTACAAGGTATCTCGCATACCGCATAAGCAATTTAAAAAAAAATAATATTAAAAATTGGCCTATAATAAAAAAACTCAAAAAGAGATATGTAGTACTTCAATTTTGTCCGATCAATTAAAAATAATTTTAAAAAAAATAATAATAATGTGTATTTTCGTACTTATTATTGTTAAGTAAAAAATCATCATCTTTTGTACAGATTTTGAGTCAATATTTACACAAGTTTTTATTACAAAAAAAATATATAAAAAAATAATAATTAAAAAAACAAATAGGTATACTTTTTGCATTCCTTGCGAGACTGTGTTTAAGCCTCCTTCATCTATGCTGCAACCCAGGTATCTTCATCTTAATTTTTAAATTTTATTTTATCTAATTTTCACCATTTGTACACACAATCAAAAAGATCAACTGCCCTTTTCTATTTCTATCTCTGCATTCCATAATTTCGGACAAATCAATATAAAAATCAGACATCAATTTATCTCATAGACATAAAGATTCAATTTTGTGGTATATAAATAAAGACAAAAATCAATTCAAAAAAAGAAAAAGAGTTTTCAGTATAAATGACATAAGAGAGAAATCGGGGTGTGTAGAAATCTGGCTAAGTAGAAAAAACAGAAAAAAAGAGATATTTCAAAATTAAAGGAAAAATAATAAATGAAAAATAGAGGGTATTACAGTCATTTTAACTTCCGTCAATAACCGTCACCAACTACATTCAACTGTACACCACCGTGGCCTTCTTCTTCGCAACATACCACATATCTGCATCATTATCATTCTCATGTTTGTTGTTCTACTCTCTATTTATTTAATATAACATTTCTTTTGGTTTGCTTGTTCTGATTTTTCACATTAAAAATAAAAGTTTTTTGTTTGTTAGTTTTTAATTTCACATTTAGAATGAAAGGATGAGTTACATAAAAATTTATTAAAATGAGATATTTGTTAAACTGAAGCTTGAGTTTTATTTTTTTGTTGGAATGATGCTTTGTTTAAGATTTATTGAAACTATTTGGCCTTAGTGGTTTATAATTTTATTGAAACTAGAATTTGAAATAATACTTCTCTGTGTTAAAAGCACTTCCCAATACTAGCTGTTATGAAACGAAGTTTGATCATTTTATCGCCTGACTTTACAATTGTGAAGAGGAATGATGTCTTAGTAACGTGCTTCTAAAGTAATTATGACCATTTATCGCCTTGCTTTTTTTTTTTTTTTTTAA
>JBBPBR010000002.1:15220543-15244281 GCA_037974775.1 Cicer pinnatifidum
TTTTTTTTTAATATATGTTGGAAATGATATTTCTAACTTCTACTTTGTTACATCGTTATTTATTTATTTATTTATTTATTTATTTTTAAAAATAAATAAATAAATAAAATCAATAAAATATTGTTTCAAATTATGTAGTGATTTGACAATTCTAAAACTTATTTTATTTTATTTATTTTTAAAAATAACTATACAAAAAATTATCTTTATATTTAATTAATTAGATGTAATATATTTTTAATCTTTAAATTTTTTAAGACTCAAATTGTATCACTTGGTGTTTTTTTTAACATCCATATTATTAAGAGAATTAAATTAGATGTGATATCTTTTTACTTCTTGAGTTTTGAGACACGAGTTGTACAACTTGGTCGTCTTAAAACTCACATTTTAAAATAATTATTCAAATCAAACAAACTCATTTCTATTTTTATCAAAATTAACACTTTTTTTAATAACAAAACAAAATTTATTTAAAAACAATCAATATATCTGCATTTTCTACCTAAGTACTACGTAGTTTTGATTTCTCCATCACACCGAGAGATATGTAAGAGCAAGATCACACTTTTGTCAAGCACAATGATAAAACCATTTTTTTTCCTCTCTTTTTAAATACACTTTTATTTCAAAAAATCACATTTATACAAAATAATTTATATTCATATTTAATATTAAAAAGAAATAATCAACTCCCAAATTCAATTAATTATAGGGTAATCGTATTTTAACCTATGTCGTAGGGTGCTAATACTTTTCCTATGCATAATCGACTCCCGAACTCAAAATCTAGTTTCAAATACCATTTTTTATTTTTCTATCTTTAAGACTTTCCCAATATTTTTCCTATTTTTAAAATAATTTTTTGTGGCGACTTCATTGAATTCGAGGATTACTCGAAATTTTAGGCCGCGACAACTAGCGACCCTTAGAGAGTCAAGTCTAACATAATTAATTGTGCAATTTTTTGTTTTATGTTTTACTTATTTTTCTCTTCTATATTTGTTTATTTTTCATTTTTCTTTTACTTTATGTGTTTATTATTTCTTAAATATTAGTTGTCATTATAATATTCTTATAAACTAGTAGATCATTTTATTTTATTTTTATTTTCTTTTTGTATATATATATATATATATGTTTTATTAACATTATGAAAGTATTGAATTATGTTTATTCTACACCCTACATCTTTACTAAGATACACACTTATGAGAGTGAGACTCTATACTCAGGCCTGCGTAAAGCTTAAGTTTAGTGGTAATCATGTTGGATGTACATCCTATTTGGTTATTGCAAAAATCTCGTCTACACTGTGACTTCATTAAAAAAACCTACATTTTGGATGTACTTCCTAATTGTAGTGATGTTTCGATACGAGTACTTGGCTCTAGAGACCAATAAATTGTAGGATTATAGAACCTGCCCAAGAAATAATTCATGAATTTAGAAGTTTATAGACTTTAAATTTTCTCATATCTTGGATAAAATGCATCTATGTCATATCCTAACCTTCTTGCTTTTAAATGACATTTTTTTTTTAATTTTAATTTTTTAGGCTATTTTATTTATTTTTTTCTCCACCATCCGACTTCAGTATAACTCTTAATTTTTTCTTTGTTGCATCAATGCAAATAGCATTCATCGTTAATGATAAAGTTAAATTTTTTTATTGTACTATGCATTCCTTTCATGCATTAAAAATTATTTTCAACACCATACCATACAATATTCATAATCATTCATTTATATGTAGGTCCATTAGAGAACCATTGAATTGAAAGCTAAGGTGTGGATATCTTTGATTTAAAAGGGATCCAACAATGAAACTCCAATCTCAGTGCTAAGAAAAACTATGAATCTGAAAGCCAAAAAGCCTCAGGTTGACAATTTAAAAGAACTTCGTAGCTTGTTGGAGCTTAATCACAGGTTAACATTTACGAAGAAATATGGAAAGATTCTTGATTTATTGGATGTGGACATACAAATAGGGGATATTACCGCTTTGGTTCAATTCTACGACTCTCCTTTGAGATGTTTTACCTTTCAAGACTTCCAGCTTACACCTACTTTAAAAGAGTTTGGACCAATTTTAGGCTACTCCCTAGAAAAAGGGAAACCTTATCGTTACGTGGGGAATTATCCATCCACAACCATAGTAGTTGAGATACTAAGGGTTGAAAAGGAAATGTTGATTCTCCAAAACAAGAAAGAGACTTCTCGTTTTCTAAGTTTTTTTTAGGAGAGAGCACATGATTTAGCTGAAGCCCAAGATTGGAGTACTTTTATGAAGGTGTTAGCTCTAACCATACATGGGGTTGTTCTATTCCCGAGGAAATGTTGAGAGAAAAGGCAAGCAAATTTTGTGTTGTTTACCTGTTTTGTATGTCTGGTTGGTCATTAATATATTTGATAGTGGGTGCCAAAAGCGTTGCACTATCAATGATTTCATGAAATTTTATGTTGACATAAATAATAATCGAGAATGGGCTCAGAGATTGGTAGATCTTAATGAAAAAATAGTTCGATGGTATGCGATATGGCAAGAGGTAAAAGAAGTAATATACTAATGTGGAGCATAAGCTAATGTGCCTCCTATGGGGACTAGAGGTTGTGTGAATTATAACCCAGTATTGGCATTGAGGCAACTTGGGTATCCTATCCTAGGAGAACCAATGCCAAAACTAATAACCCATTTTATTCTTTATGACATGGGTTTAGAAAACATTGAAAATTTGAGGAGAGTACGTCAATGTTGGAATACGATAATCAGAAAAGGGAAGGAACTAGGAAGTATAAGTTGTTGTGCAGATGATTGCTTCCGACAATGGGTCAAGAATAGGGGCCAAAAGATTAAGCTGCTTTTTTAACATACATTTGAAGCGGTCGATGAAACACCAATGCAACCCACCATCGTTAGTGAAGAAATTGAGAAGTTGCAAGCATCAATTCTAGAGGTGGAAGATGAAAATAATAATATGCGAGAAAAGTTGATGGTAGTCTGTTGAGCATATGAGGTTGGCCTATTGGAAAATGAGCAGAAAATGATTTCTCTTAAAAGATCAAATAAAAGGGAGAAGGTAGATGAGGATTATAAGCTCAAGCTTCAATGCAATTAAAGGGCTTCAGACGAGTCTTTATGTTTGAGAAGACAAGAAAGAGGTTGAAAAGTTGAAAAAAATGGTTGAAAGATTCAAAAATCGGTGAAAGAAATGCAAAAAGATAATTGGAAGATATGAAACAACAATTGGAGAGAGTGGTAGTAGAATATAAGACAAGGATAGAAGAAGAAAAAACTAAAAAACAAGAAGTTGTTGCTATGTGTTGAGATACGTGGTTGAAGGAATAAGAAGAAGCAAATATGTTAAGAAACCGAGTGATGGAACAAGTGGAAGCAATAGAGATGCTTGGGCAAAAAGGGAATAATATGGGTGGATCGTTGTGAAAAACTCACTTTCATAGCCAACCAAGCCATCAAAAGGGTCCCCATACTCTTAAGAAAAGCAGAAGCAAACATAGATTCATCTGCCACATAAGTTGAGATTATTACTTTCATTCAACATTGTTATAGTTTGGTAGAAGTAATGAATAGTTTAATTCTCCGAGAGCAATAGAAACAGTGTGTTTCAGATATAGAAAAAAATATTGCACTTGTACCATTTTAGTTGTCATGAACGAGCTTGTTTTGAGTTTTCTAAAAAGATGTTTTTACCTAGGTTGCAGAATCAATGGTTCTCTAATCCCCACATGAATGCATATAAATATTCATATTTTTTTAACTAACATCATATGATCTTTCTGAAAAAATCAATAAAGTTGTTTCCCCGACACCCTTATCGGACTCGCACAAACTCCAAGATCATGGATAAACTTGAGCAAAACCAAGAAGTGATGAGAGCGGATGTTAGCCAATTGAAGGACAAGTTTGATCGAATCCTAGAGGCTATACATGCTTTGGAAATAAAGGAGTATACAAATTGAGATCCTCCAACTACAAATGAAGAGCACGAAACCACACCTTATCATCCATCATGCTTTACCCTGACTAGCCAACAGTTTCGTACGACAACTATGCAATTTCCTATGTATGCTGTCCCACTTGGTTATACTCCGCCCTTAGTCATCAACCCTATGGACAATAACACAAACCACTCAAATATAAACTCCCAAAGGTTAAACCAACCGCAAATCCCATCTCCTTTGTGCTACGTGCCACCCCAAAACACTATTTCCTCGGAAAATATTCCATTCAGTACACCCCCAAGTACCCCATTTTGTTGCTAATGAAAATTGGCAACAACCTCATGTTAGTGATTATACACATTCTAAAGAGAAATACCATGTTTTAGAAGAATGAATAAAAGCAATTGAGGGGAATAATATCTATGGTCTCTAAGCTTTTGATATGGGTTTGGTTTTTGATGTGGCTATCGCTTCGAAATTCAAGGTACCTGAGTTTGAGAAAAAAATGTAAAAACATGTTTTTGATGAAGACAAAGACCAAGGAAAGTGATCAAGTTGCAAGCTCAAAAAGAAGTCAAACATCAAAGAATAACTATGATCAAATATGCTAGAAGTCTCATAATGTAAAGGTACATGATGCAATCTAATATTCGTATATTTCAAATGCACATGAGAACCTTTCATTTTAGCATATGCATTTAAAGTATTTTCAAAAGTCAAAACAACATTAACAAAGTCTTAAAAATCATGTTTTTGACAAAATGCATAAGTGTATTCCAATACAACATCTTGTATTCGAATACAAAGCAAGTCAGAAGCAAAAATCTCAAAGTTGTATTCGACTACGACTATGTATAGTCGAATACACTATAAGTCAGTAGCAAATTTTCACTAATCTGTATTTGACTACACCAATGTGTATTCGAATACAAGGTGTAATTTTTGAATATTTTTGAACGTTACAAAGAGGTGTATTCGAATACACACATCCTGTATTCGAATACAACTGGAAGCAATACAATTTTTCAGATTTGGAATGGCTCCAAATCATTGTATTCTTTCATCAAACCTCTTGGATCAATGGCCACGAATCTGAAGAGATGTTTATGGAGTATAAATACCCCATAACTTCAAATCAAACAAGAATGCGATCATACAACCAAACCTTGAACAAATTTTGAACAAACTTTCTAAAAATGTTTTGATTTATTCAAAGTTTCACTTTTATATTTCAAGTACAGATTTTACATTTTCATATCATTGAGAAAAGTTCTCTAGTGTACTTGAAATTATATTGGATTGTTATCATTGTACATCAATTGTTATATCATATTGATCTAAGTCAAAATCAATATTGCTAAACCATTCAAGTGTTGTAAATTAAGGGAAGTGGTGTTCTTTCTTCAAGTTTTGTAACTAAGATAGTGGTGTGCTATCTTAGGGTGATTGTAAGGAGTTTGTAACAAAGGTCCTAGGGTGGGACTTGTACCTATTCTAACAATAGTGGAAAATCTCTTGTGGTGTGCAAGAGGACTGGATGTACCCTTGGTCATAAGGGGAACCAGGATAATATCTTTGTGTTCTTTATTTTTCTGCCATTTATCTTTTCCATACACTATCTTAAATCAGAAAAATCAAACACTAAATCTCTAAAAACAAGAAAATTTCTAAACACCTAATTCACCCCCACTCTTAGGCGTACTTCAATACTTACACTTTTGATATGGGTTTGGTTTTTGATGTGGCTATCGCTTCGAAATTCAAGGTACCTGAGTTTGAGAAATATAAAGGTGCCAGATGTCCTAAAAATATTTGACCATGTATTGTAGAAAAATAGCTTCTTATACTCATAATGACAAACTTCCCATTAATTTTTTTCAAGACAAATTGAGTGGAGCATCATTAAATTGGTATATGCATCTCAAACGAAATCGAATCCGTTCGTGGAAAGATTTGGTTGATGCCTACTTGAAACAATATAGGTATAACATTGACATAGCCCCTGACAGGATGCAATTGCAAAATTCTTCAAAAAAGGACAATGAAACATTCAAAGAATATGCACAACGGTGGACAGAAGTGGCATCACAAGTAAATCATCCTTTATCTGAAAGAGAAATGGTTGGTATGTTTATGGATACTCTCCATTCACCCTTTTATGATAAGATGATTGAGAGTATGTCATCAAACTTTGTTGACATGGTCATGATAGGAGAAAAAAAGTAGAAAATGGCATGAGGAGTGGTAAGATTGTATGTGGAACAAGTGGTATGAAGAAACCCCAGATGTGATTTACAAAGAAGAAATAAGGGGATGCTAACTCTGTAATGGTAAACTCAATGGTCTCTTATTCTCTAACCATGAATTCTTATCGACGTCCTAATTTTTAAGCCCCTGATACCCCCAAATTCCATACATTCCATGTTCATATATGGCTGCAACCTCACAAGCTCCATACCCCCAATATCACCCTTCAAGGCCCCCTTATTATCAACCACCCCTAGTCCAATCACCACCTGTCACATTTTCCCATCGAAACCAATGGAACCAAAATCCAATCACAAATCACTACAAACCACCAATTAATCGAGAAAAGAAGATAACCTATTCCTGTGAAACCTCTACAACCAATGAAACCTCTAGAACCACCATTTCCAAAATGGTACAAACCAAACGCAGAATGTGAATACCATATAGGAGTCGTAGGACATTCCGTCGAAGATTGTCAAGCCCTAAAATCTAAAGGGCGATAACTGATTAATACAAAATGTCTTACTTTCAAGGAAGACGGTCCCAACATAGGGACTAATCCTTTGTCGGACCACAGGGATACCTTTGCCAATGCCATTGAGGATAAGATAGACCAATGTGAAAAAGATGACCATGTGTTGACCATAAAGTCGTACATGGAAAATAGTAGATTTTTCCAAAGACCATTGGAAATCTTCTATAGAACATAGAATCTTAAGCCAACTCCTCACGAGTCAAATGAAATAATTGTCCAAACACCAACCCCTTTTCCTTATGAAAATACCAAGGCGGTACCATGGAATTATGAAGCCACATCCCATTTAGTCAATCACCAATCAAGCGATAGTTTTGAACCTAAAGGAACTGATATCACCAATATTTTAGGGATTGGTGGGATGACTCTGAGTGGTTGAGTATACACTTCTGAACAACTTAGGAAAAATGAGGGTCATGGATAAAATAGGAAATAAGCTATGTATTATGCCATAAAAGGACAAGCAACTAGCAAAAAGACGGTGTATGAAGAAGAAGCTAATGAATTTTTAAAGTTTATCAAGAAAAGTGAATATAAGGTGGTGGATCAGCTAAATCAAACCCCTTCCAAGATATATGTTCTCGTCTTGTTATTGAACTTTGAAGCACATAGAAGGGCATTGTTGAAAGTTTTAATTAAGGCCTATGTTACTTATGATATCATGGTCGACCAGTTTGATAGAGTTGTTGGTAACATCATTGCTAGTAGTTGTCTAAGTTTTAACGATGGCGAATTACCACCTGAAGGAATAAAGCATAATAAAGCACTACACATCTTTGTGAAGTGTCATGATCACATTCTTGCACGAGTGCTAGTGGATAATGGTTCGTCGCTGAATGTCATGCCGAAATCAACACTCTCAAAACTATTTGTTGATGGAGCTTGTATGAAGCCTAGTGCTATGGTGGTAAAAGAATTTTATGGATCCACGAGATAAGTGATTGGCGAGATTGACCTGTCGATTCAAATTGGACCATTAGACTTTGGAATAACCTTCCAAGTGATAGTTATTAAACCGGCGTACAATTGTCTTTTAGGAAGACCGTGGATTCATGTTGCTGGAGTAGTGATATCCACTCTCCATCAAAAGATAAATTTATATTGAACAATAAGTTGGTAATAGTATCTAGGGAAGAAAATATGATAATGAGTCATCTATCTTCTATGGGCTACATCGAAGACACAAAAGAAGTCATTGAGACTTCCTTCCAAGCACTAGATATTGTCAATATTGTCTTCATGGATGAAAGGCCTCGTTTAAGAGGACCAAAATTGTCTATTACATCATTGAAGTCTACCAAGTCCATGTTGGAAGGAGGGATTTTTGTTAAATTGAGGAAATTATTAGAAATACCAAAGTAGAACGATAAGTATGGGTTGGGATATGTACCTACTAAAGATGATAAAGAAGAGGTTGTGAAAGAAAAAAAGGGAAAGCAAGACGACTCGTTTGGAAAATTGAGTACCGAATTCACAGAATATTCATATTTATGACATTCTCCAAATCTTTCAAAGCGTCGAAATAATATATGTTGATTAGATGGCTGTTGTAGAAGAATATCATGTTGATGATGATATCCTCAAGCTAGTGTAGCTTTGTCCTCCAAACACAAGTCTCAACAATTGAAAGATCACCGAGTTTCCCGTGTTTGTTAATTTATGTTCAAAGTAATTATCCATTTCAATTCATTTTGCTCTACCCAAGGATATAAGGATAACTAATTAGGGCCCATGTAATTCAAATTCCTTACTTATTATCAATAAATGTTTTTTTGAATTCTCCAACCTTTCTTTTTTTCTTCTTCTTTTCTTGAAATGGAAATCTTTATTCATATTTTCATATTTTTTCTTTTTTTCTTCTTAATTTAAACAATGTAGAGTAAAAAATTAATATGTTGAAAATAGCAGCGCTAGAATCCCTTCTTGTAATTTTGAACGCCCAATTAATCACGTTGATGAGGATTGTGAAGACAATTTTGAGCCTCCCCTAGAACTAGAAAGGCTAATGGAACAAGAATATAAGATAATCCAACCCTATCAAGAACCTGTTGAAGTGATCAATTTAGGGACTGAATTTAATAAGAAAGAAAATAAAATTGGCATGTCTATGAAAGAAAGTGAACGAGACAAGTTGATTAAACTTTTGTTTGACTATGTAGATGTCTTTTCATGGTCATATCATGATATGCTTGTGCTAGATACTAACATAGTTGAACACAAACTACCACTCAAGCCTGAATATGCTCCAATTAAGCAAAAGTTGAGGAGGATGAATCTGATATGTCACTTAAAATTAGAGAAGAGGTCAAGAAGAAATTTGATGTTGTTTTCTTAGCAATGACAAAATATCCTCAATGGGTGGCTAATATTTTCCCAGTTCCAAATAAGGATGGAAAGACTCGAATGTGTGTTGATTATCAGGATTTAAATAAAGCTATTCTTAAAGACGATTTTCCTCTGCCTCATATTGATGCCCTAGTGGATAGCACTGCTCAATATTTTCTTTTATCCTTCATGGATGGTTTCTCAGGGTACAATCAAATCAAGAAAGCTCTCGAGGATATGGAAAAAACCACATTTATCACACAATGGGGAAATTTTTGTTATAAAGTGATGCCATTAATATTGAAGAATGTTGGGGCAACCTATCAAAGAGCAATATTAACTTTATTTCATGACATGACGCATAAGGAGATAGAGGTTTATATGGATGATATGATTTCAAAGTCTTGAACCGAAGAATACCATGTTGTTAACCTTCGAAAGTTGTTTGTGTGACTAAGGAAGTTTATACACCATTTAAAGTCTGCTGAATGCACTTTTGGTGTAAGATCAAGTAAGTTACTGGGGTTTATTGTTAGTAAAAATGAAATCGAGGTGGACCCCTATAAAGTTTGAGCAATACAAGAAATTTCAACTCTGCGCACGAAAAGAGAAGTTTGTGACTTTTTAGGTAGGTTGAATTACATTGTCAGGTTCATATCGCATCTCATTGCTACATGCAATCTGATTTTCAAGTTGTTGCGCAAAGACCAAAAGGTTGAATGGAATGAGAATTGTCAAAAATCTTTTGAAAGGATTAAGCAGTACTTGTCAAAACCACCAATGTTAGTGCCCCACGTTCTTGGGAAATTGATTATTATGTACTTAACAATACTTGACGAGTCAATGGGTTGTGTATTAGGGTAACATGACAAATCTGGTAAGAAAGAACACGATTTATTTATTTGAGCAAAAAGTTCACCAGTTTTGAAACAAGGTACTCACTACTTGGACGAACATCTTGCGCATTAGCATGGGTTGCTCTTCGGTTGAGGCAATGCATGTTATGTCATACAACTTGGTTGGTGTCTAAAATGGACTCGATTAAGTATATCTTTGAGAAACCTACTCTTACTGGAAGGATTTCCTGTTGGCAAATGTTGTTATCAGAATACGATTTGGTATATGTTACACAAAAAGCTACCAAAGGAAGCAAAATAGCAGAGTATTTGGCTCAACAACCTGTAGAAGATTATCAATCAATATACTGTGAATTCCCTGATGACGGCATAATGACTTTATTTGAAGAGACTGAATCATCTGATAAAGAAAAATGGACCTTGGTGTTTGATGGTACTTCTAACGCGTTAGGGCATGGAGTTGGGGTCATTTTGATTTCCCCAAAGAAACAGTTCACTACATTTACGTCTAGGGTGTGTTTTCAGTGCACAAACAATATTGCAAAATATGAGGCATGCTTTATGGCCATTAAAGCATCTATTGAATCAAAGGTAAAATTTATTGAGGTATATGGAGACTCATTGTTGGTCATCCATCAAATGAAAGGAGAGTGGGAAACGCGATATTCCAAATTGACTTCGTATCATACCCATATCAAAGAATTGATAGAACACTTTGAGATGATTATTTTTTACCATATATCTCGAGAAGAAAACCAATTAGCTGACACCTTGGCCACATTGTCGTCAATGTTCAAAATAAGCATCGGTTATGACATGTCGGACATAAAAATTCAACAAAGAGATAAACCTACATATTGCTTATCAATAGAAGAAGAGTTTGACGGTAAGCCATGGTTTTATAATATCAAATCATATGTTAAGAATAAGGAATATCCATTGGATTTCAAAGAACGACAAGAGGGTTTTAAGGAGGTTGTCAATGAACTTCTTCTTAAATGGTGATATGATTTATAAGAGAAATCATGATATGGTTCTCCTCAGGTGAGTGGATAAAGTGGAAACGGAGAAAATAACTCAAGAGGTTCAAGAAGGTTCTTTCAGAACTCATGCAAATAGGCACATAATGGCAAGAAAATTTTTAAGGGCTGGCTACTATTGGTTGACCTTGGAGTCCGATTGCTTTAGTTACGTAAAGAAATGTTATAAATGACAAATCTTAGCTAATAAAGTACATGTACCACCTACCTCTTTAAATGTTTAAACATCACCTTGACTATTTTCAATTTGGTGATTAAATTTTATTGGACTCATCGAGCCTAAGGCTTCAAATGGGCACCGGTTTATCCTAGTAGCTATTGATTACTTCATAAAATAGGTTGAAGCCGTTTCTTATGCCAATGCAACGAGAAGTGTGGTTGTCAAATTCATCAAAAGAGAATTGATTTGTGATATGGCTTGCCGAATAAGATAATCACTGATAAGGCGACTAATATGAATAATAAAATGATGAAAGAGTTGTGCGATAGTTTCAAAATTCAGCACCATAATTCTTCTCCATATCGTTTTAAAAATGAATGGGGCTATGGAAGCAGCAAATAAGAATATCCAGAAGATCATAAAAAAAAAAAATGGTAGAGACATATAAAGATTGACATGAAATGTCTCCCTTTGCATTACATGGCTATAGAACTTCTGTTCGCACCTCAACAGGGACAACTCTTTTGTCATTGGTGTATGGAATGGAAGCGGTACTTCCCATCGATCCCCTCGATCAGAGTCTTGATGGAAACCAAACTAGAAGATGCAGAATGAGTTCAATCACAATTTGACAAATTGAATCTCATAGAAGAAAAAAGAACGATAGCTTTTTGTCATGGTCAACTATATCAAAAAAGGCTTAAAAAAGCCTACGAGAAAAAAGGTTTATCCTCGAGAGTTTCGAAAAGGAGAGGTAGTGTTAAAGAAAATATTGCCCATAAAAAAAGATTCTCGTGGAAAATAGACCCTGTATTACGGGGGACCATATGTTGTGAAAAAGGCTTTCTCTAGGGGAGCTCTAATATTCGCATAAATGGATGGAGAGGAGCTTCCACTTCCAGTAAACTCAAATGCAGTAAAAAAATATTATGCTTGAAAAAAAAAAGGACAAAATAAAAATTGAAAAATTGACTCGTTAGGTTGAAAACCAGAAAAGCCGATCTGGGCAAAAGTTAGAGATAAAAAAATACTAGTCATTCTTATAATTTAGGACTCTTGTTGGTCAGCTGCCAAGAATAATAAATGCCCCAGTTGGAATCGCTTGATCCTTTTTGTTATCTCTAACTTTTGCATGGACCGCTCTTCCAAGTTTTCAATCCATTTATATTTTTGTCGATCTACGCATCCGTAATCAATCCAAAGACGATTATTTTCATTCATGTTAATCTACACACCAGTAACAAACCTAGAGAATATCATTTTTCATCTTTATCGATCATTTGTTTAATTTTTTTAATTTTTTCATAATTTAGACAAAATTTAGGTCCTTGTATTTAATTATCCATTACCACGATAATGTTGTTTTGCTAGTAAAATATAATTAAGGGCAGCTGTAGTACCTCAATTTAGTCTGACTAATTAAAAATAATTTTACAAAATAATAATAATACATATTTTGGCACTTATTATTGTTAAGTAAAATATTGTCATCTTTTGTACTAATTTTGAGTCTATATTTACATATGTTTTTAATACAAATATATATATATATATATATATAAAAGAAAAACAAATAGGTATATCTTTTGCATCTAGACTATGTTTAAGCCTCCTTCATCTTTGGTGCAACCAATATATCTCCATCTTAATTTTTAATTTTTATTTTATTTCAATAAGATTTTATTTTCACCATTTGTACGGTCAATCATAAAGATCAGTTGTCCTTTTCTATTTCGCAGTTCTATAATTTCTACCAAACCAATATAAAAACTAGACATCAATTTATCTCATAAACACAAAGATTCAAACTTGTGGTCTCTAAATTAAGGCAAAAATCAATTCAAAAGAAAAAGAATTTTCAGTATAAAAAACATAAGAGAGAAATCGGGGTGAGTAAAAATGTGGTTGAGTAGACAAAAAATAGCAACTGAGATATTCTGAAATAAAAATGAAGTTGAACAGAGAAGAAACAACAATCTTATTCTATCCTCAAAATCATATATTTCAAAATTAAAAGAAAAATAGAAAACGAGAAACAAATGGTATTACCGTCATTTCAACTTTCAACAATAACCGCCGCCAACCACATTCAATCATACACCAACATCTTCTTCTTCTTCGCAACATACCATAGAACTGCATCATTCTCATGCTTGTTGTTATGCTCTTTTTCCCTTTACTATAACATTTCTTTTGGTTTGCTTATCCTGATTTCAGGTTAAAAATGAAAGTTTTTTCTTTGCTAATTTTTAATTTCACATTTAGAATGAAAGGATGAGTTACATCAAAATTTATAAAAATTAAATATTTGCTAAACTGAAGTTTGAGTTTTTTTTTTTTTTTGAATGATGCTTTGTTTAAGATTTAGTGAAACTACTTGGCCTTGGTAGTTTAAAATTTTATTGAAACTTAGAATTTTGAAATAATGTGATAAAAGGACTTATTTGCTTCCCAATAGGAATAGGAATGATGTTTTAGTAACGTGCCTCTAAAGTAATTCTGATAATTTATCGGCTTGCGTTTTCTTTTTGGACGTGTCTATATGTTGGAAATGATATTTCTAACTTCTACCTTCTTAAATCTTTATTTATTTTTTTATTTTTTTTTTTGCAAAAATAAATAAATAAATAATTAAAATAAATAGAATAATGTTTCCAATTATGAAGTAACTTGACATCTTTATTTTATTTTTTTATTTTTATTAAATATTAATTAGATGTGATATATTTTTAATCTTTGAGTTGTTAATACACAAATTGTATCACTTGGCGGTTTCAAAACTCAATTTTAAAATTGAAAAATAATAAAATATTCTTAAAATAATTAAATTAGATGTGACATATTTTTCCTTCTTGAATTTTTTGAGATACAAGTTGTACAACTAAATAATCATAAAACTCGCATTTTAAAATAATTATTCAAATCAAACAAACTCTTTTTTCGTCAAAACAATTTTTTTTAAAAAAACAACTAACACATCCGTATTTTCTACCAATAACTACGTAGCTTTGATTTCTCAATTGCACCAATAGATACTTAGGAACAAGATCGCATTTTTGTCAAGCATAATACTAAAATTTTCTTTTTTCCTCTATGTTTTAAATATACGTTTATGATTAGATTATTTCTATTCAAAAAGATTATATTTACATTTTAAAATGGAGAAATAAATTTATATAAGTTAATATTAATTTTCCACAATTAATTATATGTAACTGTATTTTAACAAATGTCATAGGGTGCTAATACCTTTCGTACGGATAATTGACTCTCGAACTCAAATTTTGGTTTCAAAGACCATTTTTCTTTTTGAATGGTTTCCCAATATTTTCCATATTTTAAAATAAACTTTGGAGGCAACTCCATTGAATTCGAGAAACACTCAAAATTTTAGGCCCTGATAGATGACGACTCCACTTGGGACCCTTATAGAGTCAAGTATAACATAATTAATTGTGCATATTTTTTACTTTGATATTTTGTGTTTCCCTTCATTTTCTTTACTTTATGTCTTTATTGTTTATTAATTATTTTCTTGTAGCCGTTATCTTTATATACATACTTATATATGTGTCTCGAGTATTTTACAACATTTATTGGATTGTGATTCTCTTCACACACTACACATTCACTTACACACAAACTTATGAGTGAGACCCTATACCTAAGCATGAGTGACGCTTAAATTTAGTTAGGGATTTAGTGGTAATTATTTTGGATGTACATCCTATTTAGTTAATACAAATATCTCATTTAAATAGTGACTCCATTTGAAATATCTACATTTTTTATGTACTTCCTATTTGTAGTGATGTTTCAATACGAGTACCTGACTCTAGTGACCAAAGGCTTTAAGGATTGCAGAACTCGCCCATGAATGTGTTCACAAATTTAGAAGCTTATAGACTTTAAAATTTCTTCAATCTTGGATATAATGCATCTAAGTCATGTCCTAGGCTTCTTGCTTTTAAATGGCAAGATTTTTTTTTTTCACCATCCGACGTCAGTGTACCTCTAAATTTTTCTTTGTTGCATCCAAGCAAATAGCTTTCTTCGTTCATGATAAAGTTAAATATTTTTATAGTACCATTCATTCCTTTCATGTATTAAAAAATATTTTCAACACCATACCATACAATATTCATACTCATTCATGTTTATGTAGATCCATTAGAGAATAATTGAATTCAAAGCTAGGTTGTGGATATCTCTGATTAAAAATGGGATCCAACAATTAAACCACAATCCCAATGCTAAAGAAAATTATGAATGTGAAAGCCAAAAAGCCTCATGTTGATAGTTTAAAAGGATACAAAAAGATTATTGATTGATTGGATGTGGACGTACAAGTAGGGGCTATTAACATTTTGTCTCAATTCTACGACAATCCATTAGGATGTTTCACCTTTCAAGACTTCCAAAGGTTAATTAAGAATATCAATTATGATTTTAATTGTTATGTTAATTTAACATGTGCTTTTGAGTGTATTAATCATAGATAGGATCGAAGTAAAACAAAGAATAAATTAGCATGAAAAGCAAATATTTGAACAAACAAGAACGAAAAATGTTCTCCAGTTTCAAAAATGATCAAGTGAGGTTCAAGATCACTTAATCTCCACTGATTAAAAGAAGATATTTCCCCTGACATTACCACTCATGTTTACATTATTTTCACAGGAGTAAAAAGGAGTTATCTCATCCAAAGAAACAATCCAAAATACAAAGGGAAAAGATCACGGATCAAGCAAGTTCAAGCAAGACTGATTTTCTCCAGCTTGACCACCAAGAATATGTACATATCAGATCAGCTTCAAGAATGACAGACAATCATCCATAATGATCAACACTAAATCTCCAGATTGATCATCAATCTCAAGAATGATCAAACAATCTCTAGAATATTCAACAATTATTCTACAACAAATTAACATCATTCTCCAGTATGTTTTTTTCGAATCAAAACACTATATTGAACTGATTTCATCAATCATATATCTAAAGATTAAATGATCATTAAACAAAATCATAGATGTCCAAGAATGAAGAATTCCAAATCAGTCAAATAGAATTCAAAAGTTTTCAAATACTTGAACATTTTTTAATTATAAAATATGGTCTTTGGTCTAGACTGATAGAGCATTTCCAATGGCTCTTTATGACTGTCATTAAACATCCTAAAGCCTATAAAAGGAAAGCCAAAACTCAAGGAAAAGGCAAAAGTTCAAATGCTAAGAAATTGAAGCAATCTTTCACATTCAAACACTTGAAATTCTCTCATTCTCAAGAAGCATCAATTCTGATCTTGAATCCTTTATTATATTGAATCTCTTGTAAAGAATCTAATCTCAAACACGACTTGAGATTACTCAGATTCTAAATACTCTTATAATTATTTTGTAAAGACTCAAGACAATAAGTGTTAAGTATAGTTTGAGTAGCTTGTAAGAAATCCTTTTATGGTTAAAAGTTAAATTTTAAATTCCTATCTAAAGATTGATAGGTAAGTTTTTTTAAAAAAACTTTATGGGTGGAAAGGATTGGATGTGTAACATATCAAAATTGATCTAAGTTGGTGGTGTAAACCAAGATTTTCTCCGTTTTGAACACTTAGCAAAAATGTCACAATTGTGAGGGCTGGACATAGCGATAGTTGGGTGAACCACGATATATCGTTGTGTGATATTTCATCCCTTATCTCTATTTAATTTAAGTCTGATTGATTATCAAGTTAAATACATAAACAGAATTGTTGATTTTAACTAACCAAGAACGTTTTCCGTTTTCTGTTTTCACAACCAAGATCAATATTGAGTTAAAATTTTAAGCTTTTACAGGAAATTTTAAATAGGAATATTTACAACTCAAACCCCCCTTCTTTGTAAATCGACATTTCTACTTCAATATTGGCCTTGAGACAACTTGGGTATCTCATCATAGGAGAACCAACGCCAAAATTGATAACCCCTTTTATTGTTTATGACATGGGTCTAGAAAACATTGAAGATTTGATGAGACTACGTCAATCTTTGAATATGATAATCATAAAAGGGAAGGAACTATGAAGTAGAAGGTGTGGTGTAGATGATTACAACTGACAGTGGGTCAAGAATAGGGTCCAAGATACTAATCTACCTTTTCAACGTACATCTGAGGCGGCAGATGAAACACTGATACAACCCACTATTGTAAGTGAAGAGATTGAGAGGTTGCAAACATCGATTCCAAAAGCGGAAGAAGAAAAAATAATTTGCAAGAAGAATTTGTGGTAGTCCATCGAGCATACGGGACTGCTCAATTGGAAAATAAGCAGAAGACAATTTCCCTTGAAAGATCAAATAAGAAGGCGAAGGTGGAGGAGGATTATAAGATCAAGCTTCAATGCAATTTAAGGGCATCTGACGAGTCATTATGTTTAAGAAGCCAAAAAAGAGACCAAGCACGAGAAGAGGTTGATAAATTGAGAAAATGATTGAAAGATTCATAAATCAGTGAGAGAAATGCAAAAAGAAAATTGGAAGATTTGAAACAACAGTTGTAGAGAGTATTAGCGGAATATAAGACAAGGATATAATAAGGAAATATTGAAAAACAAGAAGTTGTTGCCATGTATCAAGATGCATGGTTGAAAGAACAAGAGGAAGTAAATACGTTAAGAAACTGAATGATGGATCAAGTGGAAGCAATAGAGATGTTTGGGCCCGAAGGGATAATGTGGATGGATCGTTATGAAAGACTCATTTTCATAGCCAACCAAGCCATTAAAAGGGTCCCCGTACTCTTAAGGAAAGAAGAAGCAAGCATAGTTCCATCCACCACACGTGCTGAGATTATTACTTTCTTTCAACATTGTAATAGTTTGATAGAAGCAATGAATGATTTAATTCGTCGAGAGCGATAGAAACAATGTATTTCAAAAAAAAAAATGTTGCACTTGTACACTGATAATTATCAATGAACAACTTTGTTTTGAGTTTTCTCTATGTATGGGTATGGTTTTGATGCATGATCTAAAAAAAAGATGATTGTGTCTAGGTTGTGAAATTGTTGATTCTCTAATATCCACATGCATGCATATAAATCTTCAGTATTTAACTAGCATCATATGATCTTTCTAAAAAAAACCAATAGGACTATTTCCCCGATGCCCTTAATAGACTCGCACAAATTCCAAAATCATGGATGAACTTGAGAAAAACCAAGAAGTGGTGAGAGCAGATGTTAGCCAGTTGAAGTACAAGGTTTATCAAATCTTATAGGCTATACAGACTTTGGTAAGGAAGGAGAATACATATGGGAATCCTCCAACTGCAAATGACACCAAACTGTTGGAACCAAGTTGGTTTTGCATTTAAAGTTTTGATGTTAACAAAAATATTTTATGGGAACAATATATTTGACTTCAAAGAGTATGTAAGAAGATTCATGTTTTTGAATAAAATCTAAAATAAGATTTGATTCCAAATTATAATTGATGAAAATCTAAAATAATATTTTATTCAAATTTATAATTGAAGAAAATCTTTGACCAAGTTGAAAAGAAAATATGGTCAAGATTTGAAGATTATATCAAGATTTGAAGAAAATTTGATCAAGATTTAAAGAGGATTTGATCAAGTTTTGAAGAATATTTAATTAAGATTTGAAGAAGATTTGATCAAGATTTAAAGAAGATTTGATCAAAATTTGAAGACGATTTCATTAAGATTTGACTAAGATTTATATACAACAAAATATGAACAAAATCAATTTGAAGAATTTACAAATGCAATCAGAATAAAAATAAAACAGAATCAATCTAAAGAGTTTACAAACTCAATCTAGACTGTTCGTTGTGAGTGCTGTGGACCAAATGTTGGGATTTGATTGAGATTGACTGATATATATATATATATATATATATATAATGATGTAAACTTTGATTATTATTATGGAATGACTAATATTTATGTAGACGTAATTTGGATGAATATTATGAATTCAAACTAAGAGTTGTCGAGTTGAGATCATCATATAAATATGAACTAGATGTTATAGACTTTTGAAGTAAAGATTATTTTTTTCACCAAATAGGAAGGATTTGACAAGCCCAGTGATTTTGGGAAAGTACAACTGAATGAGCTTGATCGTGGAGGGGTACGGTCGAACTGTAAGGTAAAACTTAAAGACCTTGGGGGTATCTCTAATACATGATTTCGGAAATCATCCCTCGTTGTTTGTGTTTGATTTGCGATGGATGCATACGAGCCGCCAATTGCGGGTAATGATTAGTACTCTCAGAGTGTTTGATGCTGTTTCATTTTGAAGATTTTTATTATATATTTTATATTGATGTTGTTGTTGAACGCCTTTTATTTTGAGAATTCTCGCTCAACTAATGACATCGAGTTGAGACTATATTTACTTTTATTACGAAAACTATTTAGGTTTATTTCAAAAAAAAAAATTTGTTGTATAATATTATGACTTTGAGTTGTTAAATTTGATGGATATTTTGGATTAATGTGATATGTTAAGTGTTTACATGATGCTCTTTATCTTGTAAATTTTTTTGAAAGTTTACATTTTTTTTATGAGTAATTTCATAACTTGATGTCAAAATTTAAAAATATTAATTTGCGGTTCAGGGTGTCAAACATTTTACATTTTAAATCGATTTAGAAAATTTTCAAGCCTATGGTAGGATGATGTATGTTTTGGATTTGAGTGATCACCCTATTTAAACATTTGAGGTAAACTATGGTAAGTGAGTGATATGAGAGTTGAATTTGATAAATACATATTTGAATATGTTATTTGAAATTGTTCCATTGCTATGAATTTGAAATTGAATATGAAAAATGTATTGTATCAAGTGATTTTTTGTGATTTAGTTTGATATGAAAAGAAGAATTAACTTTGTGTTTAATATTAATTTTTAACTCTAATTTTAATTAAATTGTTTCTCGAGGACAAAAATCATACTAAGTTTAGGGTTTACTAGTTTGGAATTAGTCATTGATGTAGGAAGAAGGCCTCTATCAAGCCAACAAGGCAATGGATTGACTCATTGAAGTCATCAAAACCACATAGGTCCCAAAAGTGTTTGAAAAATACACGATTCAACCAGCTAGGCTTTGATTCCTTCTCAAATGCACCTTTTGTTAGATAACATCATGCATCACAACATGATTTATCCTCTTAGTAGATATATCCAAAGTTAATAGTGTCAAGTAATAAGAACTAATATTTGCTTTTGAAGAGTTCTTAAAGTTAAAATTATCAACAATTGAAGGTAATTAAATTTTTTAGTAAGCTCATCTTCAATATAAACAATTATGTAATCTCTTAGAAAATCTTCTTCCACTTTTTTGCATAGCCTTGTTTAATAATTTTCATTACTAAAAATGCACATTATGTAGTTGTCGTTTATAATGGAAGAGTCAACAAAAGTCATAGAACTCTGTCAATCAATGGATAAAATTTGATTAACAGTTTCAAATAACTTTTGAAATAATTCACCCATAGTTGAGAACACCTAAAAACTAACATCTTTAACCACATAAAATTCATTGTCTTGCGACTCATACTCCTATTGAGTCTTTTCTTGAAGAGACAAATTTGAAGGATAACATTTTTTTTACAAAAAATTGTTTAAAGTTCAATATATTGAGTTAAAAAAATCTATTATAAAATATCATTTAAAATTCACAAATAAGAAATACAAATATAAAAAATTGAAATAGCATACTAATATTTAAAAACATATAAAAGTTTCGGAGACCATAACATCTGCTATTAAGAGGGATGTTCACATGCAAACTAATAAAAAAGATGCAAATCAATAAAATAAAATAAAACACAAAATCAAATGTTATTAGATATGTTTGGATCTTCTTTTACAAAAATTGCTCGAATCGAATCGAATTTCATATTCAATTTTAAAAACTGAACCAAACTACGTATATATCGATTTTAATATTTATTTATTTTATTAGTATTAGATATTGTATTAATCTATCATTTGTTAGTATTAATTTTTATTAATAATGCTTATTTGTTTAATTTAAGATTCTTTTTACTATAGCATATAATTTAAACCTAATCCATTATTATTATTTTGTAATGTTAATTTTTTAATATATTAAATGTTATGTAATTTGTTTCAAATGTAATTTTATAATAATGATGATATTGAATCAATATTTTATAATTTTATTCGGATAACTAAAAACTAATCCATTTCAATCTGCATTTATTTGAATTGGATTGTATAAGATTTTGTTTTATAAAATGTCATTCAAACTGAATCAAACAGTGAATATTTTAATTTTTATAACGAATGAGTTTTTACATCATAATCAATCTAAACCGCACAACAAACACCTCTATCAGCTGGTCCCTTTCTAGCTCCGTCCTTGATTATGTAAGCAATATGATTATATATATTTTAAAGAAATAAACAACCAAAAAATTAGTAGGTTTGTCATATGCTACTCTCCTATCTTTCATTTGATTTTTTCTTCTTCTTCATTTTTCACTATATAGAGGTGATTTAGGATCAATTTTTGGTATAAAATACCATCTTTTGACCTTTCTATATTCTCCTTTTGACCTTTCTATATTCTCCTTTATTTAAATAAGTGATTTATACATATATTTAGTTTTTTTTCTCCATACTTTTTGTGGTTTTGTCGTCTTAGTGCAGGACTTAAATTGTTTGTCGTCTTAGTGTTGCATTTTGATTTCCCGTCTTGTAGCGATGTTCTTTTATCCAAATTAACAAATTAGTTTCAATCAAATACAAACTTTGGCGTCTTCAACATTACGACTCCAGAGGCATGGATATTTCAGACACCTCAATTTTATTATATTGATATACAGTGCCATCTTAAACCCTAACATCAAAATTCAATATTGTAATATTTGCTGGTGGGTGGTGACGATTGGTAGGCTGCAGTAGCAGTCACAAACTTACAATGATGGAAAAACTGAATATTTATTCTAGGTATAAGGCGTAAATATAAAATTTTATAATGTTTAGTGTACACAATTAATGATATTAATTCAATTGTTCTAATTACACATGTTGATTACCGCCTGTGTTGGTAAGCTTTGTCACAATTGTAGATATTTCGTCATTTCATACTATTAATATGAGTGGTATAAATTTTAAATAAATTAATATAAAGAATCCAACTTAATCAAACACAGATCAACTCCTTTTTGTATTTATAATTGTACCTTTAAAATAGACTATAAAATCATTAAAGATATTATAAAATTAAAATGAAAAAAACAAAATGAAACAATTATAAAGTAAGAGTAAAAGGATAAAAATAAATTAGTTAAGACTCAATCAAATGCTTAACAAAAAAGTAAATTGTAGTTTGATCCAACAAAACAAAACAAATACAAAAAAAGAATGAAAAGATAGGCTTGAGGTCTTGTCTCTTTTGAAAAAACAATTATATATTTTTGGAGATATGAAAGGATTGTTGACTCCTTATACCGCATTGCTGCGTAATAATATATAATTACATTAGTAAATATTTTTATAATGACAATTAATTTTTTAAATCTTTGATTTGAAATTAGACTATTCATATTATAAGATCTATTTATATTATTTATTGATCACGATCGTCATATAGTTAATGTGCCATATAATCCTTTTTCCCCAACTTGGTAAGCTTTCAACATCAAAATCGTTATATATTTTTTCTATTCTTTATCTAACAACAAATTGTATTTTTGGTATGTAAACTAAACAGGAATTCTATTCTAAGACGTGTGGGATTCTATCGTGATACTTTAAGATAAAGCTACGAAGCAAAAAGTAAATAACTTTTAACAACTTTTTCAAAAAAAAAAAAAAAAAAAACAATTAAAAGCCTTCAATGATTACAAAATTTTAGGGAAATTTCGTGCGAGTGTGAGTGAGGATTCAAACTTTCAAGTTCAAAGCACACGGCTGTAAAATAATATTGTTTCCTAAAAATATAATTTTTAAGAAAAAACAATATTATTTCAATTGACTTGGTTGACTTCATTTTGTCTTTCATAGGTTCCTACTTAACTATTATAAATATTTGCAAATTTTCATTCTTGCTACATCACCACTTCATTGGCATTTAAAAATAATTATTCACTCAAATTTCATCATAAACATACTCCTCTTGTTATTCCTTTGAAATTGTCACCAACAATTCTTACTTAGCTCTCACTAGCTAACAACAATGAAGGTTAGTAAAAAAAATAAAAATAAACAACAATGAAGGTCAAAATTAGAATCATGTAATCCATTATTTCACTTTCTAATTTAATTTAGGATTTAATTTACTCTGTTTTCATGAATTAATGGCTAGTGTTGTTCTTGTAACTTTTTTTGTTGTCTATTAATGGCGAGCTATATCAATTCATAAGATTAAGCAAGAAATTCTTACATAGCTCACATAAGATTAAGCAACAATGAAGGTCAAAATTAGAATCATGAAATGAATAATTTATTTGCTTTTCTCATTCAGTTTATTCTATTCAGAGGCTTTTTATTACAGGTGATTTTGGTATTTCATAATTTAGAAATTTAAAAAAAAAAAAGTTGTTTTGTATTTATTTGTCGTAGTATA
>JBBPBR010000002.1:15249251-15280942 GCA_037974775.1 Cicer pinnatifidum
TCAACTAAAGTTATAAGTGAGAAAAGAGAAAAAAAGAAATACATTGTCAGTGTAAATTAGTTTTACGTTAAATTAATTTTAAATATTTATAAATCTTAAATATTTATAACATTTGAGTTATGATAACTTGATAATCTTAAGCTCCAAATGAATAATATTTAATAAAATTGGATTGATCAAGATATGACATCTTGTCAATCCTAGTTTAAAACGCATGAGTTGTGATAACTTTGTGATCTTAAATATTTTCAACTAATTTCAAACAAACAACCTGATATACTCATTATAATAAATTTCTCAAACTCGAGGTCTTTTATCTTTATCAAAGTAACAACCTCTTCTAACAAAATCTAAATTTCCATAACAAAATGTCTTTCTTTAAAAGCAATTAACATATCTGCATTTTTTACCCAAGAACTACGTAGCTTTCATAACTCTATCGCACCGAGAGATACTTAGGAGCAAGATCACACTCTTCTCAAGCACATTAATAAAAAAAATTATTTTTTTCCTTCTTTCTTAAACACACATTTATTTCAAAATCACATTAAAAAACAATTGATATTTAATAATAAGGAGAAATAAATATATTTAAGTTAATATTAATTTTGTACAACTAACTATAGGTAACCATATTTTAACAGATAACGTAGGGTGCTAATACCTACCTACACATAATCGACTCCCGAACTCAAAATTTGGTTTCAAAGATCATTTTATTTATTTATTTATTATTTTTAAGGGTTTTCCCATATTTTCCCTATTTTAAAATAAACTTTAGAGGCAACTCCATTAAAATCGAGAAATACTTGAAAATTTAGGTCGCGACAACTGGCGACTCCATTAAAGACCCTTAGAGAATCAAGACTAACATAATTAATTGTGCAAATTTTTTTTACTTTTTTTAATAATATTTGTTTGATTTTCATTTTCTTTTACTTTATGTGTTTATTATTTCTTAATCAATATTAGTTATCATTATAATATTCTCGTAAACTAGTAGATAATTTTATTTTTATTAGCATTATGAAATTATTGAATTATGCTTATTTCGCACCCTTCAGTTAGTGGTAATCATTTTGGATGTACATCCTATTTGGTTATTGCAAAGATCTCGTCTAAAGTGTGACTCCATTAGAAATACCTACATTTTGGATGTACTTTCTATTTGTAGTGATGTTACGATCTGACTACCTGACACTAGAGACCAATAAATTTTAAGATTGTAGAACCTGCCCAGAAAAGAGTTCACGAATTTAGAAGCTTATAGACTTTAAAATTTCTCCAATCTTGGATAGAATATATCTAAGTCATGTCCTATCCTTCTTGGTTTTAAATGGTAGAGTTTTTTTTTTCACCATCCGACGTCTGAATACCTCTCAATTTTTATTGGTTGCATTCATGCAAAAAGCTTTCATCGTTAATGATAAAGTAAAATATTTTTTATAGTACCATGCATTCCTTTCATGTATTAAAAATTATTTTCAACATCATACCATACAATATTTATAATCATTCATTTTTATGTAGGTCCATTATAGAACCATTGAATTCAAAGCTAGGGTGTGGATATCTTTGATTAAAAATGGGATCCAACAATTAAATTGCAATCCCAATATTAAAGAAAACTCTAAATGTGGAAGCCAAAGACCACATATTGACAATTTGAAAGGACTCCATAGCTTGTTGGAGCTTAATCACTTATTAACCTTTACTAGGAAATACAAAAAGAATCTTGATTTATTGGATGTGGATGTACAAATAGGGGATATTACTGCTTTGGCTCAATTCTATGACACTCCATTAAGATGTTTCACCTTTTAAGACTTCCAACTTGCGCCTACTTTGGAAGAATTTAGACCAATTTTAGGCTAGTCCCTAGAAAAAGGGAAACCATATCATTTAATGGGGAATTATCCATCCACAACCAAAGTAATGGAGATACTAAGGTTTGAAGAGGAAAGTTTGATTAGCCAAAAGAAGAAAGGGACTTCTAGTTTTCTAAGAAGTTTTTTTGAGGAAAGAGCAGATCATTTAGCTAAAGCCCGATATTGGAGTGATTTTAGGGTGGTGTTAGCTCTCACCATCTATGGGGTTGTTCTACTCCTAAGTGATGAACAAATTATAGATTTAAAAGCAATCGATGTCTTCCTAGCTTTGAAGAATATAGGAGAAAATCCTACAACAGTCGTCCTCGCTGATGTGTACTATACACTAAACTATTGTCACGAGAAAAAAGAAAAGAAAATTTTGTGTTATTTACCTATTTTGTACATCTGATTGGTGAATCATATGTTTGATAGTGGATGCCAAAAGCGTTGCCCTATCAAGGATTTCATGATTTTTATGTTGACATAAAGGATAATCGATAATAGGCTCGAAGGTTGGTAGATCTAAATGAAAAAATAGTTTGATGGTATGCAAGATAGCAAGAAGTAAAAGAAGTAATATACCAATGTGGAATATTCCCTAATGTGTCCCTTATGGGTACTAGGGGTTGTGCGAATTATAACCCAATATTGGCCTTGAGACAACTTGGGTAACCCATCATAGGAGAACTAACGCCAACTCTGATAGCCCCTTTTATTCTTTATGACATGAGTCTAGAAAATATTGAAGATTTGAGGAGAGTACGTCAATCTTGAAATACGATAATCATAAAAGGGATTGAAGTAGGAAGTAGAAGTTATGGTGCAGATGATTGCTACCAATAACGGGTTAATAGTAGGGTCCAAGATATTAATCTACCTTTTCTTAGTACATTTGATGCAATCAATAAAACACTGATTAAACCCACTACTGTTAGTGAAGAGATTGAGAGGTTGCAAGCATCAATTCTAGAGGCGGAAGAGGAAAAGAGGAATTTGCGAGAAGAATTGATGATAGTTTGTCGAGCATATGAGATTGACAAGTTGGAAAATGAGTAGAAGGCAATTTCCCTTGAAAGATCAAATAAGAGGGAGAAGGTGGAGAGGGTTATAAGCTCAAGATTCAATACAATTTAAGGGCCTATGATGATTCATTTTGTTTGAGAAGACAAGAAAAAAACCAAACACGAGAAGAGGTTGAGAAATTGAGAAAATGGCTGAAAGATTCAAAAATTAGTGAGATAAATGCGAAAAGACAATTGGAGGATTTGAAACAAAAATTGAAGAGAGTGGTAGTAGAATATAAGACAAGGATAGTAGAAAAAAAAGGATTGAAAAACAAGAAGTTGTTGTTATGTACCGAGATGTGCGATTGAAGGAACAAGAGGAAACAAATATGTTAAGAAACCAAATGATGGATCAAGAAAGGATATGTGGATAGATCGTTGTGATAAACTAACTTTCATAGCCAATCAAGCCATCAATAGGGTTTCGATACTCTTAAGGAAATTAGAAGCAAGCATAGTTCTATCTGCCACATCTACTGAGATTATTACTTTCATCGAATATTCTAATAGTTTGATAGAAGCAATGAATAGTTTAATTCTTCGAGAGCGATATAAACAATATATTTTCAAATATAAAGAAAAATGTTGCACTTGTACCCTTTTAATGCATGATCCTATAAAAGATGTTCCTACCTAGGTTGCAAAACCAGTGGTTCTTAACACCCACGTGCATATAAATCTTCATTTTTTTTTAACTAGCATCATATGATATTTCAGAAGAAAAAATGGCTACTCGTGCTCGTAATGAAAAATTTCTCGTTCATTTTTTTCAAGACAGTTTGAGTGGGGCAATATTAAGTTGGTATATGTATCTCGAGCAAAATCGAAACCAATCATAGGAAGATTTGGCTGATGCCTTCTTGAAACAATATAGGTACAACATTGACAAGACCCCTAATTGGATGCCATTGTAAAATTCGTTGAAAAAAGAAAATGAAATTTTCAAAGAATATGCGTAACAGTGGAGAGAAGTGGCATCGCAAGTAGAACCTTCTTTAACTGAATGAGAAATGGTTGGTATCCTTATGGATACTCTCCAGTCACCTTTTTATGATTACATGATTGGGAGTATGTGATCAAAATTTTATGACATGGTCATGATAGGAGAAAGAATACTAAGTGGGATAAGGAGTGGCAAGATCGTAGGTGCAACAAGTGGTGTGAAGAAACCCCAGATGGGATTCACAAAAATGAAAGAAGGGGATGCTAATGCTATAATGGTGAACCCAAGAGTCTCCTATTTTCCATCCATGAATTTTTATCGACCTCCAAATTTCCAGTCCCGATACCCCAAATTCCTTACATTCCCTATCCATATATGGCTGCAGCCTCACAAGCTCCATACGTTCAATATCCTCCTTCAAGGCCACCTTTTTATCAACCACCTCTGGTCCAACCACCGCCTTTCAATTTCCCAACAAAATCAATGGAACCAAAATCCAAACTCGAATCAATACAAACTACTAGTCAATCGAGAAAAGAAGATAACCAATTTCGATTCGATTCTCGTGACATTCAACCAATTGTTGCCTCAACTACTCCAGAATTCAATGGTAGTCCTAAGACTAATGAAACCTTTAGAACCATCATTCCCAAAATGGTATAATACAAACGATAAATGTGAATAACATGCAGGAGCCACAGGGCATTCCATCGAAGATATCAAATCCCTAAAATCTAAAGTGCAAGAACCAATTAATGCAAAATGGCTTATCTTCAAGGAAGACGGTTCCAACGTTGGGAGTAACCCTTTGTTGGGCCACAGGGATACCTCTTCCAAAGTCAACGAAGATGTAAGACCCATAATTTTAAAGTATACTTTATGTATTTTAGTGTATTTTTGGTATTGAACTCAGGGGCTTTTTAGCTAAGTTATTAATATTTTGGGAGTTTAAATGACCAAAAAGATATGTTGATGCCCGGTTAGAATTACTCGTCGATAAATAAATTAAATTAACTGCGGTGAATCTTTTACGAAGAATTTAATGTGTTATGGGTGAAATGGTAATTTTAATAAATATCTAGATATTTGGAGATATTTGTTAAAAGAAATTAATATATATATATATATATATATATATATATATATATATATATATATATATATATATATATATATATATATATAAATATGTATATATGTTTGTGTGGAGGGAAAAAGGAAAGAGGATAGAAAGAAAAGAAATAGAGAGGAAGGAAAAAGAGAGAAAGGAAAAAGAAAAGAAAGAAAAAATGAAGTTCATCTTCTTCCTCTGCCTTGCGTGAAACATCCTCCCCCCTTCTTCCATTTTCATTTTCTTTGCTTCCTTTTCTTCAAGAATAGAAACCCAAGGTTGGGTGGGTGATAGGACAAGGATTTCTCAACTTCGCTCTTCCTCTTTGGTGTGAAAACGAAGAAAAACAGTGTTAGGGATTTCAAAACCGTCAAACACAAACCTCCCCGTTTCATCTAGATCTAAGCTTCGTTTCGCGAAGAGATAGAAGGGAAAGTTTCTCACTACAACGCTATGGTGCTAGGGAACCAACTTTGGAAGCGACGTTGCGAGCGGAGATTTTACCGGATTTACTCGCGGTACCGTAATCGAACGTAAAAGCTAAAGTGAAGGTAAGGGCTCCTTCCAAACTTTTAGTTTGCATTTAGGGACTTATATATGTTTGTGTGGAAAAGAATTTTGTTAGGGTTGGAGTATTGATTTGGGGAAAATGAATCTAAGGCTTTATGGGTAAAATCGTAGAGTTAGGTTTTGGTTATATTGAAGAATGTTTCGTGGAAAATGAATTTAAACTCATTTATGTATGATTATGAGTAAATGAAACTTGTTGTGTTTGAGTGGTGGGTTGTGTTGGTTTGTGTTCGTCGTATTTGACGTGTTCTTAATTAATACTGATGAAATTTGATATGTGTATGTTGGATTTTGTGGAGAAATGAATTGATGTGTTTTGGTGTGAGTTGTGGATTGGAATTGATAATATGTTGGAGTCTGTTTTGTGTGGAATTTGAAAACCATTAAGTTAAATGAGTATTAAGAATGGGGAATCTCTTAATGTCTTGTTTATTTAATGTGTGTTTGTGAAAATCGTTTCAGTTAAATGAGTCTTAAGAATGAGGAATCTCTTAATGTCTTGTTTACTTAATGTTTGTTTTGGAAAATCGTTTAAGTTAAAAGAGTATTAAGAATGGGGAATCTCTTAATATTTCTGTTTACTTAATGTTTGTTTTGGAAAATCGTTTAAGTTAAAAGAGTATTAAGAATAGGGAATCTCTTAATATTTATGTTTGTTTAATGTTTGTTGTGAAAATCATTTAAGTTAAATGAGTATTAAGAATGGGGAATCTCTTAATGACTTGTTTACTTAATGTTGTTGTGAAAATCGTTTAAGTTAAATGAGTATTAAAAATGGGGAATCTTTTAATATCTACATTTACTTAACGATTGTTGTGGATGGAGTCAGTGTATGCTCATGCATTTCATTTTGGTAAATTGTGCTGACCCGTGATAGGTGGCACTTCGGTAAACAGTACTTTGGCCTGTGATAGGCGGTACTTTTACGATTTACGCTTTTTCTTTTAGTAAATCGTGCTGACCCGTGATAGGTGGCACCTCGGTAAACAGTACTGACTTGTGATAGGTGGTACGTTTACGATTTAAGTTTTTTAGTAAATCGTGCTGACCCGTGATAGGTGGCACCTCGGTAATTGGTACTTTGGCCTGCGATAGGCGGTACAATTATGATTTACGGCCCATCGAGGAGGGTTTTGGTTTGGAATTCCGAGTCCATGCATTTTGGCATATACGCATTGCATTAGGATGCTTGACACACGAGTCGTGTTTGATGCAAATGTATGATTGAGTGTTTGAACTTGAGATGTCATTGTGATTGTGTGGATTTTACTAAGAGTTATGTTTTGGAATTGTGTGATCGCATGTTTGATTGCAAAACTATTTCGAAGCTCATAATGTCGTGGTGATTGTGTTGAAATTGCTAAGTGTTATGTGTTTGAATTGTGTGTGAAAGTGTTTGAGTTAGTTTATGTATTTTTAGAAACACATGCAGGGAAATGGATTCCCAAATCGATTTTATTAAAAACTATTCCTCGAAATCGATTTGGCAATCGATTGGATTTATCACAGGAGCTCAGCCAAATTGACAAAATCGATTTGGAAATCGATTTGGCCATACATGAACTAAGCCAATTTGACAAAATCGATTTGGAAATCGATTGGCTTTAATACAGGGGCTTAGTTATTCATTCAATCGATTTTCCAATCGATTGAATTAAGCCCAGAGTTCTGTTTTCACTAAAACCCTTCATCCAAATCGATTTCCCAATCGATTGGCTTAGTGGAAATTCTAATTTTGAGTTAGATAATCGATTGCTCATTTGACTTATCAATGGATTGGCCAGTTGTTTAATTACTTGATTGATTGGAGACTTATTTGGATTTCATTTTCAGTTGGTAAGCATTATATGAAATTTTAACATATGAAAAACCCTTTTAAGGTGCATGCTAAGTGGAAAGGTTATTTGTGCATTTAAAAACTTAAATGTTATGTGTTAACTGTTAATTTCGGTTGGTGACTCTTTACAACTATTGTGGAAATCTGGGCTTTGCCCTCAGATGAGAGCCAGGACGATCCTACCGGTTCGTACCCTACGAATGAGAATGTAGATGGGAATGCTTGACTGGAGCTATGTTAGGAGGATCTTACGGGGCTCGTGGAGATCACTCAGGGTGTATAGTTTTTTGGTAGAATGATCAGATTAGGTTGACATAGAGAGAACAGATGTCTTTCTTTTGGATTACGTTATTTTGAACTGGAAAACTGTACCTTTACTAATATTAAGAGATTCCCCATTCTTAATACTTATTTACTTAAACGATTTTCCAAACAAACATTAAGTAACCAAGACATTAAGAGATTCCCCATTCTTAACGCCCAGTTAACTTAAACGATTTTCAAAACAACATTAAGTAACCAAGACATTAAGAGATTCCCCATTCTTAATGCCCTGTTAACTTAAACGATTTTCAAAACAACATTAAGTAACCAAGACATTAAGAGATTCCCCATTCTTAATGCCCAGTTAACTTAAACGATTTTCACAAACACACATTAAGTAAACAAGACATTAAGAGATTCCCCATTCTTAATATTCATTTACTGAAACGATTTTCAAAAACAAACATTAAGTAAATAAGACATTAAGAGATTCCCCATTCTTAATTCTCATTTAAGTTAACGATTTTCCAAAACAAACATTAAGTGAACACACTTTACCAGGATGTAGTCTCTCACGGACAAACACCTGTGCAGTTTCTCACGGACAAACACAATTTACCAAAAACGTAAGTCGTAAATGTACCACCTATCACGGGTCAGTACTATTTACCGAGGTGCCACCTATCACAGGTCAGCACGACTTACCAAAAACGTAAACCATAAACGTACTGCCTATCACGGGCCCGTACCGTTTACCAAGGTGCCACCTATCACGGGTCTGCACGGTTTACTAAAACAAACGTTAAGTAAACAAGACATTAAGAGATTCCCCATTCTTAATACTTATTTAACTTAAACGATTTTTCCCAAACACACATTAAGTAAACAAGACATTAAGAGATTCCCCATTCTTAATACTCGTTTAACTTAATGGTTTTCAAATTCCACACAAAACAAACTCAAACATACTTTCACATTCAATCCATAATTCACACCAAAACACATCAATCAACAAACATCAAGTATGAACACGTCAAGTACATTGAACACAAATCAACACAATAATTTCATTTATTAAAAATCACACATACATGAGGTAAATTCATTTTCCATGAAACATTCATCAATATAACCAAAACCTACTCTAAGATTTTACCTATAAAACCTTAGATTCATTTTCCCCAAATCAATACTCCAATCCTAACAAAATTCTTTTCCACACAACCACATATAAGGCCCTATATGCAAACTAAAACTTTGGAAGGAGCCTTTACCTTCACGTTAGCTGTAACGTGCGATTACAGTACCGCGAGCAAATCCGGTAAAATCTCCGCTCACAACGCCGCTTCCAAAGTTGGTCCCCTAGCACCGTAGCGTGGTAGTGAGCAACTTTCCCTTCTATCTCTTCGTGAAATGAAGCTTAGATCTAGGTGAAACGGAGAGGTTTGTGTTTGACGGTTTTGGAAATCCCTAACTCCGTTTTCGAATCCAATAAGGAGGAAGGAGTTGGGAACTTGATCTTTCTCACCCACTAGCCTTGGGTTTCAATTTCGAACTCAAAGAAAGCAAGGAAAGGACGAAAATGAATGAAAATGGAGGAAGGAGGGTGAGGTTCACGCGAGGCAGAGGAAGAAGAAGAAGTTTTCACGTTTTCTCTCCTTTCTCTTTCTTTCCTTTCCTTTTCTTTTCTTTCTTTTTCCTTCTTCCCTTTCTATCTCCTTTCCTTCTCTTCCCAAACAAATATATACATATATATATTTATATATATTTTAATTACTTTTAACAAATATCTCAAAATATCTAGATATTTGTTAAATTACCATTTCACCCATAATGCATTAAATTATTCGTAAAAGATTCACCGCAGTTAATTCAATTTATTTATCGACGAGTAATTCTGATCGGGAATCAAAATATCTTTTTGGTCATATAAACTCCAAAATATTAATACTTTGGCTAAAAAGCCTCCGAGTTCAATACCAAAATACACTAAAATACATAAAATGTACTTTAAAATTATGGGTCTTACATTACTACCCCCCTAAAATTAGTTTCGTCCTCGAAACTGTGCGTCGATAAATAACTCTGGGTGTTGTTCCCTCATCTTGCTCTCTAGTCCCCAGGTCGCGTCCCCAGTAATTGGGTTCCAAATCACTTTTGACTAACGAAACATCCTTGGTCCTCAATCGCTTAATCTTTCTATCATCAATTCTCACAGGTGGTACTTCGAACGACAAGTTATCCTTTAGCTGGATTGTGTCTGGTTCGATCACATGAGATGGATCTGCAAGCTATTTCCTCAATTGCGACACATGAAACACATCATGGATATTGGACAGCATTGGAGGCAATGCAATCCGATAAGTAACAGGCCCAATTCGTGCTGAAATCTGATATGGTCCAATGAATTTCGGAGTCAACTTCTTCGATTTCAATGCTCTACCAACTCCAGTAGTAGGTGTGACTCTCAGAAATACATGGTCACCCTGTTCGAATTCTAAAAGTCCGCGACACTTGTCCGCATAACTCTTCTGACGATCCTGTGAAGTCTTCATTTTCTCCTTGTTTTTGGCAATCCATGGAAATTCTGTCTCACTTCCACTCATATATATCTAAAGGTTGTAACACCCCAGCAGGTCGCTGATGTTCCACCTTGTACGGAACATCCATCTAGTACCAAACCTAAACACTAAGTATGACACCGACACATTGAGTACAATATATCATTACCTAACGATAGGACTTCCAATCCATACTAAGAATGATCTTGGGTTATTGTAGAGGTAAGCAAATCAAATTAATCGAGAAATCTCTATTATGGACAATTACTTGGCAATGTAAACATGCAATATTTTCAGTCAAAGTCTTAGCAGGCGTAAAAACAACCAAATCAAAAGGGTAGTGACTACGCAGATAACTTCCAACGATTCACACAATCCATAGTAATGAAGGAATGGGTTGTCTCCGAATCAGAAAGTGTAGTTAGGGGGTTACCTGTAATCGCACAGTCATATTGAATCAGATTGCTAGATAAATTTCCAACTTCAGCGCCGACGCAATAAACAAGTCCTCTAGCAGTAGGAAGAGTAATCCTAGCTACATTCACCATTGGTTCCACCTTCGGAGCCTTGCAATTCTTTGCAAAGTGCCCTGGTTTATGGCAATTGTAGCAAGTAGGATTGTTAAAGGTACAAGCATAAGCATAATGTCCCTCTTCTCCACATCGGAAACATCGTATCCCTTGTCCCACTTGTCTCCCAAAGTCTTGGTTCCCTGGGTTATTCTGTCCCCCGTTGTTATCATGTGATCGATTATAGGGTTTAGCAACTTGTTTTCCCTTGTTCTAATACTTCACCCGACTAGACCCTCCTGAGTTAAAATTCCCTCCTCGGCTAGCTCTCTTATTCTTCATATCCTCAACTTCTCTACATTTTTCCACAAGAACTTGGAAACGTTGAATTCCCAAGGGTAAGACAGAGTCTTGAATCTCATACTTTAGTCCGTCTTGGAAACGATGACACAAGAATGGCTCGTCAATCTCTTCACGGAAAAATCTGAAATGCCTTGATAGTGATTCAAACTTAGCAGCATATTCGCCCACGGTCATGTTCCCCTGATGCAGTTTTAGGAAATCATCACCCAGTCTAGTCCTGGTACTCATCGGAAAGTATTTGTCTAAAAACTTCCTTTTGAAAGATTCCCAGTCCACCTCCTCGTGAGCTGATCTCATCAACAACCTTGTACTCCTCCACCAGTACTCAGCATCTCCTAGTAGCATATAAGTGGCATAGTTGACCCTCACTCTCGCCTGACAGTTAATCATTTCGAAGATCTTCTCCACTTCTTGGATCCATTGATCCGCTTTCTCTGAATTCTCATCCCCCTCAAACTTGGGAGGATTGTAACGACGAAAGTCTTTTCATCCTCTTGACTCTGCAGCACGGATCTCTCTTTCCCTCTTTTCGAGATCACGTTGAGTCTTGGCAGCAGTCTGTGCAGCAACAGAAGCAGCCATGTTATTCATAGCCTCCGCCATTCGATCATCCCTATTGGCATTGGCTCTCGAAACGTCATTCCTCCTTGGCGGCATGGTTTGCCTATAAAACCATCATCAAGTAGAGTCTTAACACTACTTCAATAATTCCAGAAATAACTTCCGACCACATCAGCACATAATAACTATTCTGAACTTGACAACTCAAACCACCTAAACCGACACATGATCAGACAACAACTCCTAACCTCCAATCTAGAACCTAAGGTTCCACAGCCCCTAAAGAAAACCAAACCAAAGCATAGGAAAAGTTGCAAACATCACTCCTATATATAAGACCCATAATTTGTCCTTGGAATATCGTCAAACACCAAAAACACAACTTTCCAAACTACTACCCCTAACATTTCGCTCTTAAAACACACTCAAATTCTATCTTCAAACTTCATCATTTCTAAAAAATAAATCTTTTTCTTGTAAAACAAAAAAGATGAACACTTTAATCATAAACACCCACCTCCCGAAAAGCTGATCGGAGTCAACAACTGAGCTGCCAAAGTAGATCCGGCATTTTCAACTCTTCCATTGCTTAGTACTCTCACTCACACTAGATTGGATAATATATTTTCTTAGAGTATGAAAAATTCAATGCCACTTTTGTTCTCCAAGAAAAAATTGTAAAAATATCTCTTATAGAACCATAATTTGCCATTGAAAAATTGTAATACACCAAAAATATACAACTTTTTAAAAAAACTACCTCGAACACTTTCAAATCTCTAAACCCATGCCCAAATAACAAAATTCCACAATTATGCCATTTTTATCTTCAAAAACTACCATTTCCATCTTCAAAACACTTCATTTCCATCTTCAAACTTCGTCACTTCTAAAAAAAAATAAACTTTTTCTTGTAAAACAAAAAAGATGAAAACTTTCTTCATATACACTTGCCTATGAACAAGCTGACCGGAGTCGGCAACCGTTCCCCGTAGTAGATCCAATGTTTTCATCTCTCCCAACGCATAGTACTCTCTCTCACACTCTCACTCACGTCTCTGTGTTCACCCACCATGCCTCTGTGTTCGTCCACCATACACTAGAATAGATAAAAAATACCAAAACTGGGATTATATATTTTCTTAGAGTATGCAACATTTAACACCAATTTTGTTCTCCATTGGAGAAGTTGCAGACATCTCTCCTACATATAAGACTCACAATTTGTCATTAAAATCGTCATTCCAAAAAACACACAACTTTCTAAAAAACTACCTCAAACACCTTCAAACTCATTCCTAAATAACAAAACTCCACCATACTGTCATTCCCATCTTAAAAACGCCCCATTTCCATCTTCAAACTTTGTCATTGCTAAAAAAGAAATCTTTTTTCTTGTAAAACAAAAAAGATGAAAATTTTCTTCATAAACACCCACCTCAAGAAAAGCCGACCAAAGTCAATAACCACGCCTCCGGAGTATATCCATCATTGTCAACTCTCCCATTGCACAGTACTCTCTCTTATTTACGCCTTTGTGTTCATCCATGGTACGCTCTTTCCTTTCTGCTGCACATTCCCCTACTTCTTTCTTTTTTCAATTTTTTTTTTCTTCTCTTTATAACATTAGGTCTACTATATATCATATTTTTTGTCTTACAAAAAGGAAGTTTGGGTTCTAAGCCCAACTTCTTTTATTTATTTATAAATGTAGTCCATTTTGTTTTCTTTCTGTTTTTGATAGATTCATTTTTTTATTTATATTATTCTTCTTTGACTAAAATTTATTTTTTTAATTTAAATTTCATTTGCTTTCTTCAAATTGGATATTTAGCTTTTTTTAATTTCTTCTAAAAAACAAGACAAAAAATATTAACAATAAATATTGAAATTGATTGAGATGAAACATCTTATCAATTTTAAATATTTATAACATCTAAGTTATGACAAATTGATAATCTTAAGCTCCAAATTAATAATCTTTATTAAAATTGGATTGATCAAGATATGACATTCTGTCCTTCCTAGTTTAAAACGCATGAGTTGTGACAACTTTGTGATCTTAAACATTTCCAATTAATTTAAAAAAAAAAAACCCCCAACATACTCATTATAATAAATTTCTCAGACTCGAGATCTTTTTCCTTTATCAAATTAACAACCTCTTCTAACTAAATATAAATTTCCATAACAAAATGTCTTTCTTTGAAAGCAATCAATACATCCGCATTTTTTACCAAAGAACGACGTAGTTTTGATTTCTCCATCACTCCGAGAGATACATAGGAGCAAGATCACACTCTTGTCAAGTACATTAATGAAAAAAAAAATTATTTTTCTTGTCTTCTTTCTTAAACACATTTATTTCAAAATCATATTCAAAAAAATAATTGATATTTATATTTAATAATAAGGAAAAATAAATATATTTAAGTTAATATGAATTTTGCACAATTAACCATAGGTAACCGTATTATAACAAATGTCGTAGGGTTCTAATACTTTCACATTTTTCTTTTTTTAAGGGTTTCTCAATATTTTCTCTATTTTAAAGTAAACTTTGGTGGTGACTCCATTGAACTCGAAAAAAACTCGAAATTTTAGGCCGCGACATTAACATTGTTCAAAGAATTTAAAAAGACTTATTTCAGAGTCACATTAGAATTATTTAGCACTTTTATTTGAATTTGGTTTGAGTTTTGGTTATATAAGACAAATATAAATTCATTTTTGTCATGATAGATAATATCTCTAAGTTGTTTTCGATAATTTGAACTTATTTTAATTTGTGTGTTGTTTTAGAAATTTTGAATTGATTTTGTGTTAATTAAAAATTCCAAACTTAGTTTGTGTATTAGCATACCATAATTTTTTTTAAATGTGCATCAAAGAAAATTTTTAAACTAAAAGACCCGCAAAGAAATTAAAAATATAATGAGTAAAAAAATATTATTAAAAATTTGCGGTTTACCCGCCTAGCCCGCAACCTGTTTAAGGCCAAGCTCAGATAGTATTTTATCAACCCAATTTAAAACATGGCTTTTTATCTCGGTCTGAAGAAGCACACAATCTGTTAGGGCCGATCATAAATCGATCGGGTTGTCCATTTTGACAGCTCTATTCAAAATAAGCTTCAGTTTTGAATTACCAAGTGTTGGGACACTAAAATCATTCGAATCACTTTTTATTTTGTGACTCTAAACGAAGTATGTAAACCGGCAAAGGGTAGGAAAATACATGGAATAAAATCTCAAGTGAAAAATTTGTAAGGTGTGGGAGTTGAAAAAGTCTCTCAAGTATCATAGTAAAAACTCACAAGAGTGAGGACTTGACATAATCCAATTTAAGTGAACTAGTATAATTTATATGTGCGATTCTATAACCCTTCACTCTTTAACTTTAAGTTTACTCAAATAACACGCATTCAAACACTTAATAGTTTCATGTTGAACATTTTGAAGTTCTTCATTTCTTTATTTCCAAGTTAACAACTTGAGAATAAACTTTTTTAAATTCAAATTAACAAATATTAATAGGGTCACAATTTAAAAATTATATATTCAATTAATTAAATCACGAAAAAGTTCTTCTGAAATTGTGACTATTAGTTGGATAAGGAACTATTATAAATCATTGCGTGCATATATTATTTATTCTTGTTTATGATTTACATACGTTGCTTCTCTTTAAAGTTTCTTCCTTATCATTAGTATTTTTTGCTGTCAACGTTTTTATATAATTATTTAATCTATTTTAAATTTTTACACCAAACATTTACAAAATAAACATAAATTATTATAATGTTACTAAAAATAAAATAAAAGACTGCGACTACAATATTAACAAAAAATTAAAATTAATGCCAAAGAAAAATAACACGGTATTTTAACAAACTCTATGTTCTTCTTGAATTGAGTAGACTATTAGGATTCTCTTCTTCTTATAAACAATTTTAAAAAAAAAAAATAAAAAAAGAGACATTTTTATTCATCAAAGTAATACAAATGACTAATTTATAAATATTTTTAAGGAGATTTAAATTTGATATTTTAAAATTACAAAATTACAAGATTAAACATCTCATATATTTTTTATACACATCAAATATAGTAACCTTGAATATAATGTGGTGGTTGCATATGATAATAGAAAGGATATGGTTCAAAGGAGTTGAGAGTAGTAGATACATTAGTTGACTTCTTGTCTTCTTCTAGAAGTCCAACTGAAACTATTTCTCTTTGACACATTTTTCTTAGCTTCGACAATGCCTTTACTGGATCAATATCCCCTGATAATGTTAATTTCTTTTCTTTCAACTCTATTGATACTGATTCAACCCCTACAAAATTATTATAAAAATACAATTTTTATTTAATAAAAATAATCAATTAATTAATCCTTCATATTATATGGTGTGTGTTGACTAAAGGTTACATTTAAAATTGTTTATGTGAACTTATTTTATCACAAATATTTATTTAAATATTTAGAAGAAGAATTTAAAAAATAGTTTCAATTCATTTGTCACAATTTTTTTAATAAAAATAAGAATTTAAAAATAAAGCTACTTAAAACGAGAAACTCTTTTGAGTAGTTTTCATAAAAGTTATTTTTGAAAATTTATTAAATTTTTTTTGACAAGATAGTACTCAAATAACTTAATCACATTCCATCTTGGATTATATAAATAACTTTTATAGAGCTTAGATGATATGAAATTCAATACCTAAAAGGCCAGATGCTGTCTTCATCACTTTTTGCTTGATTTTATCATTATAAAAATCCACCTTCAACACTACTTTCTATTACAAAACAAATCAATAAATTATAAATTAATATCCCAACAATCACTTCAATTCTAAAATATATGAAATGATATAGCTAGCCACTAATAGACAATAAAAATGTTACAAGAACTACATTGGCTATGTATGAAAACAGAGTAAATTAATTCCTTAGTTAAATTGGAAAATTAAATAATGGATTTCGTGATTTTAATTTTGACCTTCATTGTTGTTAGCTAGTGAGAGCTAAGTAAGAATTGTTGGTGACAATTGCAAAGGAATAACAAGAGGAGTGTGTTTATGATGAATTTTGAGTGGAAAATTGTTTTGTAAATACCAACGATGTTGTGATGTAACAAGAATGAGAATTTGGCAAATATTTATACAAGCTAAGTAGGACCCTATGGAAGACAAATTCAAGTCAACCAAGTCAATTGAAATAATATTGTTTTTTCTCTAAAATTATATTTTTAGGAAAATTTATTATTTTACAACCGTGTGAACTTCAAAGTTTGAATCCTAACTCATACTCACACGAAAGTTCCCTCAAAAAGAGTAGGAATTGGTCAAATAATAAAAGTCTGTACTCATCGAAGGAGTTTTAGGTATTTTTTTACTATAAAAAACTGTTAAAGTTGTTTACTTCTTACTTACTAGCTGCATCTTAAAGTATTAATAAAGAATCAAACACGTCTTAGAATATTATGTTTGGCTAGGAAGGAAATTAAGAAAATATAATTTATTAAGGGTGTGCTTTTTGGATGGTTTGATCCAATTGATTTGTGTGGGAAAATTAGATGTGTACTTTCCGGGATATGATTTAGAGATACCGTTGTAATTTGTACCTTATTATTACTATTTAAGTACAATTTGTATTCTGTAAATTTTAATTCATTCATCTAATAAAATAGAACTACAACTAATCTATAATCAGAGACGTATGTATCATGGGTTGAACTTTGTTACCAAATGTCTTGAATTCCAATTTACGATTTTTTGATTTATTCTTTTAAGATTGTGTTGATGTTTTAACAAATAAAAATGACAAATAAAATCGATTCCATGAATATTATTATTAATCTAATTATACAACGAAGTTGTAAACACTCAGGTGAGTAAAACCTTTGATAAAGAGTTGTTTGTATACAAACAAAATAGAATTAACTAAATAGATATTATGAGGAAAAAACATTAGGGATTTAAATCACTTTCTTTTCATTATGTAATTGTTAATTTAGTCTATTAACAATCTAACTCAATTGATTACATCAAATTAACCAATTAGACTAAAACCAATTTTTTGGCTCAAAATCTCTTTTTTATAATAGTGAACCCCGATTTCTTAAGTGATTAAACTTGTTGTTCAAAGCATGTGTGAACTTTAACTTTTTAGACACATATTAATATTTTTATATTGTTAAAACAATTTTGAAACATGAACATCTATTTGAGTTTTGGTTATTATATTCTATTTTCCAATAACGAAATAATAATAAGTTTAATTCTATGGTGATCAAGCACATAAAAAGATTAAAAACAACAATGGATTAATAATTAATCAAACAATTTATAATTGCATAAATACTATTTAAAAACCAAAATTACATAGACTCTAGAAGGTTAATCTAATCCTTCTTGATCACAATGTACAAAATGAGCAAATATTACACATAAGAAATTGCATAAATAGGAAATTTAATTCATTATGGATAACAATGTACAAATGAAGAATATGATATTATACATAAGAAATATGAAATGAATCTTCACTTCTTACTTTTAAGAGTGAAATCTTCAAGTTCCTAGCCTCCAAAACATGCACAATATGATATCCAATACATGATATCCAATGCCTTTAAAGTTATTTGGGTCAAAACCCTTGCAAAATATGAATTATTAGCTAAAAATATGACTCAAAAACGTGTGTTAGCGCATTGCTAGCATGTCTGGGCACAATGCTTTGTTTTGGGCATAAAGAAGTGACACGAAAAATATTTGGGTGCGTGGTAGGGAGAAATGTGTTGTCCCTGGGTGCAATGCTCTACTCACGAGCGCAATGCGCTGCACGTTTGTGCAATACTCTGCAGTGTTAAATAAACACCTTTGTTCTTCCAAAAACATTCTTCCTTTGAGATGACTTGCAGTTTTTACCTTTTTACCGTCCAAATTAGGTATTGACATCTTTATAAAAGTTGTAGTTATAGATGTTAGTTTTTATTTACAATTGATTTAACTCTATTTGGACGTATACAACTCCATATATGATTAAAATATTGTAATAAATAAGCTAACAATTGACTCAAAATGACTCTATAAATATTGACTAATGAAGGTTCATTAGTTATATTGGATCTATGAATGATTAATTTGATAAACATATGTTTTTTTATGACTGTTTTACTTTTCTTAATTGTGGTGAAAGTTTCAAATAAAAAATCTAATAACATTTGTATGTGTATGTAATTAAAGAGTATGGTTATCCACTGTTTAATATTCAAACTAGGAGTTATATGTTTTATCTGTGATTTGTGTTGTGTAGTGAAATATCTTCAAGTGAGAAAAATATTTATTTGATTCAAAGAATAATCTAATCATTTTAAGAGTAAAAAATTATTGTGGACGAATATATATTTATGCTTGTATGACCTTTTGTGCTATTTTGAAAAAGAACTCCAAATGTTGTAAGCAAGAAAAGAGGAAAAATATTTCATAAAGTTAGAGTTTTGAACATTGAAAAATGCTAGTGATTTTTTATGGTTTTGTTATCAAATAACAGATTATTTGAGTTCAAAAATCTAGTCTTTAAAGTATAGTAGATCCAACTTTTTGGTGAAAAGAAAAAAAACCTAACATGTCGTAAATTTTGTAACATGAATTTACCTAAGATTCGAGGTAAAGATGTGTTTCCTAGTGGTTTGGAAAACATGATGTAAAACAAAATTTTAGGATTGATTGAGGATGTGAATGATATAAATGGCGTTTTGTATAATCTTTGGTGATTATGCTTGAATATTAAAGTTTTTAGTGATATAGATGCTTGCGTGAGCTTATCATAATGATTAATTAGTTTGAATACTAACGTGTGTCTTTACATGATTTCATTAATTAGTTTATCTAGTAATAATGTACGAAATTTTAAAAGAATGAGGGTCTTTAATAAATTTATGTGATTGTGATAAATTTGTGTTGACAATATGATCATGCGTTGATAGTTATGTGTGGTCTTTTCATAATTGATTGAATCCTATAGTGGTGTGTCTATGATTAGTTGAAGTCTATAAATATCTGCTAAGATCTAAAGTCTATGACACTCGACCGACTTCACAATTCCTATTGGAAATTTAGGTCACGGTTTTTTAGCTTTTTGCCACAGTTTTTTATTGTTGTCTAAACTAAAAAATATTGTAATGTCATAATCAAAATTCTATTTTTTTTAGATGGTGTAAATCGAATTACACTAAGTATAATTCAAATTACATGAGTTAATTTGTAATAATCATGTTTTCAAAGGAAAGCTTTCAAATAGTTAATGATATGAAAATAGTTTGACTTGAAACTATATTTTTATCATGGAGAGATTAATGAGTTATCCTTTTAAGCCTAAGAAACAAGACTAAAGCACTCACATCATATGCATGCAAATAACTTATTAAAGTCCTAAAATCAATATAGGATGTTTTTTATATATAAATCCACTCATCTGATCATCTGATGTGTGAATTGATTCACCAAATCTTTTGAGTCTACTTACACGTGTCATGAAATGATTCATGCAGTTCAAGATTGAAATCTCCAATTTTTTAAAAAACTTAAGAATCAGTTCATACGAATTACAAAGTTCAACTTTCAAAATAACAAATTCGTTGTATATGTTGCATTGCAATGTCATTTTATAATTAAACCACGTCTCTTTAAATATTGACATTTTTCTTCATTATAATTCATTATAAAGAGAAGACTTTGAATCAATTTTCATCAAACATTCATTCAAGATTTACATCAAATATAATAATAACCTTGAATATATTGTGGTAGTTGCATATGATAATATAATTAAGGGATAAGCTTCCAAGGACTTTAGAGTGGTAGATGCACCGGTTGACTTCTTCTCTACTTCTATTGATACTGAATGAACCCTTGCAAAATTATTACAAAAATATATACAGTTTCATTTCATAAAATAAATTTAATTAATTCTTCATGTTATATGGTGTGTGTTTACTTACACATAAGCCAAGTAGAAAATAAGGTTGCATTTGATATAGATTATATAAGATTATCTTATCACATTATAATTTATATAAATATTTGGAAGAATTTATACAAATAGTTATAAGATGATTTTAGTTTATTTTAATAAGAAAAAAGTAAGCTTCTTATTTATGATAGCAACTTCTTGTATGTGATTTAGCCATATTGTTCTTCGATAAAAAAAAATAAAAAATAAAATAATTATAGTGTTTATATGATGTGAAATGCAATACCTAAAAGGGTATATGTTGTTATCATAAGTTTTTACTTGATTCTATAATTATATAAAAGTCCACGTTCAACACTACTTTCTGTTACAAAACAAATCAAACAGCAATTAATTAATACACAATAAATTAATATGAATTGACAACAATAACATTATAGCCAAGTCATGCATGAAATTAAGGGTGCGTTTGTTAATTTTTTTTATAAAATAATCACTTTTTAAAAATAATTATTTATAAAAATTAATGTGTATTTATTATAATTTAAAAAAAAATAAAAGCTAAATAATAATCTAAAAAATGCTTAAATTGAAAAACTGGTTTAGTAGATTCTCAAAAATTAACTTTTTATAACAAAATTTTACAAAAAAGTTAATTTTTACTGTGACAGACAAACACAACTTTTTTTATGATTTTCTTAAAAATCTCTAAATTATGAAATACTGAAATTATTTATTTAAAAACTTATAACAAACTGTCCCTAAATAGAGTAAATAAATGAGAAAAACAAATAAATTATATATTTCATGATTCAATTTTGACATTTTATGTGATCTAAGAATTTCTTGTGACAATTGCAAAGGAAAAATAAAAAAAGGAGCAAATTGATGATGAAGTTTGATGGAGCAAATGATTAGTGACGAAGCAAGGACGAAAGTTGGCCTTTATGAAGTTAGGTAGTAAGCTATGATCCACAAAGTCAAGTCAAGTCAATTGAAATAATATTTTTTTTTGTTAAAAATATTATTTTGGAGACTTTATTATTAAATAACAACAACCGTGTGAAGTTTTCCATCCTCAAACTCACACGAAAGTTCCCCTCACAAAAAGTAGGGAATATATTAATTGATAAAATTTTGTAACCTATTATTAAAAATTTGAAGGATATTATTATTTTTCAATAAGCCAGTACGATAAAAAATAAAAAATAAAAAAAATAAAAAAAATAAGGTGATAAAAGTTGTTTAGTTGTAATTTTTTCTGGGTTGGAAATATTTAACGCGTGAAACTTACTGTTTTTGGATGATTATGAATTCAATAAAATCAAGGACCAAGTAACTTATTGATTTTCTTGATGCTATTAAGTGGTGATAAAATTTTCATCAAAACATATAAACCAAAAATATATCGTATTTGGAAATTTGAGTGAATTTAACTCGTTATTCAATTTTTAAACGAAAAATAGGAACTCAACGACAATTGAAATATTATGTGATTTATTTGCGTTTGGATGAGAATGGAATTGTATTTTTCAATAGGAAAAGTTATATTTTCATAAGGCCTACATTAAACGGTAGTTTACAAAGTATATAACTAGTCGTATTTTTTATTTTGTAATTACCTTATGAAGTGATTAAATTAATTGATTATTCTCGGAGTATTCTCTTTTTATTTTGATGTTACTAGTTATTTCTATTGATGAACGGACACTCGAGAAATTACAAAGGATTAGTGATGACACAAGGTGATTTTAGAGTGCAAAATTGTCTTTTGTTGGAAGTTGGAGTGCAGAAGGGGCGCATCGCGCCAGTAACTACACTAGTGCAGAAGGGGCGCATCGCGCCAATAACTACACTGCAGCACACATCCTGACACAACTCATTGCCTCTGAGTGCAATAGAGGATTCTTTCGACACAGTGTGCAGCTTGTTGCACTACAATAAATTTTGGTTTACCGCATTGCACCCACACCCAATGTAATGCGCCGGGACGCGTTCCCAAACCATTACTTAAGCCAAAAATCAAATTTTTTTGTGTTTGATTATTATAGAGTTGAATTTATGTATTATTTTTTTTAATGGAAAATACGCTATAATAACCGGAACCAAAAAATATGTTTATATTTCAATATTGTTACAAGAATATAAAATATTAACATGTGTCTAATAAATTAATGCTCATATAAACTTTGAGTAATAAGTTTAATCATCTAAGGAATCATAGTTTGTTGTTATAAAAATAGATTTTGAGCCAAATAATTAGTCGTAGTTTAATTGGTTAATTTTACGTAATCAAATAGGTTATATTGTTAAAATAGTAAATCAATACTTACATAGTGAAAAAATGTGATCCGACTTCTCTAATCGTTTTTCTCATAATCTCTATCTTATTAGGTTTAACTCATTTTTATTCAAACTAACTTTTAAACCCAGATTGTTACTTAAGTATTTACCACTTGGTTGCATTATCGAATTAATAACAATTCTTGTGGGTACGATTTCTACTTATCACTTTATTACTTGAGCAATTTGGTATAATTGCCAAGGAGCTGTCAAATTTTTGGCGCCGTTGTCAGGGATTGTTGGTTAATTTATAAACAGGTGAAAATAGTCATATTTAGTTTTATTATATTTTTTTCTATAATTCAGAAGAAAACAAATTAAATTTTTCCTTTTCTCTTTTATGTGTTCTAAATTGTCATTATTTTAGCATGGCTATTTCTCTCCTGTTAAAGGTGTTCTAAGTTGTGTATGCATAGTAAAAGTTAAGGAATACTATTCGATTCGAAAAAATAGAAAAGACTATGAAGCTAAACAAAAGAAGAGTTGGAGAAGCAAAACAAGTAGAAATAAAGGCCTTGAAAGAAGGACTAGTTGTTGAACCTCCATCTAGTGATTCTGATACTAAGTTGAAACCTTTGCCACCTCGGCGTGTTCTTGGAGATTTCGGTAGAAGAAAAAACTGTGGACAAAGGACTCATGGATTTCAAGCTACGGACACAGTTCCTTTTGAAGTTAAGTTATTTGTGTTGAGTTCCCTAAAGAATAAACAATTTTTGGATGTTGAGGATGAAGACCCAAAATAGCACTTGACAAATTTCTTTGAGATCTATGGTATAACTATTCTTCCCTATGCTACTGAAGATGAAAAAAGGTTAAGGTTGTTTCATTTCACTTTAATTAGGAAAGCTAAAGATTGGATTTGATGCATCCCATCTAGGACGATCTGTACTTGGGATGAGTAGGAGGAAAAATTTATTGACAAGTACTTTCTAGTGTCCATGGTTATTTAGAAAAAGGAAAAACTTACAAGTTTCCAGCAGAAGGATGTCCATGTTTTGGACCAACCCACTGCTATCCACTCATATACCTTCAAATCAAACATATGATTCAACCCACAACTCAAATGTTTTGTCCAAACACAATGTTTCTCTTCTTTGTTCCAATTCCAACTCTTTTCCCCTACCAACTCCTCTGAAACACCATTAACCCAAACCACACTCCCGCCAATCCAGACCCTCCTAGACAATTCTGATGTCATATTTAACAAATAACTTCACCTATCACCGTTTCGCCCCTTTAACCACCAAATCCAACTCATACCTAGTTTAACCTCGTTAATGTTTTCCATTACAGATACCCTATTTCCCAAAAATATAAAATTGAGAATCAAGTTGTTGAACTTTTAACCTCTAAACTTATCCAACCCAGTCATAGCCTATTCTCCTTCTTTGTGCTTTTGGTTATGAAAAAAAAAAGTTTTTAGCATTGTTGTGTCAATAATAAATCCCTGAACAAAATCATGATCAAGGATCCCTTCCCTATTCCCACCATCAATGTCTTTGGCGATACCTCTTGGTTTTCTAAGCTTGACATGCAACAGGATTTTCACCAAATTCACAGGCACCCTTTTGACATTCTTAAAACATTTTGAACATACCACGACCACTACAAATATAGGGTTATATTGTGTGGCCTATGCAACTATCCATCTACCTTCCAAGCCAACATGAATGAACTCTTCCAACTCTTCCTCATAAGTTTTGCAGTTGTATGTTTCGATGACAACCCCAATTCCAGTGGTATAATTGAGGAACATCTGACTCACCTCCACTTTGTTCTTATCAAACTTTTGACTAATAAATTTTTCTTAAACGCTCTATATGTCTTTTTGCACAAAGCCAATTAGAATATTTAGGACACATCATTTCAAATAAGGGAATTAGGGAAGACCTCTCAATGCTTTAAGTTATGGTGAATTGGTCGGTTCTCAAGGTTCTACCGCAAGCTCACCAAAGGATATGCTTCCCTTGCTTCTCCCTCACCACCCTACTTCGCAAAGATGCTTTGTTTTGGTCCCCTTGAGGCTCAAATTACGCTTGAATCACTAAAAAAAGTCACGACTGAAGTACCTATCCTCTTCTTGATTAAAAAACCTTTAAGGGCACAAATTATCCATCCACACTTACCACAAAAGCTTCAAGGAGCTGATTCGACAAGTTATCCAAACATTGGGTTTTGGGCTCCCTTCCTATGTGGAGAAAGGCCCAATATGTGCAAGCCCATGAGTCTCACTTAACCAAGTGGAGAGAGGTCAGATTAGAGGGCTAGAGAGAGAGCTGAATTCAGAGAGTTAGGAAAAGAGAAAAGTGAGAGAGGAAGAGCAAACCCTATTTTCGCATAAAACAGAGCAGCTGCACTAGATTCGCGATTTCTCCTTCGTTCACCGTCGGATCGGGCTGAAATTTGGACAGCAGGTTCGTGACTCGTGGTACTTCAATCTGACTATTTGGATCGTCAAACAGAGTTCTGAGGTGGGAGCAACTGAACTCGTACAGTAGCAGTTTTTCTGGTTTTTTTTTGCTAAACTTTGTTCTCAATTTCATGCTTGTTTTCTCATTGTTTTGGCTGATTGTTGTGTTGGTTACCTTGTTGTTTTTGGTTGGTTACTGAGCACGAATTTGTGCCATATTTGAAACTCTCTTGTACCCATATTTTGATCATAGTGGAGCTCTATTACTGGCTTGGTCCCGTGGTTGTTTACTTCTCACATTGAGAAGGTTTTTCCACGTTACAAAATTATTGTGTCATTTGTGATGGTGATTTTAGTTGCTGTGATTATTTGTTGATTGCTCCTCACAGATTCTTGCAAGTTTGGGAAATTGATTATCCGCTGCATATTGCTCTGTTAGAGTTGTTATTGTTATTTGTTGTTGAATTTCCCATTAGAGTGGCATCAGAGCTCTTTAGTTAAGGGGCTGTTTGACTTGTTTGAATGATGGAGGCAAATACAAATAGAATGATTTGTTTGAATGGCACTAATTATCACTTATGGAAGGGAAAAATGAAGGATCTGTTATTTGTGAAGAATTTGCATCTTCCTGTGTTTGCTACTGAGAAGCCAGAATCCAAGACTGATGAGGATTGGAGTTTTGAACATCAGCAGGTCTGTGGTTTTATTCGGCAATATGTAGAAGACAATGTTTATAATCACATTGCTAATGAGGAACATGCAAGATCCTAGTGGAAGAAGATTGAATCTTTGAATGCTTCTAAATCAGGGAATAATAAGTTGTATTTGTTGAACTCCTTGATGAATTTGAGGTACAAGGAGGGGACTTCTATTTCAGATCACTTAAATGATTTTCAAGGGCTCCTAGATCAATTGTCAGGTATGGATATCAAATTTGATGATGAAGTGTTGGGACTATGACTACTGAATACTCTACCAGATTCTTGGGAAACTTTTCGGGTTTCAATTACAAACTCAGCTTCTGATGGTGTTGTCTCTTTGCAAAGTGTAAAGGGAAGTGTTCTTAATGAGGAGATGAGAAGGAAGGCATAAGGTACTTCATCTCATTCCGATGTACTTGTCACCGAGAACAGGGGCCGAAGTCAAAGAAAGGAACCGAAAGGGAACAGACAGAATAACAGAAGTGCGAGTAGAGAGAACAACAGAAGTAAGTCCAAGTCCAGACACAAGAATGTGGAGTGCAATTATTGTCACAAAATGGGGCACATACAGAGGAACTGTTTCATATGGAAAAAGGAGAGCAAAAACAATAATAGTAAGCAGAGAGATAAGAATCATGATGATGATGATCGTGTTACTACTGCTACTTGTGATGATCTGATTATTCTTCGTGACTATGACTCAGTCAATCTTGTATCAGATGAGAGCATGTGGATTATTGATAGTGGTGCTACACTGCATGTTACACCAAGGAAGGAGTTCTTCACATCTTACACTTCTGGTGACTTTGGAGTGTTGAAGATGGGTAATGATGGTGTGTCCAAGGTAGTTGGTATTGGTGATGTTTGTTTGCAGACCAACATGGGAGTGCAGTTGTTGCTTAGAGGAGTCAAACATGCTCCAGATGTTCGCTTTAATTTGATCTCTGTGCAGATGCTTGATGATGGTGGTTATGATAATCACTTTGGTTCAGGAAAATGGAAACTCACCAGAGGTAACTTAGTTGTGGCCAGAGGGGAGAAGATTAATAAACTGTATTAGACTAAAGCATTGGTTGCTAAAGACAGTGTGAATGCCATGGATATGGAGGCTTCTTTGTGGCATCGCAGGCTTAGTCATATCAGTGAAAAGGGGTTGAATTGTTTAGCTAAAAAGGATGTACTTCCGGGATTAAAGAGTGCAGAGTTGGAGAAATGTTCTCATTGCATGGCTGGTAAGCAGACTAGAGTATCCTTCAAGAAACATCATTCCTCAAGGAAGTCAGAGTTGCTTGAATTGGTGCATTCTGATGTTTGTGGCCCGTTGAAGGTAAAGTCAATTAGTGGTGCACTTTACTTTGTTACTTTTATTGATGATTGTTCCAGAAAGTTTTGAGTCTATGCTTTGAAGACAAAAGACCAAGTTCTGGAGAAATTCAAAGAGTTCCATGTTATGGTGGAGAGACAGTCAGGCAAGAAGTTGAAATGCATTTGTACTGACAATGGTGGTGAGTATTGTGGACCATTTGATGTTTATTGCAAGCAGCACGGTATCAGACATGAAAAGACTCCTCCTAAAACCCCTCAGCTAAATGGTTTAGCAGAGAGAATGAACAGGACATTGATTGAAAGAGTTAGGTGTATGCTTTCTGCAAAGTTGCCTAAGCATTTCTGGGGTGAAGTATTGTACACGGCAGTGCATGTTATTAATCTGAGTCCTGCAGTTGCTTTGAATGTTGAGGTGCCAGACAAGATTTGGTTTGGCAAGAATGTCAGGTATGATCATTTGCGTGTCTTCGGTTGCAAAGCATATGTGCATGTTCCAAAGGATGAGAGATCCAAGTTGGATGCGAAGACAAGACAGTGCATCTTTATCGGTTATGGTCAGGATGAATTTGGCTACAAGTTGTTTGATCCAGTTGAGAAGAAAGCTGTTAGAAGTCGTGATGTGAAGTTCATGGAAGACCAAACCATTGAAGACATTGATAAGCTGGAGAAGACTACACCTGAGATTGATAATGGTTTGTCTGATGTTGATCCAGTTCGGATGCCTACACATGATCTGGATACTGCTGAAAATAATGTTCAGAATGATGAGCAACATGGTGATGTTGGTGATCAGCAGCTTGGAGGTGATTTTGATGTTCCTAATGATGATGCTGAAGAAGAACATGAGATGTCACAAGATGAGGATCTTGGTGATTGTCCTGAACCACCTCAAGCTCAAGTTTAGAGGTCTACTAGGCAGAGGAAACCATCCACTAGGTATCCTTCTGATGACTATGTTACCTTGACTGATGGAGGCGAACCTGAATGTTATGATGAAGCCATGGAGAGTGATGAAAAGAAGAAGTGGTTGGATGCTATGCAAGATGAAATGAAGTCTTTGCATGATAATCACACTTTTGATTTGGTGAAACTACCTAAGGGAAAGAAGGCTTTGGAAAACAGGTGGATCTTCAGAGTGAAGCAAGAAAGCAATTCTACATCTCCAAGATATAAAGCCAAATTAGTTGTGAAAGGTTTCAAACAGAGAAAGGGTGTTGATTTCAATGAGATTTTTTCTCCTGTGGTGAAGATGTCATCCATTAGAACTGTGTTGAGTTTGGCTGCTACTCTTGATTTGGAGGTAGAGCAAATGGATGTAAAAACTGCTTTCCTTCATGGTGATTTGGAGGAAGAGATTTACATGAAGCAACCTGATGGTTTTCTTGTTAAAGGCAAGGAAGACTATGTGTGTAGGCTCAGAAAGAGTCTATATGGTTTGAAGCAGGCCCCGCGTCAGTGGTACAAGAAGTTTGAGTCAGTTATGTGTGAGCAAGGCTACAAGAAGACTACTTCTGATCACTGTGTCTTTGTTAAAAAGTTTGTTGATGATGATTTCGTTATCCTGTTATTGTATGTTGATGACATGCTTATTGTTGGGAAAAATATTTCCATGATTGACAGGTTGAAGAAGCAATTGGGCAAGTCATTTGCCATGAAAGACATGGGAGCTGCTAAGCAGATTCTTGGTATAAGAATCATGCGTGACAGGAAAAAGAAGAAACTTTGGCTGTCACAAGAACACTATGTTGAAAGAGTGTTACAGAGGTTCCAGATGGAAAATGCTAAGGCTGTAATTACTCCTCTTGCTACTCATTTTAAATTGAGTACTAGTTAGAGTCCTACCAATGAAGCTGAAAAATCAGATATGCAACGAGTTCCTTATGCATCTGTTGTGGGTAGTTTAATGTATGCAATGGTGTGTACAAGGCCTGATATTGCACATGTTGTTGGTACAGTTAGTAGATTTCTGTCTAATCCAGGTAGAGAGCATTGGAATGCTCTGAAATGGATTTTGAGGTATCTTCGTGGTACTACCGGTTTGAGGCTTTGTTTTGGAGGTGATAAGCCTACTCTTGTGGGATATACTGATTCTGATATGGCTGGAGACATTGATTCCAGAAAGTCTACTTCAGGCTACTTGATTAAGTTTGCAGGGGGAGCTGTGGCATGGCAATCCAGATTGCAGAGGTGTGTTGCATTGTCCACTACTGAGGCAGAGTTCATTGCCATTACAGAAGCATGCAAGGAATTGTTATGGTTGAAGAAATTCTTGCAGGAGCTTGGTTTTGTTCAAGATAAGTACATGCTATTTTGTGATAGTCAAAGTGCAATTCATCTTGGTAAGAATTCAACCTTTCATTCTAGGTCCAAGCACATTGATGTTAGGTATCATTGGATACGTGATGCTTTGGATGTTGGGTTGTTGGAATTGGTCAAGGTTTATACAGATGATAATGGTGCTGATATGATGACCAAGGCATTACCGAGAAGCAAGTTTGAAACTTGTTGTGAGATCGCCGGTTTGGCGGTCACCTCCACATAGTTGTGATGGGGAGATATGTTGGGTTTTGGACTCCCTTCCTATGTGGAGAAAGGCCCAATATGTGCAAGCCCATGAGTCTCACTTAACCAAGTGGAGAGAGGTCAGATTAGAGGGCTAGAGAGAGAGCTGAATTCAGAGAGTGAGGAAAAGAGAAAAGTGAGAGAGGAAGAGCAAACCCTATTTTCGCATAAAACAGAGCAGCTGCACTAGATTCGCGATTTCTCATTCGTTCACCGATGGATCGGGCTTAAATTTGGACAACAGGTTCATGACTCGTGGTAATTCAATCTGACCGTTTGGATCGTCGATCAGAGGTCTGAGGTGGGAGAAACTGAACTCGGACAGTAGCAGTTTTTCTGGTTTTTTTTGCTGAACTTTGTTCTCAATTTCATGCTTGTTTTCTCATTATTTTGGCTGATTGTTGTGCTGATTACCTTGCTGTTTTTGGTTGGTTACTGAGCACGAATTTGTGCCATATTTGAAACTCTCTTGTACCCATATTTTGATCATAGTGGAGCTCTATTACTGGCTTGGTCCCGCGGTTGTTTACTTCTCACATTGAGAAGGTTTTTCCACGTTAAAAATTATTGTGTCATTTGTGATGGTGATTTTAGTTGTTGTGATTATTTGTTGATTGCTCCTCACAGATTCTTGCAAGTTTGGGAAATTGATTATTCGCTCGCTGCATATTGCTCTGTTAGAGTTATTATTGTTATTTGTTGTTGAATTTCCCATTAGAAACAACAAGTATATCTTCTTAAACATGGTTTTGATTTTACTATTCCTGGAAAGTCTTATGTTGTTGTTGATTCCCTTTCATGGGTTGAATTTTCTACTCATGGTTTCACACTTGCCATGTCTAATTTTCTCTTTTGGGATGGCCCGAATCCTAACTTCAAACATCATCCATTTTGAAACACTATGTCACAATATTCTAACAACACCTAACTAATTCCTAAATTATAAATTCCACCAGTGCTCAAATTTTTTCAAAAATAAGATTTTGGCTCAACCCCTCCAATCCCTTTATCCCAAACTCCTCCATGAATTCCATAATTCTCCTATCAATGGCCACATTGAAATTCAACTTACCCACCTTAGATTACATGAAAGTCATTGATTACATTCTCATTCTGCAGCAATGATAACATAATTATCATAGATGCAAAAACAGAGTTTGATGAAGCTGTAAAAACTTTTGAGAAAATTTAGAGTTTAAATTTTGGTGATTGAAAATATGACCGAATTAGAGTGAAAAACATTACTTCAACAATTTTAATTTTTGTTTTACATATTTATTCTAAATTATAATAATGATGTGTCAAATTTCTATTTGTTGCACCTAAAAGTTTGGTAACATTTTAAAACTTTTAGAAGTTGGAAAATTAAAGAATGAAAAAATAACGAGATCGAAAATTCAATTCCCACCGTCAAGAAAATACTAAATATATTAGTCATACCAATTATTGATATTGAGTCAATATTAAAAAAATATATAAATTTTTAATTTTATTGAAAGGCAAACAATTAAGTTGAATTGAAATTTTACCAAAAAGTAAAATAAGTTGAATTTTTTTGTTAATAATCTCTGATTTTATTTGTTTCGTCCAAAATAGTCATTTGGACAATTATTTGGCATAAGTGCTTTTAGGCTAGTCAAAGAGTACTGTAGTGAGAAGCAACAATAGAAACTTCGAGGCTTTGATAAAGTCAGTAGCTCAATAATACAAAAA
>JBBPBR010000002.1:15298342-15321723 GCA_037974775.1 Cicer pinnatifidum
AAAAAAAAAAAAAAAAAAAAAAAGACATTGCATCACTTAATCATATTTTAAAGCAGCCATTCTAGCACAATTAATCATAATAGTAAATGTAATGTTATTTGGCTTTACCTCTCTTTGAAGCGTTCCATCAAATTCCTTATATGCTCCTTCAAAATCCTTACATTTTCTAAACACTTAGAGTGTCACATTGTTAAGAACCACCCCATTATTATAAGCTTAGTGAAAGAAAAAACAAGATATTACATCACATAAACTTCTAAACCTAAAATGGTTATTATCAACTCCACATCTACTAATCACTATCAAAATGGTTATTATCAAACTAAACTATCAAAATGATTATTATCAAACTAAACTTGTTATAAAAAAGGTATTATGTCACATAAATAATCTAAAAAAGTATTACATCACATAAATAATCTACAAAAGTATTACATCATTCTATTGATATCTTTTTTGTCAAATATACTCACATCACATAAATGACTAAACCTAAATAATTAAAATCAAATGAGATTTGAAGTTTTTACCAGAGAGAACGAAAGAGAGCAGCCCGTGAGTTCTTGGCGATGGCTGGAGGTCACGTAACGTTATTGTCGGTGACTGAGTTGTAAGTGCTTGTGGCTGGGTCGTGAGATGAAACCTGAAATTAAAAAAAAAAATTAAAAAAAAAAAAGGAATGGGAAAAGGTGAAAGGAAATGGAAATAAAAACAAAAGGGAATACAAAAAATAAAAGAGGGAATGGGAAAAAAAATAGGCGCGTTCACGGAAAAAGTAAATAGGGAAAGTAAATTGTTAGCCACTGTCTAACCGTGGCAAAATTTGATTTTTAGTCATTGTCAACGAGAACGTGGCTATTTAACTGTAGCTAACTGCCGATTTGTTTGTAGTGTATGGTTAGGTATATATAAAAGATTGTTCGAAGATAAAGTTGCTAAGTCCAACATCCACCAAGTCATGCGATTTGACCAACAACTATTTTTCAAGGTGCACAAAAAAAATTAAACCAAGAGAAATGCAACTGATTGATCATTTCAAAGAAGGAAGAGAGAAATAAGTGTGATTGTGGGAAGTTTTAGGCTATGCATGAGTCTTATTCGCATGTCATAGTTTTGTATTCTTACATTCATCAAAATTATTTAGTGCATCTACCTGACTTGCACAAAGTTGTTAATATATTTAATGTTTAAAAGAAAGAGTTCCCAATTGTGCCCAATGAAGGATATTGGTTCCAATATACAAGTGAAATAGTGTATAATAATCCTGAAATACGGAGATTAGGTTGTTTGTGTAGTACCCACATTAGAATTGAAATGGACGTTAGAGATAAAGTGTCAAGAAAATATGAACTATGTCGGATAATCTATCATACTCGAAAACATTGTTTAAATATTATTGAAAACTCTACTCTTACCTCAATTATTTATTTATTTTAATGTAACTTTTATCAATTTATATAACTGATAATTATTTTTTGTATTTTTTAATTTTTATTAATTTTTTTAAAATAAAATAAAAAGTGTTAACATGTGGTATCAAATTATCAATCAACTGAAGTTCATTTATAATTCTATCCACCAACATTATCTGAGCAACATCAATTCTCAACATCATCGAGTGTGGTCCAAACCACTTGTTGGTGAGCTTAAGATAAATATTGATAGAGCTCACTCTACAAGTAATGGTGCATCTGCTTGTGGTGGTATCATTCATGACCTTAATGGGTCCTTCATTACATATTTCTACTGCGAAGTTAGTTTTAGTAGTTATATTTTTGTTGAGATTATGGCGCTTTAGAGTGACATTTTGTTAGCACGTGATCTTCACATTTAAATCATCTTTGAAATTGACTTCTTATCTCTCTTCAATATGACCAAGAAAGGTCATACTACTTACCATCCTCTAATGATCCTCCTGAAAGACATTTTGCACTATGCTTCGAGATCCGACTTGGACGGTTGTTATCTGTTTCTTCCCTCGCGAGACAAATAAGTGTTTTCATTTACTTGTTCAATGTAGTTTTACATTTTCTTTTTCTATTATTATAGTTGAGCATATTGCTCTCATTTTACATTCTATGTTGATGTATGATGTTGAGGATCATTTCTCCTAACTTTATATGAGTTAATAATACAAGCTTTTATTATAAAAAATAAAGTGTTAATAGGAGGCCGTGGTTTTGAAATCCGATTACATATAAACTTAAAGGGATTAATTCGAAAAATTCTATAATTATAGAAACTAAAATTATATTTAAACTTTTAATTTTTTACTCATCTAATTTTTGCTTAAGCCAATTTATAAATACACAAACTTCTTTCATTTTCTCTAAGAGTTTAATATATATTTACTTATTGTGCAAAATTATCTTACATTGTTATCCAATACGAATTGAAATTTTTGACACATCAACTTAGGAAAGTTTAATTCTATTGAAGTATATTATGGGTCCATTAGTCTCATAGACTTTAAAAAAATGGTTTCGATGTTCAATATTAATTTTCATAGATTTTAAAAAATACGTAATAAATTTTGTTTTTGTTAACCATAATGAAAAACATTTTAAAAAAATATTAGTTATAGAAAATGATTTTTAGCGAGAATCTACCTAAAATAACTTATCATTTGAAACCGTAGTTAGATATTTTTTATATCATCATCTAAAAAAGTAATATGTATCAAACCATTGAAAATTCCTAAAAGTGAATATTTTTTCTAAAAAGGTTTTTTTCACAAAGAATTTGTAACAAACAAGTTCTAAGTTGATTGTTAAAAATGACTATTATTATTGGATGACAGTCTAAAATAACCTTACATTGCTGGTGAATATAAATTAAACTATTTCTTTTACACTAAAATATAACAACAATCATCTCATTTTTTTTTCCTCTTCTTTCCATTTTTTTCTTCCCTGCATCTTTCCTTCATCAACATAATAAAATGTAAAGAAAGTATAGATTAAGTGGTCCCGATTTAACTTTCTCATGGATTAAAAATTATCTTTATTTTTTTAAGACACTAAAATGAATCTTCACTTTAATATTTATTCTAACTCCATGCTACCTCCACACAAAAGTCCTCTTTGGATCTAAGCCAACACAAACAAGAGAAATCTTATCTCAATACATACAAGAAATCACCGCATCCAAACCATCATAAAATATTAACTCTATTTTTAAAGTAATTACTCTTTTCTTTTATAAAACCAATTTAATTTTTTTTTTTCTTTTTAAAACTTCAACTAAAAAATAAGAAACATATAGCTATGTGCTCTAACCAATTGAGGACACACCTTACACAATTATAACATATTCGAAACATATAAAAAATCAAATTGTCACCTTGACGTAATTTTCAAAAAAATACATTTTTTTATAAAAATATTCATACGTCAAACACTAGATAACTATTTCATCTAATTATATAAAACATACATCAGCACATCAGAAAATATAAATAAGCAACCAAGCCAACTATATATTTATGGTACGTATGTCATCAACATTTAACATTTATGCTAAACAAAATACATATTGTAACCACTCAACCTCTTTGACGACAACCGTTATTTACAATCTTTTCGCCTCCCATTTTTACTATTAGTTATTTTTTAATAAAAAACATATAAATCACATTAAAAGTAACGCCATAAAACAACATAAAAACAAATATTTGATGGTGTAGTAAAAATCAAAAAGAAAATAAAAATGAGAAAAAGATGAAAAAGGAAAAAGCTTTGCAAATCAGAATCAGCCATAACATTGATCTAAGCACCACTAATTTGTAAGTTGTGAAGTTTGTTTTTTCCTTTTATTAATTTATTCTTATAACACAACAAACAAGATGTGTATTTCGTACTGCAAATTTATTCCAAGCAAGGTCTCTTTCCTTTGTTCTCAAAATAATCCTTCATAGCACCTCATGATAAGATTATTAAAAAAAAAAAAAAGTACTACTACAAAGGCTTCAATTTTTTCAGTATTCTTGCAAAGCAGAAAATGATGAGGAGGAGGGTTTCAATTGATTTGGCTTTTGAAAAAGAAAAATTTCCATTGATATTCATTTTAAGCAGTTTTAAAATTATTTTCATATTTTTCTTTTTTTTTTTTGTTAAAAATTGTAACAAACAAAAACAAACTTTCAAAAGTGATTAATTTTTTCTTTAAAGATGATTATCTTACAAAAAAAGTTATAACAAATGCAATTGATAATTAAATAAATTAATTTGATTTTTTTTGAGACAATTTTATTTTTAGATAAGATTTTATTATTTTTAGATTTGAAAATATTAGAACCTTAGTTATTTTAATTGATTTACTTATTAATTATGAGGCCTTTTTATTAAGTACAAAAAAATTTGGAGGCCTTTTATTAAGTATAAATTTATTTATTATTAATGGCTTAAATCAATTTGTTTTGGTCGCCTTATCTTTGTGTCGGCCTTAGACCCTAATAAATTCTCAAGTAAATGAAAACATTAGCATACAAAATTACGTCGATGTTCTCCTTTTTCAATATTCAATATTCATGATGTGTTTCATGTGTTGCATTTACATAAATACGTTCTTAGTCCAAACCATGTCTTTAATTCAAATATGATACAATTGACCCTATCTTTTGAAGCACATTTAATCAAAATTGAGGATAGAAAAGTCGAAAGAACGAGAAGATTCCCTTAATGAAGGTAATTTGGACCCTGACAAGCAGAGATGCCCCTTGGAACTCCAAGACAAGATGAAGGAACAATACTCATAGTTTTTTCTAATGTTAGTTTGGAGTATAAAACTATTTTAGATTAATAGGATGTAAAACCACTTTTTTTTTTAAGTCCTTCTATTTTTATTTTCTTATTATTTTCTGTGTTTGATTTAACGAATTTTTCTCTTTCATTTTATTATGTGTCGTTGTTATTTTGTAATAATTTAAATTAATTGTTTTAAGATATTTATGCTAGTGTTAAATATTTTTGAAAAGGAAAGTTAGGTCACTATAGTAAGTTATCACTACGCGAAAAACTGTATTTTACAGCGCTTTTTTTAATCCATTTACAACGTTTTTTTTTTAAAAAAAAAAACATTGTGGAATCGAGCGTTGTAAAAGATACAACAGCACTTTTAAAAAAACGCTATAAAACATGTAAATATAACACGCGCTTGTTATGCACATTTTACAGCGCTTTTTCAAAAAAAACGTTGTAAAATGCACACCCATTATATGAGTTATGGGTCTGCATTTTAGAGCGCTTTTTAACAAAAGCGCTGTAAAATGCACACCCATTATATGAAATTATGGGTCTGCATTTTACAGCGCTTTTTTGAGAAAGCGTTGTAAAATGTACACCCATTCTATGAATTATGGGTCTGCATTTTACAGCGCTTTTGTGTGTACATTTTACAACGCTTTTTTAAGAAAGCGCTGTAAAATGTTCACCCAACATATGAATTATAGCGCTTTACAACCACATTTTACAGCGCTTTTTCAAAAAAGCGCTGTAAAATGTGTTTTTTTTAAACGCTGTAAATTAAATATTTGAAATGAAAATCGCTTTTTAGCTTTTTAAGGCATTTTTTTTTAGAAAACACTGTCTTTTATCTTTTTATCCAAAATCATTTTGATCCAAAATCAGTTCACAATCAGTGCACACAACAACAAAACATATTCAAATACCATAAGCAGTTCACACAATCAGTAGAACACAAAACAGAACTCTGTAACTTAATTAACATATATGTAACTTTGTAATTTACAACCTAATTAACTACATTCAGATACATATATATAACATAATTTACAACCTAATTAACTACGTATACATTGAACCTAATTTACAACCTAATTAACTACATTCAGATACATATATATAACCTAATTTACAATCTAATTAACTACATTCAGATCCATATGCATGTTCATATATTGGGTCCTATGATCATATACATATAATAACTAACAGAATATACATAATATGCACTAGCTACCATATAATATTCAGATCCCTTGCCCAACAGCAAGCTATTTTCCAGAAAATCAAATAATTTTCATGTCAAGCACATACTGACACCAATCTTCTGTTAATTCTATTAGATCTTCCTCAGAATATGATGGACTGGAATTGTCAAAGTACTGCAATATAAAAATTGAACATATTATATTAAGTTAGTATCAAATATATAGATAATTTATGTATGAAAATTATATAATGAAAATATCGTACCGTTTCTGGGATAATAGTTTTATTCTTGTCAACAATCTCCTTCATGAATCTCAATACGTAGTACCCACAGTCGATGTTGTTTGTTTGACGAGGGCACTTTATTGGGATCCATGTAATGTTATTAGACTTTTGCTTCGACACTGTAGCACCTCTTTGAGCTCGAAAAGCTTTTAAGGCACTATCGAATGAATAAATGTGATTATTATAGCATGAACAAACACATTATTTAAATATATATATAAGAAATAAATGAATATTACTTACGTGTCGAGCATAGTCTTTATTTCGGAGTGATTGTTGTAATTGCCATGCACGGGATCCAAATAGTATATAACTTCAGAGACCACATTGATTGCAAATAGCACCCAATGTGCTCTACAACAACAAAAAATTGGTTAAGCAATTTTGTTAATACACAACTAATAAATTAAATTCTCATCAATTAAAAAAGATAAAATTACGTACCCTGAATTATATGGTGCGAAGAACAATTTATCATTTTATATATTTCCTAAAAACATATCTACAATGTATTTCTTTACATTGTCTAGATCGAGTTTCCACATCGACATCTTATGCGGAGACAAGAATGAGTATTTATTTGATAATTTCCTCATGCACACGACCTTCTCATACAAAAACCTTCAATGAAAATTTTAAACTAGATTAATTACCAATACATTTAATTAATTACCAATAAATGCAATTAAAAGTATTTTTTACCTTATGTACAAGCTCATTACAGTAGTACTGAGCTCCTTATGTTAGAGAAGTTCGTATATGTGCTCCTTTCCGAGATATTCAACATACTCATCTCCGAATATATCTTTATTCATGTGTACGATGCGCGAATCGTCGCTGCTGCCCATATTCCTTTTTATTTGGATGTCAAGACACGCCCCGTATTTACCAAGACATGGCTGACTTTTATTAGGAGCAGCAGCAGCAGCGACCGATTTTCCCCGATCCAATTTTTTTCTTGCTGCAAGTTTGGTAGCTTTATTACCCTCCGGCCTTTGTGATTTGGCAGCTCTATTAACCTCCAATTTTTGAGGTTTGCTGCCTTTTTTTGGCTGTAGGGGTGGTTTATTTATTTGGACCTACAAAAATGAGGTAAAATGTTAGTTTATTGAATCTGAAAAAATGACAAACCTTAGGCAATAAATGTGACAAACCTTTTCGGGAGATGTAACTGATTTGTTTTTAGGAATCTTTTTTTCGAGGGCAACAAGGTTTGTGGGTCATGCCATGTAACTACCAATAGCGTCGCCTAATAACTGCATATCTCCATTGTTGTCCGGTATGGGCAACGGTGCAGTTGGTTTGAAAGCAACAGTAGGCGATACTTTGACATGGCCTGCAGGGATCGGAGTATTGTGCAATACTTCTCCCGAAGTATTGTACAATTTTCCTTTTCCCACCTTCCGTTGAGTAGGAGAGGACAAGTATAGGACACATGAAGTGACACCCTAAATCAATAGTTAAAACATAAGTACGGATAATATATAAGTTTGTTTAATACATAAGTAATTACATAAGCAAGTAAGTACTTAATTACCTCGGGAATACTTTTCAAACCGACGTTGCAACTCGCGGTTTCACTCTCCATTTGTATTTCAGGTTGGAGCTGATCCGGAAGTTGCTTGTCTTTATTCGTATTCACCAAGAGTGCCACTTGCTCTGATAGAATTCTGAGCTTCTCTAATACTTCCTTGTTGGAAGGTTTTTGGCGCTTCTCTTGAGGAAAAAAGCTTTTGGGAGTTACGCCAAATCCTTTCACCCTAACTCGACCAGAATACTCAGGGACATTAAACACTTTACCAAGAATGTCCCTGCAAGTATCCTTGTTGCCCTTCGGATTTTCAGAACTTTGTTCGATAATCTCCTAAAATACATGTAACATTAAAAAGATAAGTTCAATAGCATTTTTAAAATACAATAATAAAAAAACATTAAAGTGATAATATACTTACACAAAGTTCTACTACTTTTTTGACATTTTCATTATCAACCACACCGTCTTTGTTAACACGCGCTTCCTTCCATAAGATATGACGACCTAAGGGTTGATCGGCTTGGGTGTCTTTTCGCTATTCGTTAAGATCATAAACAAAATAATACAAATTAGTTACACACTATAGTTTATAATACAAATTACTTCATTATATAAAAGTGATGTTTAATTACTTACAAGTTGTTGATCAAGGCGTGCATATCCCATACGTGATTTTTTGTATGGGTGTTTTGGATTGCTTGCCCGTTCGCGATTTTCCTTACTAATATTCTATATAAAAAAAATAGCAATTGTGTAAAAATTTAAAATACGCTACGAATATGAATAATAAAACACAAATGCTAATAACAACAGGCAGAATAACCCCTACTCTAGTACGTACAATCCTGGTTGTAGAAATCATCCGAATTTTTCAAGAAGAAGAAGAAACATAATCTAGTTAAGGCTAGTCGAACTTTTTCAAGTAAAATGGAACGTATACCTATTGGTAGCAAATGCTCCATTAGAATATGACAATCATGGGTCTTCAAACCTTTTAACTTGAGGTCTTTCATACAAACCAAATTTTTAATGTTCGAAGAGTATCCTTCTGGAACTTTAACTTCGTTTAGAAATTTAAATAAAACAATTTTTTCCTTTCTAGATAGAGTATGAGCGGCTGGAGGTAGATATGTGCGATTTCCTTTCTTTATTGGAGTCAATTCATTTCTTATTCCCATATCGATCAAGTCCAATCTTGCGTTGATGCCATCTTTAGACTTTCCTGGAACATTGAGTAACGTATCAATAACACTATCAAATACATTTTTTTCAATATGCATCACATCGAGGAAATGTCTTATATACAATGACTTCCAATATGGCAATTCAAAGAAAATTGACTTTTTCTTCCACCCAGTTTTGACCAGCTCTCCCGCAAAAGGTTTGCCAAATTTATTGGTCAAACCTTGTACTTTTTCAAGTATTTGATATCCAGTCGGTGCTAAAGGAGCTTTACCTTCTTCTGATTTTCCATTGAATGCATTTCTCCACCCACGATACTAATGACTATAAGGTAAAAATCTACGATATCCAAGAAACATATTCTTCTTACAATGTTTCAACCGCATCTAATTTGTACTCTCTTCACTTATAGGACATGCACACTGACCTTTAATGCTATATCCTGATAAATTACCATATGCTGGAAAATCATTAATTGTGCCGAACAACATAGCCCTCAAATTGAAATATTCTTTCTTATACCCATCATAAACTTCCACACCTGTCTCCCACATACGTTTTAAATCTTCGATTAGAGGAGTCAAGTATACGTCGATATCATTCCCCGGTTGTTTGGGTCCAGAAATTAACAGAGACAACATCATAAACTTACGCTTCATACATAACCATGGAGGTAGGTTATATATTACCAAAATCACAGGCCACGTGCTATGTGAGATGCTTTGAAGACCATGTGGATTCATTCCATCAGTAGAAAGTGAAAGTCTTAGATTTCTTGACTCTATCCCGAATTCAGGATACCCGTGATCAATTTTTGCCAATTGTGGGGAATCTGTAGGGTGTCAAAACATTTCATCTCTAATTCTTTTATCTACATGCCATGTTAAGTGTTTTGAATCTTCTTCACTGCGATACATGCGTCTAAATCTTGGTATTATAGGAAAATACCACACGACTTTTGCTGGAGTAGATTCCTTCTTCTTATATCGAGAGACATTGCATTTCGGACACGCCTTAAGTAGTTTATATTCGTTTCGAAATAAAATGCAATCGTTAACACACGCATGAATCCTTTCGTAACTCATTCCAATAGAACACAAAATCCGTTTAGCCTCGTAGGTTCGACTGGGAAGTTCATTATCATCTGGCAACATATCTTTTATGAGTGTAAATAATTCTGTAAAGCTTTATTCAGACCATCCATTACTCGCTTTTATGTTGTACAACTTTAATATCGCCGACAGTCTTGTGAATTTAGTACAACCATTATATAATTCTTTCTCTGCATCACTCAACAAACTTTTAAACATTTTAGGACAATCTTGAAGATCTTCTTCAACTGCTTTTGCGATCTCATCAACTCGGTCCAACTCATATGTATCTGTATCGAAGTCAGTTGAAGCATATGTCGAACTATTCTCAAAATTAATGTTTCCTTTTTTTTCTCACCATGTCTTATCCAACATGTGTAGCTTTGATCAATTCCATTCCAAACTAGATGTCCTTCTAATTCATCTTCTCTAACACGTTTTCCAAAACAACATTTTAAACAAGGACAAATGACTCTCTTTGGATCTTTTGCATTCTTCACTGCAAACTCAACAAACTCCTTCACTCCAATTTCATACTCTTTTGACAATCGATTGGCAGACATCCATTTCCTATCCATATTATACGACCTATGTAAATGCAGTTACAAAAATAATAAGCTTTCAAAACATATCAACAAGTTTCAAAAAGAAACCAATATCAACTAACAATTTCAAAATAGAACAGATCATGTGGTATGAGTTTTTGACTAGAAGAAGAGATTTAATATAACAATTTCAAAACATAACAGATCATGTGGTATGAATTTTTAATTTGACAAAAACAAATTAAAAAAATACCTGAGACAACGTAGATGGCCGCACAGTACGTAGAGGATATGAGGGTTCCCTGAGTAGAGGTGATGAGGGTTCGTAAATTTAATTATTTGAAAGATGTAGAGGATATGAGGGTTCTCAACGTATATAATTATTTGAAAAATGTATTTTACAGCGCTTGTACTAAAAGCACTGTAATAGGTAGTTAAATTCAATGAAAGCGCATGTATTTTACAGCGCTTATGAAAAAAGCGCTGTAAAATAATACGCGAAAGCGCTTCAGTTTACAGCGCTTTTTTGAAAAGCGCTGTAAAAGCCTTATAACGTTATGCGCAAACGTTATATGACATTTAACAGCGTCCCTTTTACAGCGCTTGTCAAAAAAAGCGCTGTAAAAGGCTCCGTTATTTTTAAAATATATTTACAACAGCGCTTGTGTTTAGCAAGCGTTGGGGCGCTGTTAAATGTCATTTTTGGCGTTGGGGCGCTGTTAAATATCATTTTTGGCGTAGGGGCGCTGTAAAAGGGGCGCTATTAAATGTAAAAGGGGCGCTGTAAAAGGGGCGCAATTATAACCTTAGTTATTTTAATTGATTTACTTATTAATTATGAGGCCTTTTTATTAAGTACAAAAAAACTTTGGAGGCCTTTTTATTAAGTTTAAATTTATTTATTATTAATGGCTTAAATCAATTTGTTTTGATCGCCTTATCTTTGTGTCGGCCTTAGACCCTAATAAATTCTCAAGTAAATGAAAACATTAGCATACAAAATTACGTTGATGTTCTCCTTTTTCAATTTTCATGATGTGTTTCATGTGTTGCATTTACATAAATACGTTCTTAGTCCAAACCATTCTTTAATTCAAATATGATACAATTGACCCTATCTTTTGAAGCACATTTAATCAAAATTGAGGATAGAAAAGTCGAAAGAACGAGAAGATTCCCTTAATGAAGGTAATTTGGACCCTGACAAGCAGAGATGCCCCTTGGAACTCCAAGACAAGATGAAGGAACAATACTCATAGTTTTTTCTAATGTTAGTTTGGAGTATAAAACTATTTTAGATTAATAGGATGTAAAACCACTTTTTTTTTAAGTCCTTCTATTTTTATTTTCTTATTATTTTCTGTGTTTGATTTAACGAATTTTTCTCTTTCATTTTATTATGTGTCGTTGTTATTTTGTAATAATTTAAATTAATTGTTTTAAAATATTTATGCTAGTGTTAAATATTTTCGAAAAGGAAAGTTAGGTCACTATAGTACGTTATGTGAGTGTGTTGTGCATTTTTATCATTTTTAGTAAGATTATAATGGGATTATGGATCATAAAACCTAAAATATCGAAATATATCACAATTGTGTATAAGTTTCTTTACTATTACATCTACAGACAATATAAATTTTAATGGCATTTTTGGAATGAATCTTTGAGATCAAAATGAAATCATAAGAAATAAAGAGACTTGTAGGAGAGGAATATAATTTTGAAAAAATATCAAGCAAATAAGGAAGAATTTGCAACATCAGTCAATACACATGATTGTGTAGGATTAGGGGACAATAATTCCTCTAACCCTAGCTTAATCTCCCCCTCACTCTCTCAAATTTTCATTTTTGCACTTAATTAGGAGAAAAAGGCTTAGGAAAAGAAAAGGAAGAAAAAAAAAATATAACAACAACAAGGAAGTTGTGAGCCATATGTCAAATTGTCATATTTTAGTTTAAAAATATATGAGAGAAACTAAAATTGTCGACTTTTAAAATAAGATAACTAATTCTATGAATTAGTAATAATAGATAGACCAAAATTGCAATGAAACTAAAAAAGAATAGAAGAACAACAAGTAGTTGTGAAGTATAGGAAACATCATTCACACTTAGGTAATCCTCCTTATTCACTTATCATTATTCACTTATCAATCTTCTTCCTATTTTGGACATAAACAAAAATCCTCTTATATTTGTTTTTCCAAGTTTTCCTTTGTTTCAAAACAATAGGGGTACGCCCCTAAGATTCTAAAACTATTTGAAGACTTTTCTAGATCATTTTTATGCTTATTGATTCATAGAAGAAAAAAAAAGTAAGTAAAATGATCCCTTTTTATTCTCCTTTTTCAAATTTGATGCTTTTTTTTTAAAAATAAAATTATATGTTTTTGTGATATCGGTGATTCTTTAAAAAATTTGGTCACTATTTATCTTTAATTGAAAGGGTTGTTATGATGAAAAAAAACATTTTGAAAGGCATGACAACACAATTTACATATGAAACATATGATCATTCATTCGATTTTGAAGGAAAATTCGTTTTATCAGTTATGAGTTTTCTCTGATTTCAAAATTCAAGAACAGGAGAGGATTTACGATATTGATATTCGCTTCGTACATGTCTCTACTTATTTATTTTATTTATTATTTTTATATATTATAAATTTTAATTATCTTTTTATAAAAAATATGATTTTAATATTTTAAAACTTGATCATTATACGGTAATAACGATTTTATTCTATTAATTATTATAAATATGAATTTTAAATTAATTAATTTATATATATTTAAATGGGTGTGGGGTTGGGGGCGAAGAAACTTGACCCCTAAGCAAGGTGGAGATTAGAATTCAAATTTCAACCCCAATAAAAAATAGATGTGGATTCAAATTTTTTACAATTAGTTAAAGGTTGAGATGGGGGAAACAAAATCTACTTCAACACAACATGTTGGCTACCTACTTTAATTTGGCAAGCCTTGCTATCTAAAATGAGGACACTTATGATTACAAAATTTTTTGTAAGCCTAATTATGTAAAACTTAAAAAGTTTGCTACTTAATTTTAAACGATTGTCGTTTCTACATTTAATGGTTAATTTGTGTAAAGTTAATAGTTTTATGATCTAGTCAGTGAAAATTGGGTTAGAAACAATTTCGAAATAGTTGAAATAATGATTTGAGTATAAGTTAGTAGGATTATTTTGAATTGTTTTTCTCAAGATTTCATTTTTTAAAAAGAAATCTAAAATGTTTCACTTAAAAACAATCTTACTTTTTGAGTACTCACTCGCATTTTAAAGATTCGACTATGCAAAAGAATTGGTTTTATTTATCAATATATTAGAGTTCATCTTAAGAATGTGACCAAGTATTATCATCCTCCTCCCGCTCCTCCTTCTTCTTCTTGAAGATGACAGACAATACAAGTAACGAAATCAAGATGATAAACCTAAAGGCTTTAAGTTGGGTCGATAGAATCCCTTGAGAAAATTCGACTCAAACGCATGATCAAGGTCGACGATGGAGTCACATGATAATCAATTTTGATTAGGCAATTAACTCAGTGCTCAAAGGTACATACAATATCTCAATTATAACTTCAGCAATTAATCAACATACTATAGGTTGGTGGATTTATTTTTGCAATAAAGGGACATCAACTACAACCGATATTAACTTCTGGTCAGGTATACACATAAGATTGTTTGAAGAGGACTGAAGATGAAGTTGTTAAGTCCAAGACTCGCCAAGTCGTTCAATTCAACACACAATTCAAGGTGCACAAAATAAATAAACCTAAGAGAGGTGTAGTCGATTGGTCATTTCAAAGAAGAACTTGAAAGAAATAGGTGTGATTGTGGGAAATTTTAGACTATACATGTGCCATAGTTACATATTCTTACATTCGTCAAAAATATTTATTACATCTATCAGATGTACACAACGTTGTTAATGTCTTCAATGTTTAAAACAAAGAGTTCCCAATTATGTCCAATGAATGATACAAGTCCCAATATAAAGGTGAAAAAATGAATAATAATCCTAAAATATGAAGACTAGGTTGTCCGTGTTGTACCCGCATTAGAACTGAAATGGACGTTAGAGATAAATTGTCAAAAAAGTTAACTATGTTGGATAACCTATCATACTCAAAAACATTGTCTAAATATTACTGAAAACTCTACTCAACCTCCATAATTTATTTATTTTTATGTACTTTTAATCAATTTATATAGTTAATTAATAGTTATTTTTTATATTTTTTATTTTAATTAATGTTTTTAAAATGAAATCAAATGAAATAGAAAGTGTTAATAGAAAACTGACATTTAGTATCACATTATTAATCAAGTGGAGTTCATTCATAATTCTCTCAGAGCTTCTTAGAAATATAAAAAGTGAGTTATTTTTTAAATTTTCGAAAATTTTGATGAAGTTGAAAATGTCGAAACATATATTTTTCAGCTTCCATCAAAACTTTCAAAACTTTTGATCAATTTGGAAGTTTTGAAACCTAATTTTTCAAATTTGATCAAAAATTTCTAAGCTTTTGATCAACTTGAAAGTTTCGAAACCTATTTTTCCAGATTTGATCAAAACTTTCGAACCTTTTAATCAACTTGGAAATTTCGAAACACATTTTTCCAAATTTTTGAATGTTTTCATCAATTCGAAACTTTCAAAGCATAAAATTCCATATATCATCAAAATGCTTGAAACTATGAAATGTTCGAAACAGTAACATCTTCAAAAGGTTCGAAACTTTCGAAAGTTTCAATTCAGATGAAATTTTCAAAATGTAGTTTAATATTTGAAAAATAATTAAATTTTGTATTTTAAATATTGTATTTATAATATTATTATTAATTAAATTTAGTATACTTTTTGAAATTAAGTATGAGTAGAGTTGATGTTCCTGCAACAATAACGACTATAGATTCTATAGAAAAATTCACCACTGATCAGGTAGTATTATTGATAATTAATTCACAATATTTATCATACATAACACAATCATACATAACACAATCACTAATCATCGCTTGAGAACATGTAGACTAACTCACTTACTATGTCATGAACTTCACCATATGGAGTTATCAATTGTATGGCCCTTCGTAAAAGCTCAGATGTTCTACGGTGTCCTGCCGATAATGGACCAACAAGTACAAAAGATGATGAACCATGTGGATCATGTGCAGCAGTAGGTGGACTTGAGTGGAGCAGTTGTATGTGGAGGGAGGACAATCAATGCAGCAGTACCCCACGAATAGTCGCGACAACAATCTAAATCAACAAACAAATTAATGTATTTCGCCTGCATACGAGTTTGTGTTTTTTCAGCGAAAATAGTGTTGCCAACTAAATGCAACAGGTACGTTCTAGCTACACACTTAAACATGTTAGTTTGAATGAGACTTCTATATAAATCACACAATCACTGCATTCTATATTGCGCACATTTATTATAATTAATCTTAGCACAAGCTTCCTCCTAGGTTGCACCTAACAACTCATGTGCAACTCTCGCAGCATTATTAGTGTTCATATTCACTAGTTCATAAAAAAATATAACTCGAGGTGGGATGTGAAGACGGGTGGCAACGTCGTCTAACGTGATGGTCATCTCTCCAAATGGTAAATGAAACGAGTTGGTCTCTCTATGTCACCTACAAAGGTAGATATCAGACCAACACCAACCATAGTCAAGTAAGTTGAAGACAAATGTAGCACCTCGGATTCTCGAAACCAATGTTGTACAACATCTGATACAGGAACTTCAGCAAAAAAAATTAGCTTCAAACCATGTGTAATCGCCTTTAACGAACCACAATTCTATGAGTAATTAAAGAACATAACAATAAATATTTATTCTTAGTTAAAAAAAACAATTAATTAAATATAATGAAAAATGTATTAAAAAATTAAAAAATGTACTAAAAAACAATTAATTAAATATAATAAATAAATACTTATTCTTAATTAAAAAATTAATTAATTAAAATATACCTCTCATTCTCATATCTACGATCCATGTGGTGTTCATATTGTATCAAAACATATGTCTTCAATGGTCCTCTAGGGAATTCGGGCTACTGTACCTGCTCTTCGATGTTTTCTGGTCAGCCTCATTACCATCCTGTTCAGCCTCATAACCATCCCAGTTAGCCTCATCAACATCCAGGTCAGCCTCATCGACATCCTCATGCATCTACTATTCTTCAGCATACTACTTCATCTGTGTAGGTTCAGGAATATCCACCTCCATCTCTACAGGCTCAGCGACATCCCAAAACATCTTGTATACGACGATGCTAACGAGGTGGAGTTTGCTTCAGTCAGTCGTTTGTGTGATGTTATAGGTGGAACTCTCTCCACTCCATCACCATTATCACCTCTCATAACGCCTCTAGCAACAAAGTGAATAATTCTCCCAAATGCACCTCTAGTTCTAGGCACTGCAAAATTTAGTTAACATAATTATTATAACAATAATAAATAAAAAAATAGCAGAAAATTTTTTTGGAAACTTTTCATCAACGTCAAACTTTCGAAAGTTCTAAAAAGGTTAATTTCGAAAGTTTCGAGCAATGCCAAAGTTTTGAAAGTTTTGAGTATGCCAATTTCGAAAGTTTCGGGCAATGGAAAAGTTTCGAAGGTTACAAAACTTCAAATGTTTGAAAAATCGTGAAAAGATTTGAAGTTTGAAAACTTAGAAGGTTGAAAATTTCTGAAATGTTATATTTTAAAAATTTCAAAATCTTCGAAAGTATGAAAAAACTGGAAAAAATATGTTTCGAAAATTTCATATTGATAGAAACTTTCGAAATTCTAGAAAAAAGGTGTTTCAAAAAATTTTTAAAGTTTGAGAGTTACATACTTTTGGGTTTCGAAGATTTAAAAAATTCGAATTTTTTAGTGGTTCAGAATTCTAGTTTTCAATGATTTGATAGTTTCAAATGAATGGAGTGAAAAAAGGAACTGTAAGTTTTTTTTTAGGTTTTTATATATAAGAACAAACGCAAAATGATATTTTTACTTAGGATGGAGCGGGAGGTTAAGGTGGAGGTGCATGGCAGAAACCTTCAATTCTCAACATCATTCGGTGTTGTCCAAACCACCGCTTGGTGAGTTTAAGATAAATATTAATGAAACTCACTCTACTAGTAACAGTGCTCTCTAGTAGTTATGTTATCATTGAGATGTAGACACTCTATAATGATGTTCAATCAAATAATTTTAATGATTAATTTTTAGAGATTTATAAAAACCATAATAAATTTAATTTTTGTTAACCGTAATAAAAAATATATTAAAAAAATACCAATTATAGAAAATAATTTTAGAGAGAACCTACTTAAAATAGCTTCATGTGAAATCGTATTTAGATTAAACGTTGTAACTTTTGACATCACATATAAGACAAACAAGTACCGTATATTCTTTTACATGTTCAAACAAGTACCGTATATTCTTTTACATGTTCTTCACATTCTTGGTCTTAATTAAAATTCTAAATAATTAAAAACCATTTGGTTAATTGAAGATAGAGAGGCATATTTGCTTTGCTAAGGTAGTCCAAACCAGCATGTCCCTTAAATAAAGACCCATGAATTTTATGTGTGATTTTGCACATCTTTTTCTTAAGAATTTGTTAAAAAATTATCATGTCTCATAACATACAACTAGTGTAACAAGTGATCAACAAGTGAAAGGAAAAAAATGCGAACATGTTTATCAATTAAATTATAATTATAATTAGAGATAAAATCAATTGAAAATAACAAATAAAGAAAATGTACTATAATTTTAAATTACACTTTGAAATCACAATATTACATATTTTGATGTCTCTGCAATAGCATTTACTTATAATATAAATAATAACTTCGTAACCACAACTTAGGCCAAAATTAAAACCATAAAAGGTACCAAAATTAAAACCATAAAAGGTACCAAAAGCATAACAAGCATCAATCAAATCTAACTCAAACTCATATTAAGATACCATTTTTGTGTCTAAATGTAAGTAAAAAAAGAATTCAACAATTTTACACCAAAATGTAACACTAAAATGTAAGTGATGCTCATGAACACAATTGAAAAAAAAGTACAGGATTGCATTAAACAAAACAAAAAATGATGCTTAGTTGATTTAGTATTAGAAAAATAAAAAAGAATTACACTAATATAAAAAAGAATTAACACGTTGCAATGGTTTTCTTTTAAGGAAACACATAATTGGTGTTATATAAATGACAATGGAACTGTATATGTTTTAAGTTGACTTCACATGGTTGAAAGTAACCTACGTTTCAATTTCTTTCAAAATATGTTGCCTTCGGATTTCAAGAATATAGAAGGAGTAAAAACCCTCACATTAACAGTTATTATTAGCTAATTGTATAAGTTAATTATTATTAAAATTAAGGGTTAAGATTTGGAGTAAGTTGTTAGATTTACTCTTGGAGTCGATAGATACTTCGTCTATATCAATATATAAATATGTATATACTATTTATTTCGTGTACCAATTTTTTGATATTGTTGTTTTCGAGTTAAAAAATAATTTTCAACAATTGATGATATTACTGGATTGAGTCATAGATTAAATCACTCTCTTTAAATGTTTCACGGCATTGTCAAAAATTATGCAAGCAAACTATCAACTACGACATCACATTAGGATAGAACAACTCAATTAAAAATTATATATATATATATATATATATATATATATATATATATATATATATATATATATATATATATTTTGATATTCTATTGCATTGTAGAAAATCATTCTAGATTTAAACCTTCAATATGACTATTACGGCTACTCATGAGTATGGTACTAAAAGCACTCTAAATCTGATTGGACAATTTATCGAAAAAAGGAACATAAAGAAATATTGGAAATGATGATGATATTAATGGAAGATTGTTGAAAATAATGATGACATTAATGAGAGTTAATGTTGGTGTGAATTGAAATATAAGGAAGTCTCACATATGAGGGAAAACACACACTAGTAGTGTTTATAAGGTGGAGGTATGGAATTTGGGATGTGTCCCAAGGGGTATCATAATTGTGTGAAGGATGGAGAACGCATGTAAAATTGTGCATTCATTAACCGTTAGATCGAGCTACAAGAGATAGACTATTTTGAAAATTGAGAGTAACTCAAGGTCATCAAGGTATAAAGCCAGATTAGTGGTGAAAGGTTTCCCTCAAAGAAAGGGTGTTGATTGTAATGATATTTTCTCACTTGTGGTAAAAATGTCATCAATTAAAACCATGTTGAGTTTGGCAACTATTCTTGACTTAGAGGTAGAGAAAATGGATGTAAAAACGTCTTTCCTTCATGGTGATTTGGAGGAAGAGATTTACATGAAGCAACCTGATGGTTTTCTTGTTGAAGGCAAGGAAGACTATGTGTGTAGACTAAGAAAGAGACTAACGGTTTGAAGCAAGCTCCGAGGCAGTGGTACAAAAAGTTTGAGTCTGTTATGTGTGACCAAGGATACATGAAGACTACTTCTGACCACTGTGTATTATTTCATTATCCTATTATTATATTGTTGGAAAAAACATTTCCAAGATTGACAGGTTAAAGAAGCAGTTAGGCGAGTCCTTTACCATTAAAGACATGGGAGCAACTAAATAGATTCTTGACATAAGAATCATGCGTGACAAAAAGGAGAAGAAACTTTGGATGTCACAAGAACACTATATTGAGATAGTGTTGCAAAGATTTCAGATGGAAAACTCCAAGGCTATAAGTACTCATTTTGCTGCTCACTTTAAGTTGAGTTCTAAACAAAGTCCTTCTAGTGAATATGAGAAAAGAGACATGAAACGAGTTCTTTATGATTCTGTTGTGGGTAATTTGATGTATTCAATGGTGTGCACAAGACCAGATATTGTGCATGTTGTTGGTTTAGTCAGTAGATTTTTGTCAAATCCAAGTAGAGAGCATTGAAATGCTATAAAATGGATTTTGAGGTATCTTCGTGGTACTACATGTATGAAGCTTTGTTTTGGAGGTGACAAACCTATTTTGGTGGGATACTCCAACTCAGATATGGCTGGAGATATTGACTCGAGAAAGTCAACTTCAGGCTACATAATTAAATTTGCAGATGGAGTTGTGACTTGGTAGTCTAGATTACAGAAATATGTAGCATTGTCTACAACTGAAGCAGAGTTCATTGTCATTACTGAAGCATGCAAAGAGTTGATTTGGTTGAAGAAATTCTTACAGGAGCTTGGGTTTATTCCGGATAAATATGATTTATTTGTCGATAGTCAAAGTGCTATTCATCTTGGTTGTGACACCCTAAATCCCAAAATAGTATATATAATAATCTATATCATATTCCTATAAAATTTGCAGCGGATAAATAAAAAATATATTTTCAAGAAAATAAAAACTTTATATTTTATTTAGGATATCACGTTTCCCAAAAATAAAAATAAAAACCCTTATTCCCGGTATCACCTATCAGAGCGGGGTTCCTCCCAAACTTGAACTTCAAGACTCATTAACCTGTAATAATTGCGATTTCGCAAACGCAGGGCCCAACCAGTCAAACACAAACAACGAAGGAGGTGAATTTCGAAATCATGATGACAATATAATACAAGTAAGAAGAACACGCAAACAATCATAATAGGACCGTATCATTACACAAATATTCCATCAAGAAAATATCACATTCAAAGGTCAAAATCACTCAAGGAAAATCAATAGATTTCACTGTAACATCAAATTGCCTAAGAGAAATTATCACCACACACGATACATATTAATAACAACAAAACAGTTTCAACAAAATGCAATGCTATGCATGAGCTTAGACTCTACTTTATAATGTGGTACCATTCTAACTCTGAAGTACTTGGTTAGGAGGCTTGATATTATGTCACCATCCCGGTGGACGGACAATTCAAATTGGCCATGTCCTCATAGATCCCCTCAACTTAACCCGAGACACATATACGTGACAGTCGAGGTAAACGTGTGTTGCGTGGTAGCTCCCGATATTTGGAGTGCTACCTCCAAGTCACCTAGGAATTCCCCACCTGAATACCTCCAAGGTCTAACAATCTTGCCTTAAGGCTCGACAGCAGACCGCCACGATCAGGCTCATTCAGTTGTACTTCCCCAGAATCACTAGGCTTGTCAGGCCCTACCTATATGATGACAAAATAATCTTCACTTCACAATTTCTCAATATTTATTTTCTCCCCTCGTTGGCCTATGATACTCCATTAAGACCGTCATCTCAAACACAAATTGAAATCACAATTATTTCGCCAACTATGGGGTTACTTCAATATTTTCATCACAAATTCCCAACATCACTATCATTAATCATATCTCATCACATAAACTCATCACAAATTTATAGCATCACAATCATCAAGCATACATCATCACATAGACTTGTCACAAATTTATAACATCGTTATTATTAATTATACATCATCACAATCACGTAAACGTATCAAAATAAATTCACTTTATATTATCACATCACATAAACACGTCTAATCAAACATATACATAAAATTCATTCAACATCTAATATCACAATAATATCAAATATCACACATTTAATAAAAATAAATCAAACGTCACAATAATATTCAATACCACACATTTAACGAAGTTAAATCAATCAACACCTTATAAACATTTTTATTCCATATTTTAATCTCACAATTCCCATATCTTAACATTAATTAATTTATCACTTAAAGGACAACTGCCGTACGTAGCGAGCCCCGAATGAATCGTTGAGAAATACGGTTTTCCTGTTCATCTCAAATTATATTATACTCATGAATTCAAACGCTCTCTCACCCCTTACCTTACTTTGACGCTTTCACACACGAATATGATTCCACGATCAAACAACATTTGTTCATTGACTCTTTGACCTTCAATCGATCTAACTCGACAGTTTATGGGTAAATGTTAAAAATAAATTATGAGAAGATACTCTAAAAACTAAATTTGAAATTCGGTCAAGGAAAATTACCATAAATCAGAAACCCAATCAGTGGATAATATAGCCACTTTTCACACGGTCGTGTTGGCGTTGGTTTCACTCAAATCGGACTTATGGTAAAGGAGAACGGTGCAAAATAACGAATTTACAAACGAAGAAGTCGGGTATTTTAGAGAGAAATTGGGGTTGTTAAAAATCTGGAAAATTATGTTTAATTGACGAGTTAAATGAATGAAATAGCATACTCAAATTTGAATGAAAATGGAGAAACTTTTACGAAATAGTTATCGATCACCGGTGTCAAACGATAGGTTCTTGTTGTGTTTACTCTTTGGTTATATGGCTAGCTGTCCAACTCCCTTCCCTTTTCTTTGTTTTGTTTTATTTTTGTACAAATCAGGTTTCACAAGGTCTCTTTATTTATGTTTTTGTTTTACTATTATTATTATTATTATTATTATTATTATTATTATTATTTTGTTGAAATAAAATTAATAATTGTTTAATCTCCTTTTTAATATTCCTCCAAGCACCATTTAGTTTTCCAAACGTTACTAATATTTTATAAATTAGAGTAATTAAAATAATCAATATAAAAAAAACATATTACTAATGACAAAAACTTTCACATTCAAAATAATCCCTACAATTATACTTATTTCTCAAAATATTCATATTATAATAATACCCTCATATTAGAAAATAGTCAAAATTATAAATAGATATAGCAACAATATTTTATGTTAGTTACTAAATCATAATATATA
>JBBPBR010000002.1:15341019-15377548 GCA_037974775.1 Cicer pinnatifidum
TCTTCATCCATCTCCAATTAGAATTGAAAAAGGTTTAGGGTTCCAATCTATATGTTATTCCTTATTCCAACAAGACAAATTAAAATATCCATCTTTTTCATCACCAACATTCATCATCTTCACCATAAATTTAACAAAAATCCAAAAATTCCAAATTAAAAAACAAAACAAATATGAAGCTAAAATAAAAAATATTCATACATTTGATAAGAATCTCAACTTGCAACAATAGATTTATAGTAGAAGATGATGAAGAAAAAAAAAGATCAAACAATTCAAATGAAATACAACATAAATGATAAATTCAAGAAAATTGAAAAATATAAAGGATTCATATGGGAAATGAATCAAATTTGAAGGACCCTAATAAATTTCATTTTTCTTAGTTTGAATAATCCAAATAACTTTCTATATTGTTTTTTTAAATATTTACTTTTGTCACATCAATACCATTACACAAGCGACGTTTGTAACGGAACTAATAAAAAATGATACTTTTTAAAAACGAACAATAACATAAATCTAACTTCACAAACGGAGTGTCACTTAAATGATCTAGTTGGAAAAAAACTGATTTATTCGTAAATTGAATCAAACATAAAAGTTTAAAAGTATAATTTAACTTAAATATGTGATAAATTTTTAACTTTTGTATATTTCTCTTAATTTTTTACTAAAAAATTTATTTGGAAGATCTAATTATATAAAATTGAAATAGTTGAATGTAAAACTATATTCACTTATTCTAAAGTATAATATTTTTGAGGGATACCCCTTGTGTTGAAAATCTTCAACTCTACAAAAATTGATAGGCACGCGACTTACCACCATATTGTTAGGAGAATCCACACCGTACCCTATAATCTAGGTTGCAATTATTAGTAGAGTTGTCAATAAAACTCCAAAGTATCAAGTCTTTTTTCAAAAATCTCATACTAAGCTCTTAATATTAGACCCCCTATTGAAATAAATTTTTTAAGGTTTCGATCAATTATTTTATTATTTGTGGTGAGCTTAAGTGAGGAACTCATAGGATCAATGTGTTCTTAATTACAATATTTTTTGAAAAAAATTCGAAATTTATTTTTCTCAAAAAGATATTGGAAAAATTTCTCAAGGAAATCTAAAATATTTTTTCTCAGAAAACTTTTTAAATCATTTTTTTCTCAAAAAAATTTGTGAGCAAAATAAAAAAATTAGTTTTCTTGAAAAATTCAATTTGTTTTCTCGAATGAAAAAAATTTCGAGAAAAAAAAATTGTAAATATTTATCAAAACATGGAGAAAAAATTAAATAATTAATTTCTCGAACAAAAAATAAAATAAATATTTTCAAAATTTATGTTTTTAAACAAATATCAATTTTTTTTTTACAGTGGTGAAGTAACAATGTCGCTTTACAAGAAAGGGGGGTTTGAATTGTAAATGCACCTTTTAAAAACTCCTGTTAAAAACTTAAGAAAATAACTCAAGAATGATCTTGGTTATGAAAACAGAAAACGGAGAACGTTCTTGGTTTTTGTTATAAAACAGACAACGTTCCTAGATTAGCTTAAAACAGAAAATCAGTTTATGTTTTATCTTAGTTAGTCAATCCAGTATGATAAATAAAGAGATAAGAAAGAGAATACCACACAAAGATTTATCCTGGTTCACCAAACGTGGGTTATGTCCAGTCCTCACACTGTGAGATTTTCCACTAAGTGTTTAAAAGCAAAGAATCTTCTTGATCTTACAACACCTAGTCTAGATCAACCTTGATCTAATTCAATCTCTATTACTTTCCACCCAGAAAGGAATAACAGTACCTATCTAACCTTGATAGAATGTAATCTTAAATAAACTATAAAGAAACTCTTATAGTTTAAGTTTTTACAATTGGATTGTTTTTGTCAGAATCTGAGATTTCTCAACTCTTGTTTGAGAATAGATTCTTTACAAAGGATCTAATGATAATTGCATAAACTAATATATGAATTTGAATCAGCAACTGTTTCGCGAAAAGCAGAATGTATGATAGCCTCTGTTTTGCAGAATTTCAAGTTTATATGTGATTGATTTATGGATTTCTCAACACTTGAATTTTCTACTTGATTCTGGATATTGGCCTTCTATTTACAGGCTGTAGACGCACTAAATGAAGGTACAAAAGAGCTGTTGGAGAGGCTCTGCTTTTTGACTGAAACAATATTTCAGAATAAAAATAATCGTTCTTTGAAAATAGCTCTTTTGACTTTTCTGGTTTAGCATTTAAAGCAGCTCTATCCTTTTTAGAAAGAACCTTTGACGTTTCTTCATTGATCTTGGATGGTACATTCTCTGTCTTGAGTCTTGAGTGTAGTTAGAGAAGTTTGGAGAAGAATTACAAGCTGATTCAGAGGAGATGCAGTGCTGCTGTAATTGTGCAGAAAACGGAGAATGATTAACGTTCTTGGTTTGTCAGTTTGAACTTTCTTGAGCTTCAATAATCATTCTGGAGTTCCCGTTTTAATCATTCTGGATATCCTTTGCAATTGTCTTGTCATATGTCAAGGTTGATCGAACTTTCTTGACAGTTGATTTTTTGGAGTTACAAACTGTCATGATTTATATCTGACTTTGAGTCCTTTTATTTTAGAGATTAGATAACCTTTTTGAACTTGGATGAATCCTACTTGTTTCTTGCCATGTACTGATTGTATATGAATAAACTTCCAGGGCAAACTCTTTGTTAAAGAGGTAGAAAAAGTCTGACCAAGATGCTGTGATGAACTTTTTTGAAGCTGGAGATCATTCTCTGTTTTGATGCAGAATGATCTTGTTGCTATCTTTTTTACTTTGGCTTGATTTTGTTCTTAAGTAAATTCACTCAAAAACAAATGTTAAATTAACATAACATTTTAGAATCATAATTAACTTTCTTAATTAACCTTTGTTTGTTTTCATCAAAACTTTAAATATAGAGTTTGTCTCAACAATCTACCCCTTTTTGACGATGACAAACATGTTAATTTAGATTTTAATTTTGATTCTAATATCAAGTATGTGAAAGAGTTTTAAAGACTCCCCCTTAATTTGTGCATTATTTAAATTTTCAGAAATTAAAACATTATATGCAATAAACTAGTTTTTCATTAAATTGAGAACAAAAGTACATCACTGTAAGCAGAACTACATAATCAATTTCTTATAATTCAGATTAAAAACTAAGTTAATTACCCCCCTTTGTCATTCAAAAAGACAACAGAAAAGTAACTAAGAAGCTAAAGAGGGAGAAGATCCTTCTGAAGAGGAGGATATTCCCGGATGAGGAACTTGAGAAGGAGGAGGAATCTGATGAGGAGGTGGAGGTGGAATTCCCAGCTTGGGAGCAAAGTGGTCGATCAGCCAAGTTCTCAACAAAGCAATTTCGTGATCGTGCTGAACTTGTCGTGCCATGATGATCTGAAGAGTAACCATGATGTTAGAGTTGGAGGGTTCAGTTAAGGGAGGAGAAGAGTGAAGGTGAGTAGAGGGTTGAGAAGTGGTAGCAACAATCTTGTTGGATGGAATAGGTGTTGGAGAGATGGATGGAAACGAGGCAAAGGAGGATGAGACAGAGGGTAAGGGACCAATAGATGTGTTAGAGGGACCAACAAATGTTGGAAAGTTTAAAAACTGACTAATGCAAAAAATGGAAGAGCTGGTTTTTTGAGGGGATACAAACAACAGAGACGTGGTAGACAGATGTGAATTAGATAGAAAGTTACCAAAGTCGTGAGTAGGGGAGTGAAGTGTTTGAGAATAAGAGGGAACAACTGAGGATGGGAGATTGGATGTTTGAGGAAATGAATTTGAAGGAGTTGGAATGTTTTATGGAGAACGTTCTGGAGGTGGTGGAGAACGTTCTGGATTTGGTGAAGAATGTTCTGGTGTGGTGATTTTTGCTGTGTTTTCTGCAGGGTCAGTAGGAGGTGATGAGAATGGAACAGGGTTTGTAGTAGGGCGTCGTCTTGTCGAGCGTTTGCTTTCAATGAGGTGGGAAAAGATGATGGAGGAGTAGGAGTTGGAGCAGAGGAAGTTTTGCGCATGTGAGAGAGATTTTTTGTGGAAAACTTTGAGATTTTGATCATAGATGTTTCAGATGCAAGAGAGACTCCAAAATGCCTGAATACCTTAGTCAGGACCATGCCATAAGGTACAATATTTTTCCTGTAGTCTTTGGTGACTACACAAATCATGTGCTGGAGAATCACATAGGGTAAGTTCAGTCTCTTGTAGTTGAGTAGATGATGGATTAGCAAAGCATCATTATCAGAGACATACTCATGACTTCCATATTGAGGAATTAGAGTGTGTTGGCACATGTTATTAAACACTTTAGAAAGAGGCTTAAGATAGGTGGACAAATAGCGAGTGGTGTCTTCTTCAAATAGATCAGGTAAGACTTCAGTCTTGCGAAGATTCAAGGCTGAGTACCAATGGTCACCAAAGACAGATGGACCTTATGTGGGAAGCTGAAAAATGGAGGCCAGAATGTCTGGAGTCAGTTTGATCTCCACTCCCTGAATCGTAGAAATGATGAGAGATTTGTCAGCAAATGTCTTGACATTGTAGTAAAATGCACGGACAACCTCTGGGTAGTAGGATTCAAAAATTTGTAAAAAGGAGGTCCATCCAAGAGCATTAGTGTGATGCTGAACAGCATTGCCGTTGACCACGAGATTGTCAAACACAAAGACGCGCCCAATCCCAACTGGGCGTTGAGCCCATTTTTCATCAAAAAGTTTAGATTTGCAGGGGAAATCAGAGGAGGAGTAGTTTGTTTGGGTTTCTTAGAGGGAGGAGACGGTTCATAAGCAAATGAAGTTGAGGTAGAAGAAGACTGAGGAGATGGAGAACGTTTGGTGTGTGTTTGTGGGGAAGGTTGTGGGTTGGGAGAAGATTCTAGAGGAGGTTGTGGATGAACAGGAGAACGTTCTCGTGGTGGGGAACATTGTGGAGAATGTTCTGGAGAGGTAGGTTTTTAACATGTTTTTAGGTTTTGTTTAGGGGCAAGAGTTTTTCTTCTCTGAGATGTTGAAAGTTTTTTGCGAGCAAGGTACTGAGCAATTGTCATTGTGGTTTTTGTTTTCATAGGTTTGATTGGTGGTATGGATTGAGAGAGGGGTTCATTTGTTTGGTAGGAGGAGAAACAATATCATTTAACGATCTCCGTTTTTGGTGTGGAGGAGTTGATTGTGAGAGTTCAGAGGAGAAAACAGATTTGGAAGGTGTGGTAGGCTTAGGGTTTGTTGGTGTTTTTTCTGATGTGGATGGTTGATTGTTTGGTGGTGTTGTTGCTGATGGCGTAGGTTTTGTTGGTGTGTGTGTTGATGGCTCTGGTGGTGTTGATGGTTTTGCTAATGGAGTGGTGTTGATGGGTACTCTTGCTGATGAAGGAGGGCAAGAATCAGAAGAATCGTCACTCTCTGAATCTGAAAGGACGAAGAACAGAGGTTCAAAGGTTTTAAGGTTCGAAGGTTTTGAAGTACCAATGCCAGACTGAACTCTCATTGAACGTCGTGGAGGAGTAGTTTGAGTAGGGAGATGTGGAGGAACTTGAGCAATGTTAGGTGTGGAACGAGTATACAGGGGTGGAAGAAAGGTAGTCAAAGGAGTGAGAATTAGGATTTCTTGGTTGGTGTTAGAAGGAGGAGAAGCAGAGGATGTTTGTGGTGGTGTTGGTCTAGGTGGTGGAGAGGGTGAACGTTCCATAGATTCATATGATGAAGATGAAGAGTATCGTGTGCAGGGAGAGTCGTTTTTGCGTGCTAACTGTTTGGTTCGAGCCATAGTTGTTCTGTGGGTGAGAGGTTGAGAGTGAAGAAGATGAATAGTAGAAGTGGTATTTAGAGAGAGGAGTAATGCAGTTTTTTTTTTTTTTTTTTTGAAAAAAAATGAGGAGATGAGAGAGACTAACAGATTTTCTGACTTGAGGAGATGAAAGGAGAAGAAAGAATAATGATGACTTTGTTGTCCAATGGAAACTGTTTGTGCCTAGGGAAGGAGGAAAAGCATTTTGGGGAAAAGCTGAAGAGTGTGTGTGTCAGCCCTCTACTTCAGACAAAAAGGCATGTGTATTAAATGCCAAGATTTGCCTTTTTATTTTGAGAGGGAAAATGTTAAAATAATGAAAACTGTTGGTATTTTAGAACGAAGAATGATGCGTCGCGAAAAGGAGACTGATAAACATTCTCTGTTTTCTGCAGTAGCAGAATTTATCCAGAATTTTCTGGATTTTTTCATAATTTTCAATTTTTCTTTGATCAAATTGAAACAATCCTCGACAAGAGGCTTTGTAAAAATGTCAGCAAATTGATTTTGAGTATCAACAAAGATTAATTCAATATCTTTCTTATTAACATGATCACGAATGAAATGATGTTTTATTTCAATATGTTTAGATCTAGAGTGCTGAATGGGATTTTTAGACAAATTTATAGCACTTGTATTATCACAATAAATTGGAATACTGGAATAGCTTACAGAGTAATCTTGAAGTTGATTTTTAATCCACAAAACATGTGAACAGCAGTTTGCTGCTGAAACATATTCAGCTTCTGTTGTGGACAAAGCTATGGTGTTCTGTTTTTCTGCAGGACCAGCTGATTAATGCTTCGCCTAAGAACTGACATGCTCCACTTGTGCTTTTTCTTTCAATTTTATGTTCGGCATAATCAGCATCACAGTATGCTATAATATCAAAATGTGAACCTTTTCTATACCAAAGACTAAGATTAGTGGTTCCAACAAGATATCTAAATATGCGTTATACTGCTGTTAAATGGGATTCTTTTGGCGCTGATTGAAATCGAGCACATAATCCTACTGCAAACACTATATCAGGTCTGCTAGTAGTTAGATATAGCAAAGAACCAATCATTCCTCGATACTCTTTCTCAGAAACAGATTTGCCATTTTTATCCTTTTCTAAAGAAGTAGATGGATGCATGGGGCCTGTCATGATTTTTTACTCATTCAATTTATATTTAATCATCAGATCTTTAATGTACTTTTCTTGACAAATGAAAATGCCTTTTTCATATTGTTTAATTTGTAACCCAAGAAAGTATCTTAGTTCACCCATCATACTCATTTCAAATTCACTTTGCATAAGTTTTGAGAAATTTGCACACAATTTTTCATTTGTTGATCCAAAAATGATGTCATCAACGTATACTTGAACAATGAGTAAATCATACCCCTCTGTTTTCTTAAATAAAGTAGTATCGATTTTTCCTCTTTGAAAATCATTTTTAATTAGGAATGAACTCAGCCGTTTATACCAAGCCCTTGGTGCTTGTTTTAAGCCATATAGTGCTTTGGTAAGTTTGAAAACATGATTCGGTTTTGATTGACTTTCAAAACCTGGGGGCTGTTTTACATATACCTGTTCAATTAAAAACTCATTTAAGAAGGCACTTTTAACATCCATTTGAAACAGTTTGATAAGATTATGAGATGCATATGCAAGAAGTATTCGAATAGCTTTTAACCTTGCAACTGGAGCAAAGGTTTCATCATAGTCTATACCTTCTTGTTGATTTTAGCCTTGAGCTACTAATCTAGCTTTGTTTCTAATAACTTTACCTTCTTCATCAAGTTTGTTTCTGAACACCCATCGAGTGCCAATGACTGTTTGATCTAATGGATCTGGTACTAGAGTCCAGACTTCATTTTTCTCAATCTGCAGTAGTTCTTCTTTCATGGCATCTACCCAAGATTGATCAGTGATTGCATCTTTGATTGATGTTGGTTCAACTTAAGATATCATTGCCATGTTATTTTCATCATTCTTGAATGATTTTCTGGTTCTGATTCCATAAGCCGTGTCTCCAATGATCTGGGTTTGTGGATGATCTTCAACTGTTTTCCAGCTTTTTGGTGGAGAATTTCAGATGTCCAAGTTTTTTACAATAAGAGCATCTAGTCTTGCATTTTTCTTCCTTTCTTTCTAGGACAAAGAAATTTTCATATAGCTTGGTTTTTTGGGTTTGATTGAAACCATGGCCAACTTTATCAAAAATTCCTATCTGAGATCCCATGATATTATGAAAAGTTTCAGTGGCTTTAATGAAGTTTAATAAATCTATTTTGAGAAGTTCATTTTCATTTTTTAGTCGAACGTTCTCCGTTTGTAGTGTAGAACGTTCTTGACATTGTTGATTTTCAAAAATCTTTGTTTCTTTCAACTCTTGAATGATATTTTTTAACAAATTATTTAACAAATTATTTTTAGCCTGACTTTCTTCTTTTTCTTCCTTTTCTTTATAAGATTGTTCTTTTAAGGAACTACATTTTGAATGAGAAGATTTGAGTCATTTAATAAGTTATCAAATTCTTTTCCCATTTGTTTCTTCTTCTTCTTCTTCTTCTTCTTCTTCTTCTTAAAATAAATATTTTCAAAATTTATGTTTTTAAACAAATATCAATTTTTTGTTGACAGTGGTGAAGTAGCAATGTCGATTTACAAGAAAGGGGGGTTTGAATTGTAAATGCACCTTTTAAAAATTCCTGTTAAAAACTTAAGAAAATAACTCAAGAATGATCTTGGTTATGAAAACAGGAAACGAAGAACGTTCTTGGTTTTTGTTATAAAACAGACAACGTTCCTAGATTAGCTTAAAACAGAAAATCAGTTTATGTTTTATCTTAGCTAATCAATTCAGTATGATAAATAAAGAGATAAGAAAGAGAATACCACACAAAGATTTATCCTGGTTCACCCAACGTGGGTTATGTCCAGTCCTCACACTGTGAGATTTTCCACTATGTGTTTAAAAGTAAAGAACGTTCTTGATCTTACAACACCTAGGCTAGATCAACCTTAATCTAATTCAATCTCTATTACTTTCCACCCAGAAAGCAATAACAGTACCTATCTAACCTTGATAGAATGTAATCTTATACAAACTATAAAGAAACTCTTATAGTTTGAGTTTTTACAATTGGATTGTTTTTGTTAGAATATGAGATTTCTCAACTCTTGTTTGAGAATAGATTCTTTACAAAGGATCTAATGATAACTGCGTAAACTAATATAATCAACAACTGTTTCGCGAAAAGCAGAATGTATGATAGTCTCTGTTTTGCAGAATTTCAAGTTTATATGTGATTGATTTATGGATTTCTCAGCACTTGAATTTTCTACTTGATTCTAGATATTGGCCTTCTATTTATAGGCTGTAGATGCACTGAATGAAGGTACAAAAGAGCTGTTGGAGAGGCTCTGCTTTTTGACTGAAACAATATTTCAGAATAAAAATAATCCTTCTTTGAAAATAGCTTTTTTGACTTTTCTAGATTAGCATTTAAAGCAGTTTTTTCCTTTTTAGAAAGAACCATTGACGTTTCTTCATTGATCTTGGATGTTACATTCTCTGTCTTGAGTGTAGCTAGAGAAGTTTGGAGAAGAATTACAAGCTTATTCAGAGGAGATGCAGTGCTGCTGTAATTGAGCAGAAAACGGAGAATGAGTAACGTTCTTGGTTTGTTAGTTTGAACTTTCTTGAGCTTCAATAATCATTCTGGAGTTCCGTTTTAATCATTCTGGATATCCTTTGCAATTGTCTTGTCATATGTCAAGGTTGATCGAACTTTCTTGACAGTTGATTTTTTGGAGTTACAAACTATCATGATTTTTATCTGACTTTGAGTCCTTTTATTTTAGAGATCAGATAACCTTTTTGAACTTGGAATAAATTTACGACATATTCGAATATGAAATATAATATTCATATTAATCAATAATTATTATAGATTTTACATATATTTCATCATAGTATTTAATATCAATCGATTAATATTTCTAAAAAATTAATATTAAAGATGATAAATCTAGTTTAAATTTATTTACATTTAAATCTATTAAAAATTGTTTTTAGTATTTTATTTGAAAATAGAAAGTACTCTAAAAATAAACAAATGAACCAATACTATTAAAAAGTTGTGGTAGCTTAGCAAACTAAAATATGGTGAATAATGTGATTGAAATTTTATGATTTTTGAGACATTCAAGCATTAAATATTTTTTACATGTCAACTACTCAGAACCTTATTTTTTATTAATTATATTTTTTAGGAATGAATAACATTGAATTTAATATATCTGATGCATCGAATGATCAATTCATAATCGATTAGGTAAATTTTTACTATAAAATGACATTTATTTTTGTTATTATATAGAATTTGATTAATATTATTTTAATATATATTATTACAAATATTTCCTACCCACAATGATATGGCGTATTGGGAAAAATTGATAGGGAAACAAAAAGAGATCATTATTGCTATTATAAGATTAGATGCTGAAACGAGACAAAGATGAAAGAGTACAAAATTAATTTTGAGTTGTGGAAAATGATAAAAGGTATATAAAAGAACCAAGTTAATCATCATTGACAACTACCAAAATATGTAAATGTACATTTAAGCTAAGAGTTGTACCAATGAAAATTGGTGATAAATGGATAGTTAGTGGATACTTTAAAAGGTCATACATATATGAGACATTTAATTGAAGATGAGCAAAAGTTTGTCAATAACACATAATATAGATTGACACTGAGATATATATATATTGAGTGCATTAAAAAATCGAAACAAGAACAATCTCTTGTGTCACCCATATTTATAAGAAAAGAAGTTTGTATCGATCTAATTTGAAAAGTCCTAGAACATAGATGAAACACTTATTGAAGTTAATAAAAGATAAGAAGTATGTGTGGTGATATAGATGATATGCAAACTCATATGTTATCAAAGGTATTTTTGGAAGTCATCGTGATTCGATCAAGTTGTCGAATTTATTTCTTATTTAAGAAGCAAAATAATTTTTGTTGGATGTTAGAGAAATTAAAAACTTTATTCTTAAAAAAGAGCTTAATTTTAAAAGTGATTATGACTGATACAATCCTTATCATAATAAATGCAATTAAGGTAATATTCCCAACATGGTGTAATTAGTTATGTGGCTTTGAATTAACTATGCCAATAAAAAGAACCTTGTGAATGTGACTATGTTTTTGGTCGTAGTCTATTAACTTAATCAAGTTTCAATTATCTATTTTTTTTATAGCATACGTACGTCAATTTGAGGTAAAAAAGATACACATTGTAGATTAATTTGTTAGATTGATCTTATTATTCTCCTAAATTCTAAATCTGCATAGTTAATTATATTTGAAGTGTTAATTCAATTATACTTTTAACTTATATTTTGATAATTTACCACTTTATTTTTAAATGCATTTTATACTATATTATTTTTTGAGTAAATAGACATTTTAGTAATTGATCATTGCAAGAGTCAATTAATTTGGTCTCTTAAATTTACAAACCAATAATTTAGTCCATTAAATTAGAAAATGTCAACATTATTGTATAGGTTCACATAACATTACTGAAAATTCAGGTTCTTAACTTTTATACTTTGACTCTCTTGCACATAACTTTGCCTATACTACAATCTGCATATAATTTAAATATTTATTTTACAAAATTGGCACCTACGCTTTCTAAGTCTCGTTCCACCCCTATTTCATAATAACAAAAAAGTCTGAGATAAATACATGAGATAAATACAATCAATACGTGTTGAAGAAAATACAAGAGTTAGTAATAAATTTAAGGCATAAATTTATCTATTATTCTAGTATGATAGATTACTAGCAATATTATTTTGAGTTAGTATGATCTAATATTATCATCTTAGTTGATTATATTAGAAAATCTTTTGCTAATATATGCTACCGCTGGTTATTCTGGTCAATTGCAAAAAAGTTGTTTGATGCACATTACAAGAAGAGATTTTTTTGCCAATATATCTCTTTTTTCAAAATTTTGAACTAAAATACCCCTACTTTGTAATTTATATATCAAAATGCCCTACTTTTTGGGGCTATTTGGAGGTCGTAGCCTGAGGATGCGACCAACTAAAAAAACATTTTTTTCTCTTAGTACGAGGTCGCTGGCTTGGGATGCGAGCTCCAAATGGGTTTTAATTTTTTTTTTTAATTCGTTTTCGGTTTTATGTAATTGTTAATATTTTAATTAATAAATAATTATCTTAAATAATACATTTATAATTAATAATAATAATATATTAATAAATAATAAATACTAAATAATAATAATAATTATTAATTATTATCATTGTTATTATTAATTATAAATGTATTATAATTAAAATAGGAAATTAATATTATAACTATTAAAAGTAATTAAATTAAAAACAGTAAATTATATTATGAATTTAAAAGAAAATACATTAATAAGAAAAATTACATTATTAACATGAAACAAAATACATTAAATTAATCAAAAAAATACATCTTATTAATGTCCACCTAAACGACCTCCAGTTTCACATCTAGGATTTCGTCAAACTCGTCTAGCCCTTTGAACGAGTTGAGATTCTTCTAGTTCATCCTGATCATTATCCTAAACGTTAGTTGTAGGTGGATTAGAACCACTACCAGTTGCTTCCATATAAGTTTGAGACGAATTATTATACATGGAGTCAAACACAACATAAGTCGACTCAGAAGTTGTGCACTGAGTTCCAAACAAATTACAGAAAAGCCCACTTTCTGTTGGATGACCGGGGGTTGGTATTTCTGGAACCGGAACATAGTACTGAGTCGTTGGGGGATATGGAACTTCTGTAGCAGGGACATGTAGATGAGGTGATGATAGAGACAGTTGTGTCATGTTTAGTTGTTGTGGGCTTGATTGGGAGGTTGACGGAACAAAAGGATATGACAGTGGTTGCAAATGGGGATCACATAGATATTGTTCGACTGATATAAATAATTTGGTGTGTTGTCTAAACCAAATCATATATTCTTTGTTGTGGCATAAAAGACCTTATATGATCTTACCTTGCAACACGTAATTGTGACGCTCGTTCCAATGTTGAATTTCTTCCCTCCAAACCCAGTTCCAATTATCATCAACCCCATAACTCATGTCAACCTCGTGGTACGCTCTCATGTCCTCTAGTGGTTGTGGTATTTGTTGATGGAAGCCGAACTGAAGTGTGACCCTATATGTATGATGTTTTTCAACAATATGATAACAATATAGATAGGTACATGCAGTCCAAATGACCATCTCTTCCTCTAAAACTTCATGTTGGAACATGAGATAAGGTCTCCAATAGAACTGATATTTAAAATAACAAGCTAAAGTAATTATAACAAGTATTAAAAACAAAAATATTTAAAAAGTTCAAATAAATGTGAATGAATATATTACGTCGTCAACCATCATGTGATCAATTATTTTTCGGTATCCTTCTATGTTGTTATGAGGAACTTTACCGAAATTTAGACCACCATAATTAAATCTACCGAATATATTAAAAATAAAAATTATAATAAAATTAGTAAAATGGAAAATGGTAAGCAGTTGGTTTTAAAAAAACAAAAATATATATATATAAAATTTATTTGCAATGGTTACCTTTGTGCAGGTGGAAATATCCATGGATTGGGTGATTCTGGAGCGACACAAGACAAACGATACCATGTCCAATTTTGCAACTACAATGGACATCCTCCCATATACATTACACCGGGTTTCATTGCAAGACATAGTTCTCTATATAGTGTAGCTAAAACGGATGAACCCCAACTATATTGAGATGCTTTTTGTAAATCTCCTAACAGTGAAATATATTTTAAATGTACTTGGTTGTTGGACTTGTCAAGCATCAATAACCCTCCAATCATACGTAGTATGTATGCTTGACAAGATGCTTGTTTTTCTAATACAAATGCATCTTCACCAACATCGTCAAACGTATCCTTGAGCCACTTTAATTTAATAGAATTACCTTTTGTTGCTCCTTGAGGTGGGATAACTCCTAAGTAATCTTCACAAATTTCTTTAACGTTCACAAAATTTGAACCGCTAACAGGAAAACCAGAAACATTTAATCCTAAAATGTAGTATACATCTTCCAGAGTTATTGTGCACTCACCTACTGGAAGATAAAATATGTGAGTTTCTGGTCTCGATCTTTCAACCATAGCAGTAATGAGGCCAACATCTAGTTTATAATTTCCGAGTTTTATCACTTCACCGAAGCCGACCTCTTGCAAATATGGTAATATGGCTTCATTTGATTTTTTATTGACGTTACCGTCACATTTCAGTTTATCCTTTAAGGGTGACTGAAATTAACAAAAATAAAATAAGTAATCAAATTGAAAACATTAAAAATAAAATAAAATAAAATACAATAACATAAAATACAATAAAATAAAATAAAATAAAATAAAAGTCAATAAAATAAAATTCAATAAAATAAAATAACATAAAAAAATAAAATAAAATACTTTAAAATACTATAAAATACAATAAAATAAAATAAAATACCATAAAATAAACTTACAAATGCTTTAATATATTGGATTTCAGCTTGATTCGTTGATAGTTCCATGATAAAAATAATTATTTTGATTAAGAGATGTATTTGAATTTAAGGAAAAGTTGTGATAAAGAAGAAATGTGAGGAAGTTGTGGTAAAATTGAGGAACAAATGTTGTATTTATAGGTCGTAGTCCCAAGCAACAAACTGATGAAGGTGTGCAGATGCCTTCAGGGGGTCGGGTCGCTCTCCCAGCCCACGACCTCTTAAAGGGGTCGCATCCCCAGGCCACGACCATGCATGGCCACTATTCGATATCAATCTCGTTCATTGATTAAAAATAATCAACGGATATGGATGATCCAATCCTTGTGACTTGTTTTCAACCAATGAAATCATTTTATTAACGATTCAATCTCGTCTATTGATTAAAAATCATCGACGGATGTGGATGATCCAATCCTTGTGTCTTGTTTTCAACCAATAAAAACATTTTATTAAACATTCAATCTCGTTCGTTGATTAAAAATTATCGACGGATGTGGATGATCCAATCCTTGTGACTTATTTCAACCAATGAAAACATTTAATTAAAGATTCAATCTCGTCCGTTTATTAAAAATTATCAATGGATGTGGATGATCTAATCCTTGTGACTTGTTTTCAACCAATGATCAAACACCTTATTCCTTCTTTAAATAGAAAACAAACTTACACAATCTCACCACAACTACTATCTCACTTTATCTTTTCAACACAATCTCACCACACCTACTATCTCACTATATATTTTCAACACAATCTCACCAAACCTACTATCTGATGGCTGCTCAACAAGTAATTTGTATTGTTTATTACAATGATTCAATTGTTGATGGAGTTGAAGGTCAAACATTTATAAGTGATTATAAAAAAGCGTTCAAAGTACATTCGGGAAGCAACCTTGCTCGTCTAAAGAATGTCATTAAAAAAAAGTTACAGCTTGATGACAGAGTCAACATAACTGATATAGGTTATCGACACCTTGTGTTATTCGGTGAAAATACAACAAGGTTTGAACTGATGAAAGTTTGCGACGACGAAGATGTTAAGTTGATGTTTGATGTGTATGTACATTGTTCACAACTCGACACCATCGAGTTATATGTTACCTTTGAGTCTGGTCCTCCATGAACAAACATTGATCAACCATCGGCCTCAAACATACCTTATCAACCCGACTTATATTCTCCATCACAACACTATGAACCATCACAATACCATCAACCATCACAACACTATCAACCATCGCAACACCATGAACTATCACAATACTATGAACCATATTCTACCCAATTAGAACAAACTCATTTAGAAAGTTATCAACTTCAACATCAATCTACTCCAACAAGTCCACAATGCGGTCTTCCCCTAAGTGATTCTAGTGAAGAGGATGAAACATACTTCGATGAATCATTTGGTGATTCTGATGATGACATTGATGTTGATGAAGACATGGAAGCAAAAGATCAACATATCCTACCTGACTTTAATCCACCATCTCACATGAAGAGCATCAATTTAGATACTCAAGATCGTTCAAGTGATTTTCATCACTTGTTCATTAATGAAGTCCCAAAAGTAGATGGAACTCTTGAAGTTAGAATAAAGTTTCAAAACAAAGATGAATGCGTACGTACAATCAAACGTTACCATATAAAACAATCACTGAATTTTGTGGTACAAAAATCAGATTTAGAAAGGTATGTTATTTATTGTTCAAATCCAAATTGTTTGTTTAGATGTAGAGCTTCAAAATGCAACAAGAGTGAATTATGGGTGATTGGTAAATTGAATGTCCCTCATACATGCACAAATTCTGCATTGTCACAAGATCATACAAAACTCAATTCTAACATGATATGTACAAGCATAATGCAAGTTGTGAAAGTGGATCCTTCAATCAAAGTGAAGGTCATTATTGCTGAGATTCAGACTTTGCATAACTTATACACAATTACTTATAGAAAGGCCTGGAAGGGAAAAAAATAAAGCAATCGAACAAATTTATGGCAATTGGGAAGAGTCTTACAATCAACTCCCGCAATGGTTGTTGGCTATGCAAACATTTGCTATAGGAACCAAAATTGAAATGGAAACAATCCCAACTTATCATAAGAATAGTTTGATAAATGGGATAAGGATCTTTCATAGACTATTTTGTTGGTAATTGGGAAGAGTCTTACAATAAACTCCCGCAATGGTTGTTGGTTATGCAAACATTTGCTATAGGAACCAAAATTGAAATGGAAATAATCCCAACTTATCATAAGAATAGTTTGATAAATGGGATAAGGATCTTTCATAGACTATTTTGGGTTTTTGTTCTGTGCATGTCTGTATTTAAATTCTGCAAACCGATAGTACAAGTTGACGGAACTTAGTTGTATGAAAAGTACAAAGGAACTCTATTGGTAACAGTGGCACAAGATGGGAACGACAATGTAATTCTTATTGCTTATGCTTTTGTGAAAGGTGAGACAAAAGAAGGTTGAAGTTTCTTTTTGAGAAATTTGAGAAAATACGTCACTCCACAACCGAACATTTGTATGATTTCAGATAGACCTGAATCAATTAAGAGTGCTTATAATAATCCGAATAATGGGTGACAAGATCCTCCGTCAAAGCATATGTTGTGTCCAACATATTTCACAAAATTTTGCAAGGGAATTGAAGGACAATGCTTTGAAGAAAAAGTTGTTTCTATGGGTAATACATTCATTCTTAATTTTTATAATTAGTGTAATTTTTAATAATTTCCTTCCTAAATTATATAATTAATGTAATAATGTTTTGTCTACTATTTCAATACAGGTTACTCGATCAATGAGCCTACATATCGATACTACCGCAGAGAAATCGACATATTAAACCCAAAGGCTTTGAAATGGTTAGACAACATACCTCGACAAGATTGCATTCAAGCATTCAATGGAGGTAGCCGTTAGGGTCAGATGACAACCAACCTTGTGGAGTCAATTAATAGAGTATTAAAAGGCACGCACAGCCTTCCCATCACTGCTTTGGTCTAATCAACTTATTTAAAAACAGGGACACTATTTCCAACCATAGGAAAACGACACGCGTCAATTTTAGCTTCTGGTAAGGTATACACAGAAACTTGCATAAATTTTATGAAATTAGAAATAAGTAAATCCAATAGTCATAGATTGGATAGTTTTGATCGGAGCAACCATACTTTCATGGTCCACGAGACAGTAGTTCCAACAGAAGGGCGACCAATTGGTCACTTCAGTGTAAACCTTCCTAACAAGTGGTGCGATTGTGGAAAATATTAAGCTAAACATATGCCTTGTTCACAAGTCAGAGCAACATGTTCTAGCATAAAATATGATTATTGGAGCCTTATACCTGATGTGTACAAGGAGGAAACAATACTAAAAGTCTACGACGAAGCCTTCCCACCCATACCATGAAGTAGCAATGTCGATTTACAAGAAAGGGGGGTTTGAATTGTAAATGCACCTTTTAAAAGTTCATGTTAAAAACTTAAGAAAATTACTCAAGATTGATCTTGGTTGTAAAAACAAAAAACGGAGAACATTCTTGGTTAGTTAAAATTAGTAATTCAGTTTATGTATTTTACTTGATAATCAATCAAACTGAAAGTAAATAGATAAGGGAAGAGATACCACACAATGATATATCCTGGTTTATCCAACTCGAGTTACGTCTAGTCCTCACAACCGTGAGATTGTCCACTAAGTGTTTTAAAACAAAGAACCTTCTTGGTTTTACAACACCTAATTCAGATCAACCTTGATCTGCTACAAAGTTAAAACCTTTCCACCTAGAAAAGAGTTCAATCAAGTCACCTATCAACCTTGATAGGATTTCTTACAATCTACCCAAACTATATTAAACTCTTATAGTTTGAGTTTTACAATAATGATGAGATTGCTTTGTTAGAATCTGAGAAGGCTCAATACTTGTTTGAGTTCTGATTCTTTGACAGAAAAATACACGAGAATGATTCTAGGAATCGAATGGGAAAAATCAGAATTGATTCAATGTATGTGTGTGAGAGAAATTCAAGTATGATTAAAATGAGTAATGAATTTTCTTAGTACTTGAAGCTCTGATTTTTCCTTGAGCATTGGCCTTCCTTTTATAGGCTTTTAGGACATTTAATAATGGTCAAAAGAGCTGTTGGTAGTGCTCTGTCAAATTTGACCAAAACCAATATATTTGAATAAAAATATTCCAGCCTTTGAACTTAATTTGAACTTTATTGACTCGACTGGTTTCTTTGTTCTTAATCATATTTATCTTGTGTTTAATGATCCTTGAAGCTTCATATATAATTATTGATGTTACAGCTTTGATCTGGAGTCTTAGTTTTGTCCAAAACAATTTGGTGAATGATTATATACTTCTGCAGAAATAAGAAGATCAATGCTGAAATTCTGCAGAAACGGAGATTGATAATCAATCTGGAGACTGGTCTGGTCATTCTGGACAAAGATGTTTGCTGTTGAATATCAAGTATAATAAGTTGGACAATGTTTATCAGTCTGGAGGCTGATGTTGCAGTGTTGTCCAGATTGATCAGAATGTTGTCAAGAATGTTCAGATCTGTCTGATCTTGCTAATTCATGATCTTCTCTCTTTCTGATTCAAGTAGTTTCTTTGAATCTAATCATCTCAGTTTGTTCCTTGCCAAGTGCTGATGACATAGATGTAAAATCCAGAGGCCAAAACTTTTTTTAACTAGTGGATATTGATTGGTTTTGGAGCTATGATGATCATTCTAAAACTGGAGAACATTCTCCGTTTTCCAGATTTTGTTTTGACATTTGAAGATCCAAGCTTGGAATTTTTTATTTCATATTGGAGTGAGTTTCGTGGAGACACCGGAAGATTTTCAAGTTAGCCCAAAGTAGGCCGAAGACTTTGACAAGACTTATGCAACTCGGCGATTGCCAATTTCTACATAAATTTTATCGTTTAGTCGATGTAATTATGGAACTAGACTCATCAAAATACCAAAAAAGCAAAAAACTAATTCTAAAAATCAGGCATGGAACTAGAAACATAACTTGGAGAACAAGGCACTTTGTGGAGAAGTCTTTTTTTACATCCACAACTACAAGCTTTGCAAGTTAGGCCAGTTATAATGGATTATAATTAAGTTATAACCAATGTATGCTAATAATCATTATTTAACGGGCCCTTTTGTTTAGAATTTTTATAAAGTGATTTTGATTTTGTATTTTTAAAAATGACTTTTATGAAAATTTATTTAAAAATAATAGAAGTTTTTTAGATTTATTTATTACCAATTAAAAACAAGTAATTTTGACGTTCAATAATTTAGATATTCATTATTATAGATTTTAGGCTTAATTGCAGTTTTGGTCCCCCTATTTTAGCTGAATCGCGAAAATAGTTCTCCCATTTTGTTTCTCTTCAGTTTTGGTCCCCTAACATAATTTTTGTCCAAAACTTAATTAAATTTTATTTTATTTTTTTGCATTTATTTAAGTCACACCATCCCTCAAGATCTCATTTGCAACAATTGTACCTGAAATTTATAATCATAATTTTTGTCCAAAATGTATACTTTTATTGATATGGATGAATTCAATTCATCCTACAATTTTTTCCAAAACCAATGGATTATTTTTTTATTTATTTACATCTAATAGATTATATTTATTTACTATAGATTTGTAATATAGATAGTTTTAGTAAATATTATTATAACTGTTCTAAAAAATATTTTTACTAACTAAAAAACAGGTTAATTATTTTTTACAAAAAATAATATTTTTTGTTTTAATTTTAAAAAAAGATTAATTTATATAATTTAAAATCAACTATTTTTTTATTATTTAAAAAATAAATTATTTATTATTTGAAAAAACTGAATTTATATATATATATATATATATATATATATATATATATATTTATAATAAACTGAAATTTTTGTATTTTAAAAACCAGTTCTAATATATTTTTGTATTATAAATTTTTTGTATTTTAATAAACTGAAACTTTTTATCAAAAATTTCACCAGAGTTCCACCATCGACCACTATGATTCATCGGAGTTCTGTGTGGTTGTCATTAACCACTCTTCTATTATTGAATTAAAAATAAATAAATTATAATATTTATATATATTATATTTATTTATAAATATATTAAAAAAAACATATTTTTCTTTTGAAAAATAATGTTTCTTTATAAATAAAATACTACTTTTTTTTTCTTCTTAAAAACAGACTTTTTTAAAAAATAATAAATAAAATTATTTTTAAGACATCTAAAAAAACATATTTTTAAATTAATATAAAAAAGCATAATATTTTTATAAATATACAGTTTTTTAATATTATAAATAAGATCATTAAATACGAAAATTTAAGAAGAAGTGTCTATATAATACCGACATTAAAACTGAATTGAATATTATAGATAAAGAGTTATGAAATTGTGAATTATATTGAGTAATTGATCAAACGTTAAAACATTATGTGAATATTATTGAAATTGTTACTCAATATTTGTAACTTTATATGTATTTTTTGTTGATTTAATTAATTTATATAAGTATTAATTTATTTCAATTTTTATAATAAAATAACCTATTTTATAAAAACTCCCTTAAAAAATTATACCCTAACACAAGTTCGTGATTAAAAAATATGAACTCTTCTTAAATGTAAAAAGTGTGACATATATAATTTTTAAAGTAGAGTGTATGGATATTTTCTTTTAAAAAAATATGTTATTTAAAATAATTTGGGAATTGTCCTTAATTATTTCTGTAAATTAGTTAGATTACTTGCAAGTTACTTATATTAGTTGCAAATTGGTTGTAACAAGGAGTGTCACCAGTGCGGTTTGAATCGATTTTGAAAGAAAAAAAAAAAATCTGATTTAAAGATTAAAAGTTTTGTTGTTCGGTTCAGTTTTGATGACAATTCAACAAAAAAAATCCAATCAAATTAATGCAATTTAAATTTGATTTATTTTCGGTTGATCCAAATTACAATTTGTAATGTATTATTTTAATAATAATATTATAAAATTACATTAACATAATAAGTTTGAAGCAAAATATTATATATAACATATTAAAAGTTAATATTACGGAATAACATAAATCAATTATGTTTGAATTATATGATATAATAAAAAATTATATCAGCTCACACAAATAAGTATTATTAAAAATTAATTGAGACTAACAAATAATAGTTTAATGCAATATTTCATATTAATAAAAAATAAGTAAGAAGATTCAAACTCATCTAAAGTAAAAATTATATGAATGCGGTTTAGTTTTTAAAAATAATTTTGAAATTCAATCTGAACGGTTTTCAAATAAGAAGATTCAAACTCATCTATTAATATTTGATTTTGTGTGATTTTCGGTTTTTTAGATCTGTTTGCGATTTATTTTATTGGTTTGGATGTGAAAGCCCCTAAAAATGTGTGGTTACAAAATTACTTCTTTTTAGTCAAATTTACAATAAAAAAAATACAATTAAAGATTCTGCATATATGGAGGTATACTCTAAAGTCTTGTTCCAAAACAAGGTTTATGCACTTGAGGTATTAGGATTGCACAATTTTGGACATGAGGGATACTAGTAGGAGTATACAAGGATATATACTTGCATATGGTGGACATAAAAATTCTAGCAAAGCAAATCTCCCCGCTTATTATTTAATTTTTTATATTATTGTTATTATATTTTATTATTATTATTATTATTATTATTATTATTATTATTATTTATTATAATTTCTAATTCAACACAATAGACAAAACTAAAGCAAGTATATAAAATATTAAAATGGTAAATAGTAAAATGTAATCTTAAAAGGATATTTGGTCATTTATTTTGACCGAACTTTGAAATAAATGATATAAAGTTGTGCATCATTAAAGGAAACTGAATACACAAGCATGCTAAATTTACTTATTGATTTACAAAAGATCATTAAAGAAAAGAAAAAATAATGATACTTACGAGAAATGTTTCTCCAAATGTGACCAAACACCTAATTGTATTCCAGGTACAGTTCTAATGATATATGGTGTTGTTGTTACAATTATAATGGTCATAAACTTATAGATTAGAACTTTTCTTTTAGTTTGAAGAAAATATTATATTTTATAAATATAAGTTATAAGCTTTATTAGAAGAAATAAAATATTAATTATTAAATAGAAATTAGAAAAAAGAAGAAAATAGAAAATAAGAGATAAATTAAAATGATATACATTAAATATTAAAATGTAATATATATAAGTGTGTCTGTATAACTACAAGACTTTTAATTGGTTCCCTGGTTAAGTTTTGGCATTTACACTCAATTATTAGGTTCAATTCCTCTAACCAAAAAATTCATTGAGTTGTGTGAAAAAGTACACTATAATAGGGTTAGGGTTTGCATTTGACAACATCATATGCATGTTTTAAGTATCTTTTAAATATTTATTTATGTTTGTTTTTCTAGTTTTTATCCAACAATATGAGGTACTTAAATAAATTGTTCCCTTTTGATTCTTATATCAATTAGGTACATATGTTTTTCATTTATTCACTAACTAGATATTTCGCGTATTTTTTGTTTTAATTTTTTTTTATTTAGTGAAACAGGTTGATCGTTTAAGTAAAACAATTCTGTTGAAATTTAAAAGTTATTATTATATTGTCTAATGAAAAAATGAGTATAAATTGTAAATATTATTTTATTACTATTATATAGGAGGTACTTCATTTAATAACTCATTATCAACAATAAATTACGTTGATCAAATCGTTCATTATGTGAGAACCAATTTTTTAAGAACTATGACATTTACTTGTTTTGATGATAACAAAATAATTTTGTTAGAATAATTTAAAGTAAAAATAATCTGTTTAAGTGTGCAGATCAAATTATTGTATAAATCTTTGTACTGCATCATCTGATGTTTGATCTAAGTTAAAGAAACATCGAGACTCCACTCTGATTTTTCGTATTCTAAGTTTGGGGAATGCACTCTAAAATGTGCCTCAAGTGACACTGTCTAATACAAGAAATGCTTTCATTGCATCTAATTGTCTGCCTTCATTAAAAAGTCATCGTTTTGATATAAAAGTCATCTTTTTGATATAAAAGTCAACACTCAATATAGTCAATGCTCTAACCAAAGTAATCGCTTTGAAGTAACAAGCTATGAAAAAAGTCAACGCTATAAATAGTCATTGTTCTGAAGAAGACAAATTTGCGTGTCATCAACTCAACACCTTGAATATGTCTATTCTTTTTGTTTATATATCAAGATACACATAATCTATTACAAAGACTATTTTCAGATAAGCTTTAATGGTGAATCATTCTCTGAAAGATTCAATACAAAAGATCACAATTCATGCTAATTTGTTGGAAAAAGGAAAACAATCAAAATATCTAAAGTTCTCAATAAATCTAAAGTTCACAAAATATTTAAAGTTCTCAATAAAATCTAAAGTCAACAATAGAACAACATACCACAATAAGAAAAATACAGTCGTCTTGTTGTTTTGTTTCTCTAAGTACTGAGAAACAATCTTTTGAGAATACAACTTTATAAACACCCTATAGTGAGAGTTTTTCAGAATCCCTTAAACCTTTCAATTTTTGTAACCTAGTCCAATAGTGATTGCATTCCCCAATTACTTGATTGTACTAAGTTAGAAGGCATTTAGTGAAAGTTTGATTCAGTTCTTTAATTAGTGAATTAAATCCTTAAGGTTGAAGAGACTGGACGTAGCTATCGTGTTGTTGGTAAACAAGGATAATTTAGATGTGTTGTTTTGTACTTTTGTTTATATTTTCTATTTTCATCACTTTGTTTTAATCTTGTTAAAAAATACTTTATTTTATTTTATTTTATTTGAAACACAATTCAACCTCTCTTTCATGTGATAATCGTTCTACAAATGATTTACACAATATATTAATGATCAAGCACACAAAATTTTATATAAATATGAAATTTGAAGCTATGTAATCAAGTCATTGATACTTACTTACATTTATTAAAAGCTTATTATACGTTCATTTGAAATTATTTAATGAAATATCAAATAATTTTAAAATTGTATAAAAAATTATGGAGTTGATTTACACAATAATAACTTTTGATTTGATGGTTGCATTGGTGAAAATTATTGTTGATATTGAGTAACTAAGCAGAGTAACTTATTACAAAATTACTCTAGAAGATATTATTGTGTAGATCCTAAAACCTTACTAGGAGTTAGGTAAGCTATTGATTTTATGACTTGGCAAAAAAGATCTTTGGAGTTGGTCATGACATGTTAACTTTTATGTATGGGGTGGAGTACAAGAGAATGAAAAGTAGAAAACTATTGAAGGAAAAAAAAAAATAGAAAAAAATATGTTATCTTGCTAAGTAGTAATTGGGTAATCCTTAAAAGGTAATTCATATTAAAACGTAAAGTGATGCAATATTCCACTAATTAGTAATTTGATGATCCTTAAAATATCATTGATGTCAAAAAGAGGAGCGCACACACAAAAAAAATAAAAATTGTGAATTAAACCAGTTTTCTACTCTCTTGTACTTTGCAGGCTGATAAGTTGTCATAGTCGTAGTCTTAATATAAATGAGAAGCAGGTTTGCAGAAACTCGAAGTAATAAGGCTATTATCCCAAATTACATGCCATCACTTTGATCTCATTACAACTCTTAAAGAGATTTAACAATGTATGTGTATTTTACTTTGAAATTTTGTGTAGAAAACATTCAAAGTTGTGGTAGGATAATGCATGTTTTGATTTGAGTGATCATCCTATTTAAATACTTGAAATGGTGACAAAGTGAAAAGAGATTTGAATTTGATAAATGCATCTCATGTAACACCCCAAATTTTATGATAAACTATTATATTAATTAAATATGTTTTTAAAGAATTAATTTAGTATTTAATGTGTTTTAGAATAAATGTTGATAGATATTGTGATTAGTTTTCTTTCTATGTATGTTTTTTTATTGTGTGATAAATTTTATTCATATTTAATTTAGTGGTTAATATAAATTGCAAATATTTATTTATTCTATTTATTTATTTTTGAAAATTAAAGTATTTTAGTATGAGTGGGGAATAAGATTTTACCTATGGAATAAGATTTCAGTGATCATTTGGATTTTATGGCAGTTGTCATTTGTGATTTAAGCTTTTTAGACCTTAGTTTCAAGAACCATACAAGATTTTGGTATTCCTCTCATAAAACATTCAATAAGTACTGCTCATTGTGCATTTTGGTGAAGCTCACGTCGGACCCTATACGTGCTTTAGTGTGTGGGTGAGACTTTTTCTAACTATTCTTTTTATGTCCTTTTAATGTTGTTTCTCTGATCCTAATATTTTTTGTTAACTATCCATTTACATTCAAAACAAAAGGGATTGACTATTCAACGATTATCTCTCTGCTCGTCAGACATACTTCTACTAGGGCAGTGTTAATTTTGGTAGTAAGTCGTGATATTCATTTATAATTGATGGATGTGAAGTCAACATTTCTTCATGATAATCTAGATGAGCTAGTATACATGGAACAACCAAAGGGTTTCAATGATAATATACATAACTAAGTAGTTTGTAAATTTACAAGGTCATTGTATGGTTTAAAACAGTCAGCTAGAAAGTGTTACAAGCGCTTTAACAGTCATTGTATGTTGATGATAGGTTGATTGATGTTAACCATTTACATGATGTAAGTAAACTAAAAATCATGTTGGGAAAAAAGTTTGACATGAAAGGCCTGGGTGCTGTCATGAAGATTTTTGGTATGGAAATATAGAGGGATATGAATGCTAGAAAGGTTTTTAGACATATTTGATATGAACAATTAGAAGGTTGTGAGTAATCCATTGGCTAAGTTGTCGTTGGATCAATGGCCAATAACACATGCAAAAGTTTAGTATTTGCCAAAGATTTCGTATGCCAGTGTTGTTGGTTGTTTAATGTATGATATGGTTTGCACTAAACTAAAATTGGCAAAAGTTGTAAGTGAAATTGAAAGTTTATGTCCAAAACAGGTAAGCATCGTTGGGAAGAAGTCAAGTGGATTTTCAGGTACTTGAAATGTATAACAGGTCATAGTATCATGTTTAGCAAAAGACAAGTTAAAACATTAGTTGTAGGATATGTTTATTTTGATTATGAAGGTGATATAGGTGATAAAAGGTATTGTTAAGAGGTATTGTTGTAATGTAAATATTAATATTTAAGCATAACTTGTACTTTTTAAACTCAAATTCATCCATCTAATAAAAGGAAACTACAACTATTTTGTAGTAGAATACGTAGGCATCATCAGTTAAACTTCATTACCAAACATCTTGAGTTCCTCATTCCGATTTATGTCTTTATTCTTTTAAGGAAGTGTTACTTTTATAGCAATCAAAATCATATGATAAGTAACTTTGGTATAAAATTTAAGGTAGCATGGTTTGATGAAATGAGAAACTTTGCATAATGACAAAGAAAGGTTAACGATTTGTTTGCCCAACAAGGTCTCCAAAAGGAGTTGCGTGAAGAGAAACCAACAAACATGGAAGAAGTCGATTAGAAAGACATGAATGATAAGTCTGTTATAATCTAGTTGGTTTGAAGAACTATGAATCTTACTTGTTTTGATGATAACAAAATTATTTTGTGGGATCAATTTAAATCACTAATGTTTTGTTTAAGTGTGCAACTTCCATATCAGGTTTATTTTAAATGACTTTACATTGTTTCGTCTGATAATTTGACTAAGTTAAAGGAACACAAAGACTTCACTCTGATTTCATATTCTATGTCTGGTGAACCCACTTCGGAAACGCGCCATTGGTGACTCTATCTAATACAAGTAATGTTATGATTAGTTTGACTTTGATGACTACAACAAGCATTTGATCACTCTTATTGTGAAAAAACAAGTGATTGTATGCCTCGAACAAATGTGACAAGCAAGTGATTGTTTGTCTCTGATAATTGCATCAAGCATCTAATCTTCTTACTATGTCTAAAATTCAACACTCTGATAAATAATCAACATTTTAGATAGTCGATGCTCTGATGAAAAATCAACGTTATAAAAGACAACCTTCTAAAGAAGAGAAATTTATGCATGCTCTGCTCAACACTCGGAATCTATTATTTGTCTATAGGTTTATGTGATATACTTTGATAATGATATCAACTAATCTCTTTGTCTCCATATCAAGATAAGGAGAATCAATTACAAGGACTATTTCTGAATAAGGTTTATTAACAAATCAGTCTTTGAAGATTTTATACAGAACCTCATGATACATGTTGATTTGTTGATATCGACGCAATTGATAGAAACCCTAAAGTTATCTATACAAGGACATGCAACTCTCATTGAATAACAACAAAATACACTACAATAAGCACAATACATTCGTCTCTTCACTCTTGCTATTTATCATTTATTTTGGTCTAAGTGACGAGAAAGAATTTTTGAGAATACAACATTGTAAACACCTTTTCGTTAGAGTATTTGAAAAACCCTTTAACTTATTCTTTTGTAACCTAGCCTAGTAGTAGTTGTGTTCCTCAACAACTTGACTTTACTAAGCTAAATGATTTAAAATACTTGAAAACAGTCAATTTGACTGGTAGGTGTTCAATAGAAATTTGATTTAGTTGGTGAATTAGTGTATTAAATCCTTTAGTTTGAAGGGATTGGACGTAGCTATTATGTAGGTGGTGAACAAGAATAAATTGGTTGTATTTGTATGTGTTTTTGTTTTATCCGCTCATTTTTCATCACCTTGTTTTAATCTTGTTAAAATATTTTTAAAATAAAACACAATTAGAACCCCTTTTCCTGTGTTTCTTGTTCTACAATTGACATCATAACCCAATCTCAAAGTTGAGCACTTAACCGTATTTTAGTAAAGATCTTTATTATTATGACAAATTCTAAGGATGAAGTTACAAGTGGAGAAAAATTCAAGTATTTGAAACAACCCTTCTCTATGGGATTCAAGTATGTTAACAACCCTTCTCTGTTTAATGGAGAAAAATTTGAGTATTGGAAACATTGGCTTAGAAGTTTCTACATCTCACAGGATCCTAAACTTTAGGACATAGTTAAAGATGAATATGAATCTCTAAAAGACAATGTTGGTTTTGAGATATCCTTAATGATCTCAACACTAATAAAAAGAAACAACACAAGATGCACCATAAAGTCAGAATTTTTATGATAAATGTTCTCACCTTTAAAAAGTTCGAAAAATGTAGCCACAAATAAACAACAAAGAGTATCATTGATTCTCTAGTTCTCAATTATGATGGAAATAAGCAGGTACATAAAGCTATGGCAAATCTACTTGTTAGGATGTATGAACCCTTATAGATGGAAGAAGACGAAGAAATTGAGATTTTTTGTCTAGATTCCAAATTTTTATTATGATGATAGTAAAATCATTTAGTGAGAACAATTTAAAGCACTAACGGTCTGATTAAGTGTGCAGTTCTCATATCAAGTGGATTTTGTATGATCTTAGATTATATCCTCTAATAATTGGGCTAAGATAAATGAGCACCAAGGCTTTGCTTCTAATTTTTTATTTTAAGTTTGCTCAACACGCTTTGAAACACGTCTCATTTGATTCTGGAAAACACAAGTTATGCTTCGATACATCGGATGATTACAACAAGCATATGATCGTGTTCCTCTAATAACCTTGACAAACAAGTGATTTTCTACCTCTAGTTAATAACATATTCTATGATGAAAGTAAATGCACTAATAAAAGTCAACGCTCCAAATAAGACAAATTTTTTGTGCATCATCTAATAAACACCCTGGATTGGTTATTTTTCTGAAGGTCCATGACACATGCTCTAATCATCGTAACCTCTACTCCTTCTTTCTTCACAATAAAAGAACTTGTCATATGAAAAAAAACATGGAATTCCAAAACACATTTCAAAACTAACAAACCAAGATCTAACTAAATGCTACCTAAAAATAAAACAACTTATCTTAAAGATATCCTTAGCAACAGATTTAAAAACACCATTCATTGTACATGGAAAATGGATGCTCACGACCTAACCCTAAAGAATGGAGGACTTATAGGTTTTGGAGTTGATTAGAAGGGTGAGATCATTAGGCACAACACAATAGGTAATGGTTTTGTTCCCCTTATTAAAAATGTTTTACTTGTAAAAGGACTAATGCATAACCTACTAAGCATAAGTCAATTAAGCAATAGTGGTTATGGTGTTGTCTCCAATCAAAATTCATGTAAGGCAATAAGTCAAACAAATGGATCCATAATATTTACTGTACAAAGGAAAAACAACATTTACAAAATAAATTTATCCGATTTTGAAAAATAAGAAGTAAAATGGCTTATGTTTGTGAATGAAGAACAACCAATTTAGCACAAAGGATTAGGACATGCCATTTTGAGGTTAATCTCAAAATTTAAAAGACTTGATTTAGACAGAGGCTTGCCAAAACTTAAATATGAATAAGATGTTCTTTGTGAGACATGCCAAAAAAGGGAAACACATAAAATCATTTTTTTCCTTTAAAAATGTTGTTGCCACTTCTAAACCACTTAAACTTTTACATATTTATTTATTGGACTCTGTAAATACTGCATATGTCAGTGGTAAAAAGAATGTACTTGTTATTGGTGATGATTATTCCAAATAGACATAGATAAAGTTTCTTAAAACACGTATGACTCACATAAAATTTTCACTATCTTCTACAAAAAAGTGTAAAATGAAAAAGGTTTTTGTGTTGCAATAATTTTTAATGATCATTTGGGTGAATTTGAAAATAAGATTTTCAAAAACTTAGGTGAAGAGAATTAAATTTTTACATAACTTTTCGTCTCATTTAACGCCTCAACAAAAAAATGTTGTAGAAAGAAAAAATATATCTCTTCAAGAAATGGCACGCACCATAATTCACGAAATAAATGTTGTCTTGCACTTTTGGACAGAAACACTTAACATTGCATGTTATATTCATAATAGAATCTATATCTAGCTTATTCTTAATAATACTTGTTATAAACTGTGGCAATGAATAAAACCCAACATTTCCTACTTTCATCAATTTGGTTGCATATGCTATATTCTGAATACCAAATAGAATCTTGGAAAATTTGATTAATGGTCTCGAAAGTATCCCTTTTTGGGATACTTTAAAAGGTCTAAAGCCTAATGAATACTCAATAAAGAAATAGTAATTTTTGACGAATCAATTCATGTCAAGTTTCGTGACAAAAAGCATGACCATAAAAAGTCAAAGCTAACATGAATGGATTCCTCAAAAATCAGTATTTCTTTTGCAGATCTACATATATAAGAGGAACAAGATATATCAGAGGAACCAACAAAACAACATTAATGAATCATAAGATGTGCCTAATAACTCAAGAATAAACAATAAGGAACCTCCCGCAAACGAAGATCATTAGGAATCCAAACCTAGATTGAAATAAGAATCTTCTCATTCAAACGATCTAATCATAGGAAGTTAAATAATCATCCAAAAACCATATCTATTTTCAAAGAAACATCTATGTTTGGAATACTATCTGAAATCTTATCTACAACTATGAACGAATTTGTATTAGATAATTGATGGATAATGGCTATGAAAGAAGAGTTAAATCAATTCAAAAGAAATGACATATGGGATCTTGTCCCCAAACCTAAAGAAAAGAGGTTAGTTGGAACCAAGTGGATTTTCGGAAATAAACTGAATGTGAAAAGTAAAGTGATTAGAAACAAATCTAGACTTGTATCTCAAGGATACAATCAACATCAAGGTGTTGATTACATTGAAATTTTGCCCTTGTGGGAAGGTTAGAGGCTATCAAAATTTTACTTTCATTTGTAGTTTTTAACAAAATCATTTTATATCAAATGGATGTGGAAAATTCTTTTTGAAATGGTTATATAACTGAAGAAGTGTATGTGAAATAACCTAATCGATTTGAAGATAATGAATTTCTAGACTATGCTTTCAAATTAAATAAATTTTTGTATGGTCTAAAGCAGACTCCAATAGTTTGGTATGATAGACTAAGCAATTTATTACTAAAAAATAACTTTGAACGGGGTTAGATTGACACTACTTTATTTAGAAAATCATTTAAGAATGACCTTCTCATTGTTTAAATCTATGTTGATGATAACATTTTTGGTTCTATTAATGGCAAGCTCTGCCAAGAGATTTCTAAGTTAATGCAGAAATAATTTTATATGTGCATGATGGGAGAATTAAAATACTTTCTTAGAATTCAAATTCATCAAAACCCAAATGGTGTACTTATTCGTCAACCCAAATTCACATGAAAGTTTCTTAAGAAATTTAAAATGGATGAATGTAAGTCCATGTCTACACGTATGCATCCAACTTGTGCTCTTTGTAACACCCTAAATTTGATAATAAACTATTTTATTAATTAAATAGGATTTTAAATAATTAATTAATTTGATGTTAAAGTTATTTTAGAATATATGTTGATAAATTTTGTGAGTAAATTTTGTTATATGGATGCTTTTTATGATGTGTTGGTTTGATAGATATTATATTTAATGAACGATATAAATAATATATATTTTATTTTATTATTTTATATATTTTTCTAAAAATAATAGTATTTTAGTGTAATATTTTAAAGAACAAGATTTTATATGATTTTAAGTGTATATGGGAGTTGGTAATTAATATGATATTTTTTTTATATGTTTGATTAATGTGAAGTGTGTACATGTTTATATTTTAATCATTTTTAAGTATCTCTTATTTTTAATTATTTCTAAATATATCTTATTTTAATTATTTATTTTATAAATAATTATATTGAGATCGTAGTAATATTGTGTTTGATTTGGTTTATTTTTATATACTCGTTATGACTTTGTAATTTTATATATATTTATTAAGATTTAGCAATTGATGTAAAATATTGACATTATACTTATTTATTTTATCATTTTAACAATTCTCCAAAAATAGTATTGTTAATGTGACTATTTAGGAAAACAGTATTTAGAAAAATAGTGGTGGTAATTATGAGTATGAGAGTTTTAACTACTAATATATATATTTAAGATGTTAATTAATTATGTTAGTTGGTAAAATATTAGTCTGAAAGTATTATTAATATTTTGTAGTTAAAATTTTATTTTAAGAAATGTTGAGGAAGAGTTATGGTCATTTAAAAGACTTTAAAATAAAATTTATTAATTTTGATTTTATAGACTTCACTTGGGTTGTACCTCCGGTTTTTACAGCCACACATCCCTTGTTTTGCAATGCCTCTCTCTTTTTCTAATCGGTTTCTATTGGGCTATCTCTAGGGTTCACAAAGAAATTAAAATGCTTTCCTCTTCTCATAGAAATGGCGATCTATACCATCTAGTAGTCATCTTCCGATCTCTAATCCTCACAAACATTGACTATTAATTTAGTTCTTAATCTTCACTTTGATCATGCATGAGAGATTATGACAAAACATTATGAGCACCGTCTTCATTTTAGTTTGGATTAAATCCAAGGAATTGTAACACAGCCGGTAACGCCGAATGGCCGGGGTGTTACACTCTTGATAAGGATGAGTCAGATAAAAAGGTAGATCATAAGGTATACAGAAGAATAATTAATTATCTCCTCTACTTAATTTCCTCTAGACTTGATATTATGTTAGTGTGTGTGTTAGTGTCAGATTTCAGTCTCACCCTAAAAAATCCCACATAACAGATGCTAAGAGAATCTTTAGATAACTAAAAGGTAATATTAATATTGGTATGTATTATAAGTCATCCTCTAAGTTTAGGGTAAAAGGTTTACGTGATTCTGACTTTGTTGAACACGAGCTAGAAAGGAAACATTCATTGGTGAGAATCTAAACTCCCGGTCAAGCAGAACACAACGGACTATTGTTTTATCAACAACAAATGTATAATATACTTTAGCAGTAGGTTGTAACACTCAACTTTTGTAGATGGAGTATTAACTAGAAGATTTCAAAATCAATGAGTTACAGTCAGTGAGTTACATTCAAAATCAATGAGTTACTCCAGATATATTTTTACTCAAAATTCTTATTTTACATTCAAAGAAAAAACATATAGAGATTAAACATCATTTTTATAAGTGATTATGTCTATAAGGGTATTTTAGACATTGAATTTATTTACATTGATCATCAACGAACTGACATATTTATTTTTATAAAGAAAAATCAAAATATTCTGTTTATAAAAGAATGATGTTGAAGTCTTTGATTTTTTGTCCCTAATAAAACAGAGTAAATGGTTAAATGTACATATGATATGTCTCTAATGAAATTGAATTGTCAATCTAAATTTAATTAATCTAAATTCAAAATATAGTAAATCTAACAAGAGAACCATAAAACTCTCTTTGAATATTTTAATAGAAAAGAAATTAAACAAAATAGAACTATTATTTGGATATTGGATGAAAATGAATAAATTAAACGAAAAGGAATAAATTATACATTTTTTTCACATATTTTTACCTTTTTAATTCATATTTTTATTCTTATTACAGTTATTACTTAAAATTTAAATATATCTTATTTTCAATAATTTAAATATATCTTTTATCAATGTAAACATTTTATAACGTATATATAATTTAATTCAATTTATTTTCTATAGTAGCACATTTTTAGGAAACATTTAAAAATGTTTGTATGGAGGTTTTGCATATGAAGTAGGGTGTTTATGGGTTGAGTTGAGTTGAATTTGGTAAAATCTATTATGCAAATAGATCAAATTTATTTGTGTTAGATTGAATTCTTAACGTGTGATTTGTATATCTAACTCAAACCAATCCGAGTATAAAATGGTTGGTTTCACGGGTCATAAATAAAACATTTTTTTCTTTCTAAAAAAATGCAATTAATTTAAATACTAAAACATCTCAAAATTGATAATGTTATAACTATTTGTCCGCAAGCCACTTTGGAACCATCATTGCAGACTGCTCAATTAATGTTTAGCTTCACACAACCAACAATTGAATTATGCTAAGAAAACTAAGATAGTTAGTAGTATATGTCTCTTTTAGAGTACTCGTTGTCTCATTCCATCTCATCTACATTATAAAGATGAAGCCACTTCATGTTTACGATCAATAAAAATCAACTTGAAGGAACATTGGCGCTATATTCTTAAATATGTGCTCACTTCACTATCTCGATAGACTATTAACTACCACCACAAACATCGTTGATCAATTTTCTTCCACACAAGCTACTAATCAACTGGCTAATGGTACGTTCTTACGCTCGTCGTTGTGACCTATTTGGACAGTGTGTTGGAGTACATCCAATTAGGGGGTGAAATAGGTCGGACTAGGTCATGCTTTGAAAGGCTTGAGACTGACCTACGATTAATTTTGTAGGCCTAAGTTTGGCCTACAACCTACCATAGGCTCTTTTTTCCGACCTGCTTAACCTTTTTAAAAATTTGGTCTGACCTGAAAGCCTATTTAAAAGCCTTATTCACATTAAAACAATTAAATGTTATATTTTATATTTTTTTAGATTGGCTAAACTATGCCTTTATATAAAAGGGAAACTAATAAAATTATAATCAAATCTAATAAAATAATAACTAACAAGTCTGCAATGCAACAACCTTGCAAGAAAAAATGAATCTATAGTAAGTCTCTTTACAAATATCTAGTTACATGCTCTATCCATCTATCCATACCAATTTACATGATGATCTACCCAAACCACATGATGCTCTTCACATACCAATACCAATGTACATATTTATATATATTAAACAAAAAATGATTTTTCTAACAAAATGATTTTCAAAAAATATGAAACAAACACCCTTTAACTCATAAAAAATGATTTTTGGCTTCAAATAATAGATTTTTTACTGAATATGGAACAACTACCGAATATGGAACGACTACCGAATATGGAACGACTACCGAATATGGAATTGCTATAGAATATGGAACGACTATCGAATATGGAACGACTACTGAGTGAATGCCTAATTGATAGACTTTAAAATAGAAAATAATATTATTAATAAATAATAATAAAAATGGAATGACTATTGAGTGATTGCATAATTGATATACTTTAGCAATTAAGGACAAAACCTCACCTTTGCATGTGCATTTACATAACAGCCAACTAATAAAAATGGAAACCACTAAAAAAGCAATTTGTGAAAGTAGATCTTCCAAATGGGCACGTGGAAGGTATGTATCAAAACCCTAAAACCAATTCAATCTACGGGTGGAAACTATTATCCCCTACGGGAGAGTGAGAGTGAGAGACAAAAGTGAGGGTGATGCGGTGAAAGTGAAGGTGAGGTGCCGAGAAGCACTTTAAAATTCCTTGACAGCATTTGAAAATGTCAAAAGAAGTTTATTTGTTCATAATTTGTAAAAAATAAATATTGGATAATATATTAGAATTTAAAATTAAAATTTATTAGTCATATTTAGTATAATTAGGATAGAATAAAATATTGAATAATATAAAATAAAATTTCTAAATTATAATTAATTTAATTAATTAAAATGAAACCGTTGAATCGTCAAAATTTAAATTGATAAACTACAATAGATCTAATTTATTATAATTGAATTGTCGAATCGGAAAAATTAATATTTATAAATTATAGTTAGTCTATTTAATTAAGATTGAATCGTCTAATTATCATAATTTTTAAGTCATAGTGAACCTTATTAAATAAAATTGAACCGTTAGACCATCCAAATTGGAATTTCTAACTCATAGTCACTCCAACTAATTATAATTTTCATCTACTTAAATTTCACTGATCAACCAATTTAATATTAATAATTAAATTATTATAACTTATAAATTTAATTATCAACAGTTTAGCAATTTAATCTTAATATATTTTAAAAATTCTAATTTTAACAACCCACCACAATTTCAAAATCTTAATTTCCTAGATCTGGTTTTAATTCCTGCTTTTTTTTTTCTTCTATTGTTCTATGACGTGGCATAACTATTTGGACTTTCTATCATTTTTTAAACACCTATA
>JBBPBR010000002.1:15377866-15389246 GCA_037974775.1 Cicer pinnatifidum
TTATTTTATTTTTAATGACATTACATACAATTATATGATATAAAACTACCTAAATGTATTAATTACTCATATGTCATTAATTGAATTAAAAATTTAAAGTTGAAAACTAAGTTTTTACAATATTTTATTTCAATTTCATGAGTGTTAAACATTTTAATTCATTATTTTTAGTTAAATCAAAGAACAAAATCAAGACTATCGATTTTCAAAATAAGAGAACTAAAACTGCAATTAAACTTATACTATATAAAACCCCTAAGAGGTAATAATAAAAAATAAAAACGCCAACCACACTCAATCCACACAAATGAAATATAAGCTACTCATAAGCAAAAAGAAAAAAACAACCACACTAATTCATTGCTAATTCTACCTTCGTAAACAAACAAATATATTTTGCTAATTCATACTAAAATTTGAAAGTAAGTAAACAACGTGGAGACAAGACTCCTAAATCAATCGTTTTAGACTTTGGTGAAAAATAAAAAATTTATTTTACTAAAATGCCTTAAAAAATAATTTTACTTAATAAAAACTCTCATGTTTTAATATTTTTAAAATTAAAGCAAATAATTTTTTTCTAAATTTAATAGTATCTCAATAATATTAAATCAATCGAAGAAAAATTATTACATGACATCAATTATATTAATTTTATGAGATATTAAATTTATTTTAAGCCTTTAAATGTGTTAGACCAACCTTAATTGAATATAGTCGCAAAGTTTTACAAACATTATCGAGGGAACAATCATAAACTATATATATGTTATTTGGCGAAACAACTACTACATATATATACAAAATACATGACTAAAATCTTGGTCAAGGTGGGATATGACAAATGTGAATACCATTGAAGCAACAAACATAAAATTTAAGACGAGGGCGGTTTTATTGCAACCGTCGCAAACTATATGTAGCAAATTTTAAATTTTCTTGTAGTGTAGTATTGTTAAACATAGATACTAATCTTTCAAACTCTTAATTCTTTATGTCTTGTCTTAATTATGTTTTTTTTATGATCAATCAAATAATTAAGTTATAGAAAAGAATGTTACATTGAATGATCAATCTTTTGTTAATTGTTTTTAGAGGGAATTAATAGTTAGAAGTACAATAAAATTCATATAAAACTAGGATTTGATGTTTTAAAATCACAAGTAAAATCATGATTGTTGGTTTTCTATCAATTGAATTACTTTTACATTGTTACTATAAATTTAATTCTTGTGATTTCGTTACGATGAACCAACCATAAATTTTTGGTAATCTAAATAATATAAAATCTTGATTAGTTGAATAATTGTTAAATTAGTCCATGTTTTTATGATTATTTTAAATATTATTACATAATAAACACGTACACTTGTGGACAAAAGACTATGAAAATGTTTATAATCAAAGCCCGAAAGAACATGTGAGAAATGACTGTTCGGATACACATGGTGCAAAAACCGAACTTCATTGGACCACATTAATAGTTTGATTTAGTTATTAAAAATCACTTTTAAATTAAGATTAGTGCAGTTCTGAACTGGTTTAAAACTAATTTATAAATATAAAACAAGTTTAATATTTTGAACAAATTTTTAGTTAAAATCGATTTCAAAATAGTTATTAAAAAAGAATTTGAAATTCTTTTGATAAAAAATATCAATATTTTTTGAGATAAATAAATGTAAAAAGTTTTCCTATAAATTTTTTTTTCGAAAATATAATCTCAAAATTCTTTTGACAAAAATTTATTAGAGAAAAATAGATATAAAATTTCCCAATAAAAAAAATTAAAGAAAAAAATTTAATTTTTTTCATATAAAAAATTCAAAAAAAATTTCAGAAAAAAATGTTTTCAAATTTTCTCAAAAAATATTTCAAGAAAAAAATAATTTAACTTTTTTCGTAATTTTTTTCAAAAAAATAAATTTTAAAAGCTTTGTAAGAAAGAAAATCTTATTTGAAGTTAAACTTTTTTTAAATTGTTAAACTGAATTTTGAATTAAATTTAGTTAATTAAATTATTTTAAATATGTGGTATAATTCATAAACTATTTAAAAGATTTGATTTTTATGATGCAATACAATCTAATTTATTAATATGGTTCAATTAACCATATTTTCTCCAACCCATAAAAAGGAGGCCACGGAATCTTCAAAGTCTTGTTCCAAAACAAGGTTTAAGCACTTGAGGTATTAGGATTGCACAATTTTGGACACGAGGGATACTAGTAGGACGTGGTAACCTAAACAAGGACACTTGCAGATGGTGTACATAAAAATCCCAACGTGGCAAGGAAAAAAACCTCAGGTTTTGAAAATTCTAGCAAAGCAAATGTCCCCGCTCATTATTTAATTTTTTGTTATTATTGTTATTATATTTAATTATTATTATTATTATTATTATGATGTGTAACTCAACACAATAGACAAAACTAAAGTAAGTATATAAAATATTAAAATGGTAAATAATAAAATGTAATCTTAAAAGAAAATTTGATACTTTTTTTGACCAAACTTTAAAAATAAATAATATAAAGTTGTGCATCATTAAAGTAAATTAACTATCTATATGTGTTTTATTTATTATATTTTTCTTACAATTAATTATATATATACATACACAAGCATTTCAAATTTACTTATTGATTTAAATAGGATAATTGAAGAAAAGAAAGTACAATGATCAATACACAGAAGTTTATTATGGTAACTTTGATGGTAGTTCTTCTATTCTCAATAGGTATGTAGACAATTTACATAATAGAGATTGAATTTTTTACATATTGTTGTTTTTTTTATGCATATTGATTATTTAGTACACTAATACTACTCTTTTCAATAGGTTCGACAAGTTTGGAACTTATCCTCAAGAAATGTTTTTCTCCATGTTCTCAAATACCGAATTGCATGTCCTTCTGCATTGGCAAGGGATATTATCAAGGAGGTTGTGCTCCAATTTATAATCCTAATGTTTTGATGTGTTGTTGTTTCAATGTTAATGGTCATAAACTTGTAAATTAGACTTTTTCTTCTAGTTTGAAGAAAATATTATCTTTTATAAATATAAATAAGATTTATTAGAAGAAATAAAACATAAAATATTATCGTAAAGTACGATCGAAAAACTACAAGATAACTAATGAAATATAAATATATTATATTTGCATAAATGATACACAATATTTGATTTATGAGATAAGAAATAATCATTGTAAATTCAAATTATAATCCTGAAGAAAAACGTCGATTTAAATTTTAAAATAATAATTTCATATTTACTGTTACTCTAACAATATTTAATGTTTGACGTTTGTTTTTGAAATTCCTCCTTAAATTATGACAAATAATAAACAACAAATTAGAAATATTAGCATTTAGTAAAACAAGATAGAATTAGAAAATTCCAAAACATATAGAATTTGGCTAAGGCGTGCAAAAGAATTAAACTTAAGAATATTTCGCCATCACAGATAAATTAGTCGGTTACATTATTCTCAAAAGTAATACTTAAAACTTTCTAGGATACAATCATTATTTTTTGCCGACGCCGCATGTAAATAGAAAAGATACATTATGTGTAATTTATAAATGAGGAATAATTATGTGTAATACATCTTTTTCTCGTATCTTAGAAATGAAAAATAATTATGTGAAATTTTTTTTCAGTATTTATACATTTTATTTATAAAAAAACATTAATAAAAATTAGCGCTCTCCTTTGTTTCCGCCAAAACTCACACAGATACGGTGACAGCCTGGCAGGTCCACCTGAGTTAGGGTACAAATTTTTTAAATGCATTAAAAATTATTATACTAATATATAAATAAAAGTATGAATATTATACTAATTTAGAAGTTATTATTACATTGTCTAATGATAAAATGATTATAAATTGAAAATATTATTTTATTATTATATATGAGTTATTTCATTAAATAACTCATTATCAACGATAAATTACACTGATCAAATCGTTTATTATGTTAGAACTAATTTTTTTTAAGATAACAAAATTATTTTGTTTGAATAATTTAAAGCACAAATATTTTGTTTAAGTGTGCAGATCAAATTATTGTATAAATCTTTGTACTGCATGCTCTGATGTTTGATCTAAGTTAAAGAAACATCGAGACTCTACTATGATTTTTCGTATTCTAAGTTTGGTGAATGCGCTCTAAAATGTGCCTCGAGTGACACTATCTAATACAAGAAATGCTTTCATTGTATCTAATCGTCTGCCTTCATTAAAAAGTCATTGTTTTGATATAAAAGTCAACACTCAATATAGTCAATGCTCTAACTAAAGTAATCGCTTTGGAGTAACAAGCTCTGAAAATAGTCAGCGCTATAAATAGTCAATGTTCTGAAGAAGACAAATTTGTGTGTCATCAACTCAACACCTTGAATATGTCTATTCTTTTTGTTTATATATCAAGATACACATAATCTTTTACAAGGACTATTTTCAGACAAGCTTTAATGGTGAATCATTCTCTGAAAGATTTCATACAATCGTCTTGTTGTTTTGTTGTCTAAGTATTGAGAAATAATCTTTAGAGAATACAACTTTATAAACACCCTTTAGCAAGAGTTTTTCAGAATCCCTTAAACCTTTCGTTTTTGTAACCTAGTCCAATAGTGATTGCATTCCCCAATTACTTGATTGTACTAAGTTAGAAGGTATTCAAAAGTTTGATTCAGTTCTTGAATTAGTGAATTAAATCCTTAAGGTTGAAGAGATTGGATGTAGCTATCGTGTTGGTGGTAAACAAGGATAATTTAGTTGTGTTGTTTTGTACTTTTGTTAATATGTTCTATTTTCATCACTTTGTTTTAATTTTGTTAAAAATACATTATTTTATTTTATTTGAAACACAATTCAACCTCTCTTTCGTGTGATAATTGTTCTACAAATGATTTACACAATATATTAATGATCAAGCACACAAAATTTTATATAAATATGAAATTTGAAGCTATATAATCTAATCATTGATACTTACTTACATTTATTAAAAGCTTGTTATACGTTCATTTGAAATTATTTAATAAAATATCAAATAGTTTTAAAATTGTATAAAAATTTATCGAGTTTATTTACACAATAATTACTTTTAATTTAATGGTTGCATTTATGTAAATTATTGTTGATATTGAGTAACTAAGCAGAGTAACTTATTACAAAATAACTCTAGATGATATTATTGTGTAGATCCTAAAACCTAACTTGGATTAGGTAAACTATTGATTTTATGACTTGGCAAAGAAAAACTTTGGGGTTGGTCATGAAATGTTAACTTTTAAGTATGGGATGGAGTACAAGAGAATGAAAAGTAGAAAACTATTGAAGGAAAAAAAATAGCAAAAAATATGTTATCTTGCTAAGTTGTAATTGGGTGATCCTTAAAACGCAATTCATATCAAAACGTAAAATGATGCAATATTCCACTAATTAGTAATTAGGTGATCCTTAATATATCATTGATGTAAAATAGAGGAGCGCACACAAAAAAAAAAATTTACGTTTAAATCAGTTTTCTACTCTCTTGTACTTTGTAGGCTGATAACTTGTCATAGTCGTAGTCTTAATATAAATTAGAAGCAGATTTGCAGAAACTTGAAGTAATAAGCATATTATCCCAAATTACATGCCATCACTTTGGTCTCAATACAACTCTTAAAGAGATTTAACAATGTATGTGTATTTTACTTTGAGAATTTGTTTAGAAAACATTCAAAGTTGTGGTAGGATAATGCATGTTTTCGATTTGAGTGATCATCCTATTTAAATACTTGAGAGGGTGACGAAGTGAAAAGAGAGTTGGATTTAATAAATGCATCTTATGTAACACCTTAAATTTTACGATAAACTATTATATTAATTAAATAAGTTTTTAAAGAATTAATTTAGTATTTAATGTGTTTTAGAATAAATGTTGATAGATATTGTGATTAGTTTTCTTTATAAGTATGTTTTTTATTGTGTGATAAATTTTATTCATATTTAATTTAGTGGTTAATATAAATTACAAATATTTATTTATTCTATTTACTTATTTTTGAAAATTAAAGTATTTTAGTATGAGTGGGGAATAAGATTTTACCTATGGAATAAGATTTCAGTGATGATTTGGATTTTGTTGTAGTTGTCCTTTGTGATTTAAGCTTTTGAGACCTTAGTTTCAAGAAACAAACAAGATATTGGTATTCCTCTCAAAAAGCATTCAATAAGTACTACTCATTGTGCATTTTAGTGAAGGTCACTCGAACCCTATAGGTGCTTTAGTGTGTGGGTGAGACTTTTTCTAACTATCCTTTTTATGTACTTTTAATGTCGTTTCTCTGATCCTAACGTTTTTTTGTTAACCATCCATTTACATTCAAAACAAAAGGTATTGACTATACAAAGATTATCTCTCTGTTCATCAGACATACTTCTACTAGGGAAGTGTTAATTTTGGTAGCCACTCGTGATATTCAGTTATAGTTGATGGATCTGAAGTCAACATTTCTTCACGATCTTGGAACAACCAAAGGGTTTCAATGATAATATACATAACTAAGTAGTTTGTAAATTTACAAGATCATTGTATGGTTTAAAGCAGTCTGCTAAAAACTGTTACAAGCGCTTTGATTTATACATGCTTCAAATTATATATAAAATGTGTTGAGTATGATTTCTGTGTTTATGTTAGGAGCCTCAATGTTGACACTTTAATTTCATGTTATTGTATGTTGATGATGTGTTGATTGATTTTAACCATTGTCATGATGTAAGTAAACTAAAAATCATGTTGGGAAAAAAGTTTGACATGAAAGGCCTGGGTGCTGTCATGAAGATTTTTGGTATGGAAATCTAGAGGGATATGAATGCTAGAAAGGTTGTTAGACTTATTTGATATGAACAATTAGACGGTTGGGAGTAATCCATTGGCTAAGTTGTCATTGGATCAAGGAATAATCTACTTCTTATAAACTATATCTGGCTTATTCTTAATAATACTTCTTATAAACTGTAGCAAGGAATAAAACCCAACATTTCCTACTTTCTTCAATTTGGTTGCATATGTTATATTCTGAATACCAAATAGAATCTTGGCAAATTTGATTAATGGTCTCAAAAGTGTCCCTTTTTGGGATACTTTAAAAGGTCTAAAGCCTAATGAATACTCAACAAAGAAACAATAATTTTTGAGAAATCAATTCATGTCAAGTTTGGTGATAAAAAGCATGACCATAAAAAGTCAAAGCTAACATGAATTGATTCCTCAAAAATCAGTATTTCTTTTGCAGATCTACATATATAAGAGGAACAAGATATATCAGAGGAACCAACAAAACAACATTAATAAATCATAAGATGTGCCTAATAACTAAAGAATAAACAATAATTAACCTCCTGGAAATCAAGATCATTAGGAATCCAAACCTAGATTGAAATATGAATCTTCTCATCCAAACGATCTAATCATAGGAAGTTAAATAATCATCCAAAAACCGTATATGTTTTTAAAGAAATATCTATGTTTGGAATACAATTTGAAATCTTACCTACAACTATAAACGAAGTTGTATTAGATAATTAATGGATAATGGCTATGAAAGAAGAGTTAAATCAATTCAAAAGAAATGACAAATGGGATGTTAATTACATTGAAATTTGTGCCCTTGTGGCAAGGTTAGAGGCTATCAAATTTTACTTTCATTTGTATTTTTTAACAAAATCATTTTATATCAATTGGATGTGGAAAATTCTTTTTGAAATGGTTACATAAATAAAGAAGTGTATGTGAAATAACCTAATGGATTTGAAGATAATGTATTTCTAGACTGCGCTTTCAAATTAAATAAATTTTTGTATGGTCTAAAACAAGCTCCAATAGCTTGGTATGATACACTAAGCAATTTATTACTAAAAAATAATTTTGAACGAGGTTAGGTTGACACTACTTTATTTAGAAAATCATTTAAGAATGACCTTTTCATTGTTCAAATCTATGTTGATTATATCATTTTTGGTTCTACACGTATGCATCCAACTTGTTCTCTTGATAAGGATGAGTCAGGTAAAAAGGTAGATCATAAGGTATACAGAGGAATAATTAATTATCTCATCTACTTAATTTCCTTAGACTTGATATTATGTTCAGTGTGTGTGTTAGAGTCATATTTCAGCCTCACCCTACATAATCCCACATAACAGATGTTAAGAGGATCTTTAGATATCTGAAAGGTAATATTAATATTGCTATGTATTATAAGTTATCTTCTAAGTTTAGGTGAAAAGGTTTACGTGATTCTGACTTTGTTGAACACAAGCTAGAAAGGAAACATTCCTTGGTGAGAATATATTCTCCTGGTTAATCAAAACACAAGGGACTATTGCTTTATTAACAACAAAAGTATAATATACTTTAGGAGCAGGTTGTAACAGTCAACTTTTGTGGATGAAGTATTAACTAGAAGATTTCAAAATCAATGAGTTACACTCAAAATCAATGTGTTACTCCAGATATATTTTTACTCCAATTTCTTATTTTACATTCAAAGGCAAAATATATAGAGATTAAACATCATTTTTATAAGTGTTTATGTCTATAAGGGTATTTTAGACATTAAATTTATTTACATTGATCATCAATGAATTGACATATTCAATTTTATAAAGAAAAATCAAAATATTTTGTTTATAAAAGAATGATGTTGAAGTCTTTGATTTTTTGTCCCTAATAAAATAGAGTAAATGGTTAAATGTACATATAATATGTCTCTAATGAAATTGAATTGTCAATCTAAATTCAATTAATCTAAATTCAAAACATAGTTAATCTAACAAGAGAACCATAAAATTCTGTGTGAATATTTTAATACAAAAGAAATTAAACAAAATAGAACTATTATTTAGATAGTGGATGAAAATGAATAAATTATATATTTTTTCACATATTTTTACCTTTTTTTAATTCATATTTTTATTTTTATTACAGTTATTATTTAAAATTTAAATATATCTTCTTTTCAATAATTTAAACATATTTTTTATCATACTTAAAATGGTTAACATTTTATAGTGTATATATAATTCAATTCAACTTATTTTCTATAGTAGCACATTTTTAGGAAACATTAAAAAACGTCTGTATGGAGGTTTTTCATATGAAGTAGGGTGTTTATGGGTTGAGTTGAGTTGACTTTGGTTAAATCTATTATGCGAATAGTTCAAATTTATTTGTGTTAGATTGAATTCTTAACGTGTGATTTTTATATCTAACCCAAACCAAAACAATCCGATTATAAAATGGTTGGTTTCACGGGTCATAAATAAAACAAATTTTTCTTTCTAAAAAAAATGCAATTAATTTAAATACTAAAACATCTCAAAATTCATAATGTTATAATTATTTGTCCGCAAGCCACTTTGGAACCATTATTGGTGACTGCTCAATTAATGTTTAGCTTCACAAACCCAACAATTGAATTATACTAAGAAAACTAAGATAGTTAGTAACATATGTCCCTTTTAGAGTACTCGTTGTCTCATCCAATCTCATCTACATTATAAAGATGAAGCCACTTCATGCTAACAATCTATAACAATCAACTTGAAGGAACATTGGCGCTATATTCTTAAATATGTGCTCACTTCACTATCTCGATAGACTATTAACTACCACCACAAACATCGTTGGTCAATTTTCTTCCACACAAGCTACTAATCAACCGGCTAATGGTACGTTCGTACGCTCGTCGTTGTGACCTATTTGGACAGTGTGTTGGAGTACATGCAATTAGGGGTGAAATAGGTCGGACTAGGCCATGTTTTGAAAGGCTTGAGTCTGACCTACGATTAATTTTGTAGGCCTAAGTTTGACCTACGACCTACCATAGACTATTTTTTTCGGTCTGCATGACCTTTTTAAAAATCTGGTCTAACCTAAAAGCCTTTTTAAAAACCTTATTCACATTAAAACAATTAAATGTTATATTTTACATTTTTTTAGATAGTCAAATCTAATAAAATAATAACTAACAAGTCTGCACTGCAACAACCTTGCAAGAAAAAAATGAATCCATAATTAGTCTCTTTACAAATATCTAGTTACATGCTCTTTCTATACCAATTTACATCATGATCTACTCATACCACATGATGCTCTTCACATACCAATACAAATGTACATATTTATATATATTAAACAAAAAATGATTTTTCTAACAAAATGATTTTTAAAAAATATGAAACAAACACTCTTTAACCCATAAAAAATTATTTTTGATTTCAAATAATAGATTTTGTACTGAATATGGAACGGATACCGACTATAGAATCGCTACCAAATATGGAACGGCTATCGAATATGGAACGACTACCGAGTGATTGCCTAATTGATATACTTTATAATAGGAAATAATATTATTAATAAATAATAATAAAAATATAACGACTACTGAGTGATTGCATCATTGATAGACTTTAGCAATTAAGGACAAAGCCTCACCTTTGCATTTGCATTTACCTATCATCCAATTAATACAAATGGAAACCACTGAGCAATTTGTGAAAGTAGATCTTCGAAATGGGCACGTGGAAGGTATGTATCAAAACCCTAAAACCAATTCAATCTACATGTGATAACTATTCTCCCCTACGGGAGAGTGAGAGACAAGAGGGTGAGGCGACGAAAGTGAGGGTGAACGGCGAGAGTGAAGGTGAAGTGGCGAGAAGCACTTTAACTTCAAATAATCTAATAACTATTAAATTTGCTCTCAATTTTCACGTGAACCACTTTAACTTGGAGGTACAGTGAACTTAAGAACACAAATCCTTGACAACATTTGAAAATGTTAAAAGAAGTTTATTTGTTCATAATTTGTAAAAAATAAATGTTTGATAATATATTCGAATTTAAAATTAAAATTTATTAGTTATATTTAGTAAAATATTGAATAATATAAAATAAAATTTTTAAATTATGTTTAATTTAATTAATTAAAATGAAACTGTTGAATCGTCAAAATTTAAATTGATAAATTACAATGGACCTAATTTATTATAATTGAACCGTCGAATCGGAAAAATTAATATTTATAAATTATAGTTAGCCTATTTAATTAAGATTTTAATTATCATAATTTTTAAATCATAGTGAATTCTAATTAAATAAAATTGAACCGTTAGATGATCCAAATTAGAATTTCTAACTCATAATCACTTCGACTAATTATAATTTTCAGCTAGTTAAATTTCACTGATCAACCAATTTAATGTTAATAATTAAATTCATTATAACTTATAAATTTAATTATCGATAGTTTAGCAGTTTAATCTTAACATAATTTAAAAATTCTAATTTCAACAACCCACCACAATTTCAAAAT
>JBBPBR010000002.1:15391217-15410833 GCA_037974775.1 Cicer pinnatifidum
CACCTTGTGTAATCCTGATTGTATAAGCACATCCTTGACTTGTACTTTCCACAAGCCAAAGTTGATTCTTCCATCAAACTTCTCTATGTCAAACTTCATAACGCTTGAATAAGACATAGCAGTTGCACGCAGACTGTAAACAGTGCACCAGGTAAGTTCCCAGGAAAGAGAGGTGGGTCACAACAGACACGCTTAAATACCAAGTCTTTCCTTAGCCAGAACCACCCTAAACAGCACTTTCTCAATATCACATTTCCCCTAACAATACCAAGGATAATTCTTTTCTGATGTGGAAGATCAGACAAAGCTGCAACCACAGAGCATACTAAGAAAAATTATCCCACCGAACCTCCGAACCAGGCTCTGATACCAGTTGTTGGGAAAAAACAGCATAAGTTCGAAAGAATCAAGACACAATCACAACACAAGAATATAACGTGGAAACTCCAAAACCGGAGAAAAACCACGGCCGCTGCCTAAACCGGCAACCAGAGAATTAACACTATGTGAAAATTGTTACAACACATAGACTTCTCTAAGAGAATTAACACTATGTGAAAATTGTTACAACACATAGACTTCTCTCACCCACACCCAACACCCCAGTACAACCACACTCTTACAAAGCAAATATTTAAACTAAATCAGATACAAGCTTAAAGTGCTACATACTGACTGGTGCTGGTGCATTTGAAAACAGAGGACCAAAACCCAATATATAGCATTGGCCTTCTCCTTATTCTCCCACACTAAGCGATGTGGGACTTGCAATCAACCCCAACAATATTATATAAAACCCGTAAGAAATAATAATAAAAAATAAAAACACCAACCACACTCAATCCGCACAAATGAAATATAAGCTACTCATAAGCAAAAAGAAAAAACCAACCACACTAATTCATTGCTAATTCTACCTTAGAAAACAAACAAATATATTTTGCTAATTCATACTAAAATTTGAGAGTAAGTAAACAACGTGGAAACAAGACTCCTACATCAATCGTTTTAGACTTTCGTGAAAAATAATAAATTTATTTTACTAAAATGCCTTAAAAAATAATTTTACTTAATAAAAACTCTCATGTTTTAATATTTTTGAAATTAAAGCATATAATTTTTTTCTAAATTTAATAGTATCTCAATGATATTAAATCAATCGAAGAAAAATTATTACATAACATTAATTATATTAATTTTGTGAGATATTAAATTTATTTTAAGTCTTCAAATGTGTTAGACCAACCTTAATTGAATATAGTCGCAGAGTTTTACGAACATTATTGAGGGAACAATCATAGACTATATATATGTTATTTGGCGAAACAACTACTACATATATATACAAAATACATGACTAGGATCTTGGTCAAGGTGGGATATGACAAATGTGAATATCATTGAAGCAACAAACATAACACTTCAATGTTATAATGTATTGCAACTGATGTTTTGCATCTAACAAATTGAAATTGAAATTGATTGAGCATCTAACAAATTGAAATTGAAATTGATTGAGCAGCAACATCAAAAAGAGAAACATGCACGAAGAGGAGAATTTGGAAGACGAGGAGAAGAGAGACATAGGAGCTGCGACGGAGAGAGACTTACGAAGTTGCGCAGCTTCGAATTGGAAAAGGGTCTGGTGGTGGGTTTCAAATTGTGACGAAGGGTTATAACTTACCAGAGAAAGTGGTTGGGATTTGAGAGGGATGAAAAGGGGCACAAATATTTCCACCAGAAAAAAATCGGCTGTTGAATGTAAGACGAGGGCGTTTTTATTGCAACCGTCGCAAACTATATGTAGCAAATTTTAAATTTTCTTGTAATGTAGTATTGTTAAACATAGATACTAATCTTTCAAACTCTTAATTCTTTATGTCTTGTCTTAATTATGTTTTTTTTATGATCAATCAAATAATTTTATAGAAAAGAATGTTACATTGAATGATCAATCTTTTGTTAATTATTTTTAGAGGAGGAATTAATAGTTAGAAGAACAATAAAATTCATATAAAACTAGGATTTAATATATTAAAATTACAAGTAAAACTATGATCCTAAATTTTCTCTCAATTGAATTACTTTTATATTGTTATTGAAGAACATATTCAATCTCTCAGAAGCATCAGACTGAGAGAGAGAGAGCTGAAATAGAAAGAGAAACCATTAGAGTTAAGAAAATGGCAGAGGCTGAAGCGCGAGCCCATGAGGCAAAATTGACCGAGGATCATAACCGAAGAATGCTTATAGAACGTATGCAAGGTGAAAGAGATAAATGGCTTGCTGCAATTAATGCAACTTTTAGTCATATTGAAGGTATGATAATTCATAAAAAAATCCTTTGCAGATATATGTTTTCCTATTTGTAAAGGTGCCTATAACATATTAGGTGAAAATCTTAGTAACTTTGCTATTGATAAATTTTGCCAAATAATATCCGTACAAAAGAATTAACTGTCATGTTGGACGATGTAAAACCAAAACTCATGACATGACATCAGGTGTTATTTTTTATGTACCTAGGAAATTTAAGTCATGTGAAAAAATATGTCAGCAGGTGTTATTTTTTTCATTCTTCTATTTATAATAACATGTAGAATAAATACAATAAATGTTAATTGATATGATTTGCTAATTCAATTCTTAATATGATTCTAATTCAAAAATTAGTATTGAACAACTAACAAAGTATATTCCCGAAGTACAGAAAACCTGTTAAACAAAGTAATGAACTTGGTGTTTTTGTATGCATTAACTCTTGTCATGTTCAATACCATGTTCTGACTTCTAATTGTTGATTCAGAGTTGAAGATTCTCATAAATCTGGTTCCAATAGTCGTCTGGCTTCCAATATGAATTCAGGTAATCTAAGTAAGTCGATAGCTATGAGCCATATAACAATGAGTGAATAGGCAAATTGTTCTTGAAATTGGATTTTTGTATGTTTGTAGGAAGTGAATGTGAACCTTGTAATAACATATTATTGGATGCCTAACATGACAGGTTATGATTTGCTTAAGAAAATCAAGGTATATATGCTCAAGTTTATACTTTTTATTCTTCACTTTAAGATCATTAAATTCTTCACTAGTTTTTGTTTTCCCCTTAGAATTAATGTTTTACCTTGCTTCAAACAATATGACATTGTGGCTCGTTAGTTATAAGTTATTTTTATTTTTGTTATAGTTTGTTTTATTAATGTTTTCCTTACCAACATTTTATTAGTTTTCTATATGTATCTAGTGTGCTTTTGATTTGTATGTTCTTCTATAGTTAGTAGATGCTTCAACTTTGAAGAGAGAGGCTGCCGAGAGAGTTGATCTCTTGGCTGTGAGGGAACTAACTGGATAACTGGAGGTCTGTGGTGAAGAGATTGATTTTATGAGTGAAATTTGTGTTGCACATGAGGTATCTTGCTATTACAAAATGGTATTGTGGGTTAAAAATTTATGATTTGGCCAAAAAGTTGTAATAGTTCAATTTGGGGAATCAAGCACTTGTACAATCAGCAAATGACACTTATCAATGTCAGTTTTCCCCCTTCTTTTTGTGTTAATTATGATTATTAATATTATTACTATCGTTTATATATACCCACACTTGTGATTTGTTTGTATTTTCATGTTAAGTATAATGTATTGTCAACATAGTTGATGCCATCATGTGACTCTTTGGGGCATGTTCAATTCGATTATGTCTATAATTACATTAGTGTTTTGGTTCTACTTATTTGATGTAACAATGCTAAGATGCAATTTATATTTAGTTGATTTATTAATTGCTATAATGAAGAAAGTATGAAATTTAGTTAAATTTTGAATTTGACTTGTTAGATTGGTTCAAATTTAACAAATGTAATAAATCAATTTTAAATTGACTTGTTAGATTGGTTCAAATTTAACCGATCTAATAAATCAATTTTGAATTGACTTGTAACATCTGTCATTTTAGCTGATTTAATAATTAACTATTTATTACAACGCTTGATGTTAGATCGGACAAATAACCGATCTAACATGTACATATGAACCGATGTAATAAGGTTTAATTGCACTAGTGTTACTATAAATTTAATTCTTGTGATTTCGTTACGATGAACCAACCATAAATTTTTGGTAATCTAAATAATATAAAATCTTGATTAGTTGAATAATTGTTAAATTAGTCCATGTTTTTATGATTATTTTAAATATTATTACATAATAAACTCGTACAGTTGTGGACAAAAGACTATGAAAATGTTTATAATCAAAGCCCGAAAGAACACGTGAGAAATGACTGTTCGGGACGCATGGTGCAAAAACCGAACTTCAATACAATCCAATTTATTAATATGGTTCAGTTAACCATATTTTATCCAACCCATAAAAAAGAGGCCACGGAATCTTCAAAGTCTTGTTCCAAAACAAGGTTTAAGCACTTGAGGTATTAGGATTGCACAATTTTGGACACGAGGGATACTAGTAGGACGTGGTAACCTAAACAAGGACACTTGCAGATGGTGTACATAAAAATCCCAACGTGGCAAGGAAAAAAACCTCAGGTTTTGAAAATTCTAGCAAAGCAAATGTCCCCGCTCATTATTTAATTTTTTGTTATTATTGTTATTATATTTCATTATTATTATTATTATTATTATTATTATTATTATTATTATTATTATTATAATAATAATGTGTAATTCAACACAATAGACAAAACTAAAGTAAGTATATAAAATATTAAAATGGTAAATAATAAAATGTAATCTTAAAAGGAAATTTGATATTTTTTTTTGACCAAACTTTAAAATAAATAATATAAATTTGTGCATCATTAAAGTAAATTAAATATCTATATGTGTTTTATTTATTATATTTCTCTTACAATTAATTATATATATACATACACAAGCATTTCAAATTTACTTATTGATTTAAAGAGGATCATTAATTGAAGAAAAGAAAGAACAATGATCAATACACAGAAGTTTATTATGGTAACTTTGATGATAGTTCTTCAATTCTCAATAGGTATGTAGACAATTTACATAATAGAGATTGAATTTTTTATATATTGTTTTTTTTATGCATATTGATTATTTAGTACACTAATACTACTCTTTTCAATAGGTTCGACTAGTTTGTCACTTCAACTCGAGAAATGTTTTTCTCCATGTTCTCAAACACCTAATTGCATGTCCTTCTGCATTGGCAAGGGATATTATCAAGGAGTTTGTACTCCAGACATTTATAATCCTAATCTTATGTTGTGTTGTTGTTACAATATTAATGGTCATAAACTTGTAAATTAGACTTTTTCTTTTAGTTTGAAGAAAATATTATCTTTCATAAATATAAATAAGATTTATTAAAAGAAATAAAACATAAAATATTATGGTAAAGTATGATCGAAAAACTATGAGATAACTAATAAAATATAAATATATTATATTTGCATAAATGATACACAATATTTGGTTTCTAAGATAAAAAATAATCATCATAAATTTAAATTATAACCCTGAAGAAAAACGTCGATTTAAATTTTAAAATAATAATTTTGTATTTACGGTTACTCTAACAATATTTAATGTTTGACGTTTGTTTTTGAAATTCCTCCTTAAATTATGACAAATAATAAACAACAAAGAAATATTAGCATTTAGTAAAACAAGATAGAATTAGAAAATTCCAAAACATATAGAATTTGGCTAAGGCGTGCAAAAGAATTAAACTTAAGAGTATTTCGCCATCATAGATAAATTAGTCGGTTACATTATTCTCAAAAGTAATACTTAAAAACTTTCTAAGATACAATAATTATTTTTTGCCAACGCCTCATGTAAATAGAAAAGATACATTATGTGTAATTTATAAATGAGGAATAATTATGTGTAATACTTCTTTTTCTCGTATCTTAGAAATGAAAAATAATTATGTGTAATTTTTCTTCAGTATTTATACATTTTATTTATAAAAAAACATTAATAAAAATTAGCGCTCTCCTTTTTTCTGCCAAAACTCACACAGATACGGTGACAGCCTGACAGGTCCACCTGAGTTAGGGTACCAATTTTTTAAATGCATTAAAAATTATTATACTAATATATAAATAAAAGTATGTATATTATAGTTATAAATATATATATATATATATATATATATATATATTAATATATATATAGGTAACAAATTTCGGTATTTTTATTTAATGGTTACTTAAACTGTTAAATTTAAAATTTTGCATTTTTACCCATTCAAATAACAATTTTTTTTATAAAAAAATAGCATAAAATTTTTGTAACCTACAATTATTTTTATTTTTAACAATTTGTAAATTATAGTATGTATCATTTGAAATTTAGAGAATAAATAACTTCAATATTATATAATTATTCAATACTAGATAATTAGTGATAGCTATAATCTGTAGAGAAAAAATAAAAACTGAGAAAAGAGGAAAATAGAAAATAAGAGATAAATTTAAATGATATACATTAAATATTAAAATGTAATATGTATAAGTGTGTCTCAATAACTACAATACTTTAAATTCGTTCACTGGTTAAGTTTTGGCATTTACACTCAATTATTAATTTCAATTCCTCCAACCAAAATATTCATTGAGTTGTGTGAAAAAGTACACTATAATAGGGTTTGCATTTGACAACATCATATGCATGTTTTAAGTATCTTTTAAGTATTTATTTATGTTTGTTTTTGAAGTTTTTATCCAACATTATGAGGTACTTAAATAAATTGTTCCTTTTTGATTCTTAGATCAATTAGATACATATATTTTTCATTTATTCACTAACTAGATATTTTGCGTAGTTTTTGTTTTAATTATTTTTATTCATTGAAACAGGTTGATCATTTAAGTAGAACAATTCTACTGAAATTTAGAAGTTATTATTACATTGTCTAATGATAAAATGATTATAAATTGCAAATATTATTTTATTATTATATGAGTTACTTCATTTAATAACTCATTATCAACGATAAATTACACTGATCAAATCGTTCATTATGTTAGAACTAATTTTTTTTTAAGATAACTAAATTATTTTGTTTGAATAATTTAAAGCACAAATATTTTGTTTAAGTGTGCAGATCAAATTATTGTATAAATCTTTGTACTGCATCCTTTAATGTTTGATCTAAGTTAAAGAAACATCGAGACTCTACTATGATTTTTCGTATTCTAAGTTTGGTGAATGCACTCTAAAATGTGCCTCGAATGACACTATCTAATACAAGAAATGCTTTCATTGTATCTAATCGTCTGCGTTCATTAAAAAGTCCTTGTTTTGATATAAAAGTCAACACTCAATATAGTCAATGCTCTAACTAAAGTAATCGCTTTGGAGTAACAAGCTCTGAAAAAAGTCAGCGCTATAAATAGTCAATGTTTTGAAGAAGACAAATTTGCGTGTCATCAACTCTGTGACACCCTAAACCCCAATATTTTTTTTCTCATATTTTCTAAACAATGAAATTACTTCGAACAAATAAATAAATATAAACTTTCAAACATTTTATTTTTAGGTAAAAAGTATCACATAATCACGAACACGTCGAATAAATTCAAAGTTTCCATCAAACTTAACAACTTGAAATCACAATAACTGACAACAAAATCTTTTTAGAAGTACACATACTTATGTGTTAAATTAAGTGCAAATGTGGTCCGAACCCGATGTCACTATCAGAGCGGGAATTCCCAAAATAAAAATACTCAAAATAACATCAACACAATGCATAATACTCAAATAGTATCTAATGGCTTAGATACTAACTTGTTTTCTGGAAGTTTGTATAACAACAATTCTTATAAAGCATAATCCGTTTGTTGACAGAAACAAAGGCAAGTCTTCTTAAATTCCAAAGTAAAGACTCAAATCATGGCTATACAAATTTATTTTGGGTTTGTGGTTTTCAATTTCTTAACTTTCATCTATATATATACATGTATTACTTATCCTATTGTACTAACAAAATATGTATCATTACTTCTTCTTCTTCTTCTTCTTCTTCTTCTTCTTCTTCTTCTTCTTCTTCTTCTTCTTCTTCTTCTTCTTCTTCTTCTTCTTCTTCTTCTTCTTCTTCTTCTTCTTCTTCTTCTTCTTCTTCTTCTTCTTCTTCTTCTTCTTCTTCTTCTTCTTCTTCTTCTTCTTCTTCTTCTTCTTCTTCTTCTTCTTCTTCTTCTTCTTCTTCTTCTTCTTCTTCTTCTTCTTCTTCTTCTTCTTCTTCTTCTTCTTCTTCTTCTTCTTCTTAATCATTCTTTGAAAGATTTAATACAATCGTCTTGTTGTTTTGTTGTCTAAGTATTGGGAAACAATCTTTAGAGAATAAAACTTTATAAACACCCTTTAGCAAGAGTTTTTCAGAATCCCTTAAACCTTTCGTTTTTGTAACCTACTCCAATAGTGATTTCATTCCCTAATTACTTGATTGTACTAAGTTAAAAGGCATTCAAAAGTTTGATTCAGTTCTTGAATTAGTGAATTAAATCCTTAAGGTTGAAGAGATTGGATGTAGCTATCGTGTTGGTGGTAAACAAGGATAATTTAGTTGGGTTGTTTTGTACTTTTGTTTATATGTTCTATTTTCATCACTTTGTTTTAATCTTGTTAAAAATATATTATTTTATTTTATTTGAAACACAATTCAACCTGTCTTTCGTGTGATAATCGTTCTACAAATAATTTACACAATATATTAATGATCAAGCACACAAAATTTTATATAAATATTAAATTTGAAGCTATATAATCTAATCATTGATACTTACTTACATTTATTAAAAGCTTGTTATACGTTCATTTGAAATTATTTAATAAAATATCAAATAGTTTTAAAATTGTATATCATTGATGTCAAAAAGAGGAGCGCACACAAAACAAAATTGTGAATTAAATCAGTTTTCTACTCTCTTGTACTTTGTAGGCTGATAAGTTGTCATAGTCGTAGTCTTAATGTAACACCCCAAATTTTATGATAAACTATTATATTAATTAAATAAGTTTTTAAAGAATTAATTTAATATTTAATGTGTTTTAGAATAAATGTTGATAGATATTGTGATTAGTTTTCTTTGTAAGTATGTTTTTTATTGTGTGATAAATTTTATTCATATTTAATTTAGTGGTTAATATAAATTACAAATATTTATTTATTCTATTTATTTATTTTTGAAAATTAAAGTATTTTAGTATGAGTGGGGAATAAGATTTTACCTATGGAATAAGATTTCAGTGATGATTTGGATTTTGTTGCGGTTGTCCTTTGTGATTTAAGCTTTTGAGACCTTAGTTTAAAGAAAAAAACAAGATTTTGGTATTCCACTCAAAAAACATTCAATAAGTACTACTCATTGTGCATTTTAGTGAAGCTCACTCGAACCCTATAGGTGCTTTAGTGTGGGGGTGAGACTTTTTCTAACTATCCTTTTTATGTACTTTTAATGTCGTTTCTCTGATCCTAACATTTTTTTGTTAACCATCCATTTACATTCAAAACAAAAGGGATTGACTATACAAAGATTATCTCTCTGCTCATCAGACATACTTCTACTAGGGAAGTGTTAATTTTGGTAGCCACTCGTGATATTTATTTATAGTTGATGGATGTGAAGTCAACATTTCTTCACGATCATGGAACAGCCAAAGGGTTTCAATGATAATATACATAACTAAGTATTTTTTTAAATTTACAAGGTCATTGTATGGTTTAAAGCAGTCAGCTAGAAACTGTTACAAGCGCTTTGATTTCTACATGCTTCAAATTAGCTATAAAATGTGTTGAGTATGATTTCTGTGTTTATGTTAGGAGCCTCAATGTTGACACTTTTATTTTCATGTTACTGTATATTGATGATATGTTGATTGATGTTAACCATTTACATGATGTAAGTAAACTAAAAATCATGTTGGGAAAAAAGTTTGACATGAAAGGCCTGGGTGCTGTCATGAAGATTTTTGGTATGGAAATCTAGAGGGATATGAATGCTAGAAAGGTTGTTAGACATATTTGATATGAACAATTAGACGGTTGGGAGTAATCCATTGGCTAAGTTATCGTTGGATCAATGGCCAATAACACATGCAAAAATTGAGTATTTGCTAAAGATTTCGAATGCCAGTGTTTTTGGTTGTTTAATGTATGATATGGTTTGCACTAAACTAAAATTGGCCCAAGTTGTAAGTGAAATTGAAAGTTTATGTCCAAACCAGGTAAGCATCGTTTGGAAGAAGTCAAGTGGATTTTCAGGTACTTGAAATATATAACAGGTCATAGTATCATGTTTAGCAAAAGACAAGTTAAACCATCCGTTGTAGGATATGTTGATTTTGATTTTGAAGGTGATATAGGTGATAAAAGGTATTGTTAAGAGGTGTTGTTGTAATGTAAATATTATTATTATTATTTAAGCACAACTTGTACTTTATAAACCCAAATTCATCCATCTAATAAAAGGAAACTACAACTATTTTGTAATAAAAGACGTAGGCATCATCGGTTGAACTTCGTTACCAAACATCTTGAGTTCCTCTTTGCGATTTATGTCTTTATACTTTTAAGGAAGTGTTACTTTTATAGCAATCAAAATCGTATGATAAGTAACTTTGGTGTAAAATTTAAGGTAGCATGGTTTGATGAAATCAGAAACTTTGCATAATGGCAAAGAAAGGTTAGCGATTTGTTTGCCCAACAAGGTCTCCAAAAGGAGTTGCGTGAAGAGAAACCAACAAACATGAACGAAGTCGATTGGAAAGACATGAATGATAAGTCTGTTATAATCAAGTTGGTTTGAAGAACTATGAATCTTACTTGTTTTTATGATAACAAAATAATTTTGTGGGAACAATTTAAATCACTAATGTTTTGTTTAAGTGTGTAACTACCATATCAGGTTTATTTTAAATGACTTTACATTGTTTCGTTTGATAATTTGACTAAGTTAAAGGAACACAAAGACTTCACTATGATTTTCGTATTCTAAGTCTGGTGAACCGACTTCGGAAATGTGCCATTGGTGACTCTATCTAATACAAGTAATGTTATGATTAGTTTGACTTTGATGACTGCAACAAGCATTTGATCACTCTTATGTTGAAAAAACAAGTGATTGTATGCCTCTGACAAATGTGACAAGCAAGTGATTGTTTGTCTCTGATAATTGCATCAAACATCTAATCTTCTGACTATGTCTAAAAGTCAACACTCTGATAAATAATCAACATTTTAGATAGTCGATGCTTTGATGAAATTTATGCATGATCTGCTCAACACTCGGAATCTGTTATTTGTTTATAGGTTTATGTGATATACTTTGATAATGATATCAACTAATCTCTTTGTCTCCATATCAAGATAAAGAGAATCAATTACAATGACTATTTCTTAATAAGGTTTATTGACAAATCAGTCTCTGAAGATTTTATACAGAACCTCATGATACATGTTGATTTCTTGCAATCAACGCAATTGATAGAAACCCTAAAGTTATCTATAAAAGGACATGAAACTCTCATTGTATAACAACAAAATACACTACACTAAGCATAATATATTTGTCTCTTCATTCTTGCTATTTATCATTTATTTTTGTCCAAGTGATGAGAAACAAATTTTGAGAATATAACATTGTAAACACCTTTTTATTAGAGTATTTGAAAAACCCTTTAACTTATTCTTTTGTAACCTAGCCTAGTAGTGGTTGCATTCCTCAACAACTTGACGTTACTAAGCTAAATGATTGAAAATCCATGAAAACAGTTAATTTGACTAGTACATGTTCAATGGAAATTTGATTTAGTTGGTGAGTTAGTGGATTAAATCCTTTCGTTTGAAGGGATTGGATGTAGCTATTGTGTAGGTGATGAACAAGAATAAATTGGTTGTATTTGTATGTGTTTCTGTATTATCTGCTCCTTTTTCATCACTTTGTTTTAATCTTGGTAAAATATTTTTAAAATAAAACACAATTAAAACCCCTTTTCTTGTGTTTATTGGTCTACAAGTGGCATCATAAACCAATCTCAAAGTTGAGTACTTAACCATGTTTTAGTAAAGATCTTTATTATTATGACAAACTCTAAGGATGAAGTTACAAGTGGAGAAAAATTCAAGTATTGGAAACAACCCTTCTCTATGGGATTCAAGTATGTTAACTACCCTTCTTTGTTTAATGGAGAAAGATTTGAGTATTGGAAACATTGGCTTAGAAGTTTCTACATGTCACTGGATCCTAAAATTTGGGACATAGTTAAAGATGAATATGAATATCTAAAAGACAGTGCTGGTGTTGAGATATCCAGAATGATCTCTACACTGATAAAAAGAAACAACACAAGATGCACCATAAAGTTAGCATTTTATGATAAATGTTCTCACCTTTAAAAAGTTTAAAAAATGTAGCCACAAATAAACAACAAAGAGTATCCTTGATTCTCTAGTTCTCAACTATGATGGAAATAAGCAGGTACGTAAAGCTATGGCAAATCTGCTTGTTAGGAAGTATGAACCCTTATAGATGGAAGAAGACGAAGAAATTGAGAATTTTTTTTCTAGATTCCAAATTCTTATTATGATGATAGTAAAATCAATTTGTGAGAATAATTTAAAGCACTAACGGTATGATTAAGTGTGGAGTTCTCATATCAAGTGGATTTTGTACGAGCACCAAGACTTTTCTTCTAATTTTTTATTTTAAGTTTGCTCCACACGCTTTGAAACATGTCTCATTTAATTTTGGAAAACACAAGTTATGCTTCGATTCATCAGATGATTACAACAAGCATCTGATCGTGTTCCTCTAATAACCTTGACAAACAAATGATTTTCTGCCTCTAGTTAATAATATATCCTCTGATGAAAGTCAATGCACTAATAAAAGTCAATGCTCTAAATAAGATGAAATTTTTGTGCATCATCTAATAAACACCCTGGCTTAGTTATTTTTCTAAAGGTCTATGAGACATGCTCTAATCATCGTAACCTCTACTCCTTGTTTCTTTACAATAAAAGAACTTGTCATATGCAAAAAAACATGGAATTCCAAAACACATTTCAAAACTAACAAACCAAGATCTAACTAAATGCTACATAAGAATAAAACAACTTATCTTAAAGATATCCTTAGCAACAAATTTAAAAACACCATTCATTGTACATGGAAAAGTGATGCTCACGACCTGACCCTCAAGAATGGAGGATTTATAGGTTTTGGAGTTGATTAGAAGGGTAAGATCATTAGGCACAACACAATAGGTAATGGTTTTGTTCCCTTTATTAAAAATGTTTTACTTGTAAAAGGACAAATGCATATACTACTAAGCCTAAGTCAATTAAGCAATAGTGGTTATGGTGTTGTTACCAATCAAAATTCATGTAGGTAATAAGTCAAACAAATGCATCTATACTATTTACTTTACAAAGGAAAAACAACATTTACAAAATAAATTTATCCGATGTTGAAAAACAAGAAGTAAAATGGATTATGATTGTGAATGAAGAACAACCAATTTAGCACAAAGGATTAGGACATGCCATTTTGAGGTTAATCTCATAATTCAAAAGACTTGATTTAGTCAGAGACTTGCCAAAACATAAATACGAATAAGATGTTCTTTATGAGACATGCCAAAAAAGGGAAACACAAAAATCATTTTTTTCATTTAAAAATATTGTTGTCATTTCTAAACCACTTGAACTTTTACATATTTATTGGGGTCTGTAAATACTGCATATGTTAGTGGTAAAAAGTATGCACTTATTATTGGTGATGATTATTCCAAATAGACATAGATAAAGTTTCTTAGACACAGGGGTTACTCACATAAAATTTTTGCTATCTTCTACAAAAAAGTGTAAAATGAAAAAGATTTTTGTATTGCAATAATTCATAATGATCATTTGGGTGAATTTGAAAATAAGATTTTCAAAAACTTATCTGGAGAGAATGAAATTTTACATAACTTTTCGTCTCATTGAACACCTCAACAAAAAAGTGTTGTAGAAAGTAAAAATAGATCTCTTCAAGAAATGACACGCACCATAATTCACGAAATGAATGTTGTTTACCACTTTTGGGCAGAAACACTTAACATTTAATGTTATATTCATAAGAGAATCTATATCTAGCTTATTCTTAATAATACTTCTTATAAACTGTAGCAAGGAATAAAACCCAACATTTCCTACTTTCTTCAATTTGGTTGCATATGTTATATTCTGAATACCAAATAGAATCTTGGCAAATTTGATTAATGGTCTCAAAAGTGTCCCTTTTTGGGATACTTTAAAAGGTCTAAAGCCTAATGAATACTCAACAAAGAAACAATAATTTTTGAGAAATCAATTCATGTCAAGTTTGGTGATAAAAAGCATGACCATAAAAAGTCAAAGCTAACATGAATTGATTCCTCAAAAATCAGTATTTCTTTTGCAGATCTACATATATAAGAGGAACAAGATATATCAGAGGAACCAACAAAACAACATTAATAAATCATAAGATGTGCCTAATAACTAAAGAATAAACAATAATTAACCTCCTGCAAATCAAGATCATTAGGAATCCAAACCTAGATTGAAATCACTACGCCAAAAATGGTATTTTACAGCGCTTTTTTTAAGCCATTTACAGTGCTTTTTCAAAAAATTAAGCGCTGTAGTATCCAGCGCTGTAAAAAGATACAACAGCGCTCTTTAAAATAAAAAAAGAGCTGTAAATCTCTTCTGAAAACGCGCTGCTTGTTGTATTAGTTTTACAACGCTTTTTAAAAAAAGCGCTGTAATAGGTGCATTCCTTTATTTCAATTAGATCTCTTTCTGGGATTATATCAACAATCTCCTTCATAAATCGCAATATACAGTATCCGCAGTCCATGTTGTTAGTTTGACGAGAGCACTATAAAATAAAACATATAAGTCAATAAATATTTGTGCATTGATTGTTAATGAAATTTTAAAGGCATATATTTCAAACCTTTATTGGAATCCGTGTGATTTATTTGATTTTTGCTTCGACACTGTAGCACCCATTTGAGCTCGGAAAACTTGTAAAGCACTATCAAATAAAGCATTAACATACACATTATATATATATGTAAGAAATAAATGAATAAATGAATACAATACCTGAAGAGTGCGAAGAAATATGTAGGGTTCATAGAGTTACGGTTTCGTTTAAGAAGGAACGGCGAAAATGCGCAGAAATACGAACGGTTCATAGGACAGAGTAGGGTTCGCAATGAGAAGAGTACGTAATAATGTTCGTAGAGATAGTAACAAATATGGAGATGATTTCCAATGGAGATGGCTAACAATATTGTTCGTAGGGACAGTAGGGTTCGCAATGAGAAGGATAATGAACAAGAGAAGGACACTGAAACGTAGTGAAGTTTATGTAATACAGAGGAAACTGAAGCGATTTACTATTATATATAAAATTCTATTACAGCGCTTTTTACAGCGTTTTTTAAAAGCCTTTTACAGCGCTTTTCCAAAAAGCGCTCTAATAGGTCCTTTAATTAAGTGAAAGCGCAAGTCTTTTACAACGCTTGTCAAAAAAGCTCTGTAAAAGACCTTCTTTTTTTTTTTTAAAAGTCTTTTACAACGCTTTTCCAAAAAGCGCTCTAATAGGTCCTTTAATTATGTGAAAGCGCAAGTCTTTTACAGCGTTTTTTTACAGCGCTTGTCAAAAAAGCACTGTAAAAGACCTTCTTATTTTTTTTAAAAGCCTTTTACAGCGCTTTTCCAAAAAGCACTCTAATAGGTCCTTTAATTATGTGAAAGCGCAAGTCTTTTACAGCGCTTGTCAAAAAAGCGCTGTAAAAGACCTTCTTATTTTTTTTTAAAAGCTTTTTACAGCGCTTTTCCAAAAAGCGCTCTAATAGGTCCTTTAATTATGTGAAAGCGCAAGTCTTTTACAGCGTTTTTTTTACAGCGCTTGTTAAAAAAGCACTATAAAAGACCTTCTTATTTTTTTTAAAAGCCTTTTACAGCGCTTTTCCAAAAAGCGCTCTAATAGGTCCTTTAATTATGTGAAAGCGCAAGTATTTTACAGCACTTTTTTTACAACGCTTGTCAAAAAAGCGTTGTAAAAGACCTTTTTTTTAAAAAAAAGCCTTTTACAACACTTTTCCAAAAAGCGCTCTAATAGGTCCTTTAATTATGTGAAAGCGCAAGTCTTTTACAGCGCTTGTCAAAAAAGGGTTGTTGTATCCTCCGTTATTTTTAAAATATCATACAACAACACTTGTATTTAATAAGCGTTATAAAAGACGCGCTATAAAATGTCATTTTTGGCATAGTGAATATGAATCTTCTCATCCAAACGATCTAATCATAGGAAGTTAAATAATCAATTACAATCAACATCAAGGTGTTGATTACATTGAAATTTGTGCCCTTTTGGCAAGGTTAGAGGCTATCAAAATTTTACTTTCATATGTAGTTTTTAACAAAATCATTTTGTATCAATTGGATGTGGAAAATTCTTTTTGAAATGGTTACATAAATAAAGAAGTGTATGTGAAATAACCTAATTGATTTGAAGATAATGAATTTCTAGACTATGCTTTCAAATTAAATAAATTTTTGTATGGTCTAAAACAAGCTCCAATAGCTTGGTATGATAGACTAAGCAATTTATTACTAAAAAATAATTTTGAACGAGGTTAGGTTGACACTACTTTATTTAGAAAATCATTTAAGAATGACCTTTTCATTGTTCAAATCTATGTTGATTATATCATTTTTGGTTCTACACGTATGCATCCAACTTGTTCTCTTGATAAGGATGAGTCAGGTAAAAAGGTAGATCATAAGGTATACAGAGGAATAATTAATTATCTCATCTACTTAATTTCCTTAGACTTGATATTATGTTCAATGTGAGTGTTAGAGTCAGATTTCAGCCTCACCCTACATAATCCCATATAACAGATGTTAAGAGGACCTTTAGATATCTGAAAGGTAATATTAATATTGCTATGTATTATAAGTCATCCTCTAAGTTTAGGTGAAAAGGTTTAGGGTTTAGTTACATTCAAAATCGATGAGTTACACTCAAAATCAATGTGTTACTCTAGATATATTTTTACAACAATTTCTTATTTTACATTCAAAGGCAAAATATATAGAGATTAAACATCATTTTTAGAAGTGTTTATGTCTATAAGGGTATTTTAAACATTAAATTTATTTACATTGATCATCAATGAATTGACATATTCAATTTTATGAAGAAAAATCAAAATATTTTGTTTATTAAAGAATGATGTTGAAGTCTTTGATTTTTTGTCCCTAATAAAACAGAGTAAATGGTTAAATGTACATATAATATGTCTCTAATAAAATTGAATTGTCAATCTAAATTCAATTAATCTAAATTCAAAATATAGTTAATCTAACAAGAGAACCATAAAATTATGTGTGAATATTTTAATACAAAAGAAATTAAACAAAATAGAACTATTATTTAGATAGTGGATGAAAATGAATAAATTATATATTTTTTCACATATTTTTACCTTTTTTTAATTCATATTTTTATTTTTATTACAGTTATTATTAAAAATTTAAACATATCTTCTTTTCAATAATTTAAACATATGTTTTATCATAATTAAAATGGTTAACATTTTATAGTGTATATATAATTCAATTCAACTTATTTTCTATAGTAGCACATTTTTAGGAAACATTTAAAAACGTCTTAATGGAGGTTTTGCATATGGGTTGAGTTGACTTTGGTTAAATCTATTATGCGAATAGTTCAAATTTATTTATGTTAGATTGAATTCTTAACGTGTGATTTTTATATCTAACCCAAACCAAACCAATTCGATTATAAAATGGCTTGTTTCATGGGTCATAAATAAAACAATTTTTTCTTTCTAAAAAAAATGCAATTAATTTAAATACTAAAACATCTCAAAATTTATAATGTTATAACTATTTGTCCGCAAGCCACTTTGGAACCATCATTGGTGACTGCTCAATTAATGTTTAGCTTCACACAACCAACAATTGAATTATGCTAAGAAAACTAAGACAGTTAGTAGCATATGTCCCTTTTAGAGTACTCATAGTCTCATCCAATCTCATCTACATTATAAAGATGAAGCCACTACATGCTAATGATCTATAACAATCAACTTGAAGGAACATTGGCGCTATATTCTTAAATATGTGCTCACTTTACTATCTCGATAGACTATTAACTACCACCACAAACATCGTTGGTCAATTTTCTTCCACACAAGCTACTAATCAACCGGCTAATGGTACGTTCGTACGCTCGTCGTTGTGACCTATTTGGACAGTGTATTGGAGTACATGCAATTAGGGGAAATTAATAAAATTATAATCAAATCTAATAAAATAATAACTAACAAGTCTGTACTGCAACAACCTTGCAAGAAAAAAATGAATTCATAATTAGTCTCTTTACAAATATCTAGTTACAAGCTCTATCCATACCAATTTACATCATGATCTACTCATACCACATGATGCTCTTCACATACCAATACAAATGTACATATTTATATATATTAAACTAAAAATGATTTTTCTAACAAAATGATTTTGATTTCAAATAATAGATTTTGTACTGAATATGGAACGGCTACCGACTATAGAATCGCTACCAAATATGGAACGGCTACCGAATATGGAATGACTACTGAGTGATTGCCTAATTGATATACTTTATAATAGGAAATAATATTATTAATAAATAATAATAAAAATAAAACGACTATTGAGTGATTGCAACATTGATAGACTTTAGCAGTTAAGGACAAAGCTTCACCTTTGCATTTGCATTTACATATCATCCAATTAATACAAATGGAAACCACTGAACAATTTATGAAAGTAGATCTTTGAAATGCGCATGTGGAAGGTATGTATCAAAATCCTAAAACAAATTCAATCTACAGGTGGTAACTATTCTCCTCTACGGGAGAGTGAGAGACTAGAGTGAGGGTGAGGCGGCGAAAGTGAGGGTGAACGGCGAGAGTGAAGGTGAGGTGGCGAGAAGCACTTTAACTTCAAATAATATAATAACTATTAAATTTGCTCTCAATTTTCATGTGAACAACTTTAACTTGGAGGTACAGTGAACTTAAGAACACAAATCCTTGACAGCATTTGAAAATGTTAAAAGAAGTTTATTTGTTCATAATTTGTAAAAAATAAATGTTGGATAATATATTAGAATTTAAAATTAAAATTTATTAGTCATATTTAGTAAAATATTGAATATATAAAATAAAATTTTTAAATTATGTTTAATTTAATTAATTAAAATGAAACCGTTGAATCGTCAAAATTTAAATTGATAAATTACAATGGACCTAATTTATTATAATTGAACCGTCGAATCGGAAAAATTAATTTTTATAAATTATAGTTAGTTTATTTAATTAAGATTGAATTGTCTAATTATCATAATTTTTAAATCTAGTGAATTCAAATTAAATAAAATTGAACCGTTAGATCATCCAAATTAGAATTTCTAACTCATAATCACTTCGACTAATTATAATTTTCAGCTAGTTAAATTTCACTGATCAACCAATTTAATGTTAATAATTAAATTCATTATAA
>JBBPBR010000002.1:15411267-15459520 GCA_037974775.1 Cicer pinnatifidum
AACATACAATTTTATGATATAAAACTACCTAAATGTATTAATTACTCATATGTCATTTATTGAATTAAAAATTTAAAGTTGAAAACTAAGTTTTTACAATATTTTATTTCAATTTCAGGAGTGTTAAGCATTTTAATTCATCATTTTTAGTTAAAAATATAAAAAAAAAACAAAATTAAAACTGTCAATTTTTAAACAAAGAGAACTAAAACTGCAATTAAACTTATATTATATAAAACCCCTAAGAGGTAATAATAAAAAATAAAAACACCAACCGCATTCAATCCACACAAATGAAATATACGCTACTCATAAGCAAAAAGAAAAAACCAACCACACTAATTCATTGCTAATTCTACCTTCGTAAACAAACAAATATATTTTGCTAATTCATACTAAAATTTGAGAGTAAGTAAACAACGTGGAAACAAGTAAAACTGCTAAACCAATCGTTTTAGACTTTTGTGAAAAATAAAAAAAATTATTTTATTAAAATCCCTTAAAAAAATAATTTTACTTAATTAAAAATTTCATGTTTTAATATTTTTAAAATTAAAACATAATTTTTTTCTAAATTTAATAGTATCTCAACAATGTTAAATCAATTGAAGAAAAATTATTACATGACATCAATTAAATTAATTTTGTAATATATAAAACTTATTTTAAGTCTTCAAATGGGTTAGGCCAACCTTAATTGAATATAGTCGTAGAGTTTTACAAACATTATCGAGGGAACAATCATTGACCATATTATATATATGTTAATTGGCGAAACAACTACTACATATATATATATATTGGGTATTCAATTATGAGTGGTTAGTCCCACATTGACCAGGAATGGAGGCTGTATTGGATATATAAGGAGAATGACTCATACACCTAATGCCTTAAGGTTTTGGGTTGAGATGTAGTGTATAAGTCTTCCATTAATCCTTGTTTAGCCTATCTCAAATGTTGTGCTCCCCCGGACTTCCTCACATGTGGTATCAGAGTCTGGTTTGGCCGAATGACACCTGATTGAGATGTGGTGTTTAACCCTTCATGATTCGATGAATTTGGATTTGAATAGTAATTGATTGATCAAAATAATTCATTAATCAATTTAAAATCCATTTGAAGTTCTTAAAAATAATTTATCAATTATCCTAGTTTCACTTTATGGATATCTATCAATCTATTTAATTATTATTTTAGTATATGATTAAAGTGTTATAATGTATTGCAACTGATGTTTTGCATCATGATAGATTGTCCAAGTAGATTGGGTTTCAAATTGAAATTGATTGAGCACCTAACAAAAATGGAGCAACATCAAAAAGAGAAATATGCACGAAGAGGAGACTTTGGAAGATGAGGAGAAGAGAGAAAGAGCTTACATGGCATGACATACATAGGAGCTGCAGCGGAGAGAGACTTACGAAGTTGCGCATGAATTGCCACAAATTTAAGAGGAGGGCAGTTTTATTGCAACTGTCGCAAACTATATGTGGCAAATTTTAAATTTTCTTGTAGTGTAATATTATTAAACATAAATACTAATTTTTCAATCTCTTAATTCTTCATGTCTTCTCTTAATTAGGTTTTTTATATGATCAATCAAATAATTAATTTATAGAAAATAATCTTACATTGAATGATCAATCTTTTTTTAATTGTTTTTAGAGGAGGAATTAATAGTTAGAAGGACAATAAATTTCATATAAAACTAGGATTTGATGTATTAAAATCACAAGTAAAACCATGCTCCTAGGTTTTCTCTCGATTGAATTACTTTTACATTGTGAAAAAAGCGCTGTCAAAGGTGGTCCAATTATTTTAAAGCGCATGCCTTTTACAGCGCTTGTGAAAAAAGCGCTGTAAACGCATACGCGAAAGCGCTTCATTTTACAGCGCTTTTTTAAAAAGCGCTGTAAAAGCCTTATAACATTATGCGCATACGTTATATAACCTACAACAGCGCTTGTTTTACAGCGCTTGTGATTAAAAGCGCTGTAAAAGGCTCCGTTATTTTTCAAATACATTTACAACAGCGCTTGTGTTTTGCAAGCGCTGTAAAAGGGGCGCTGTTAAATATCATTTTTGGCGTAGTGCATAAATTTTTGGTAATCTAAATAATATAAAATCTTGATTAGTTGAATAATTGTTAAATTAATCTATGATTTTATGATGATTTTAAATATTATTACATAACAAACTCGTACACTTGTGGACAAAAGACTATGAAAATGTTTATGATCAAATCCCTAAAGAACACGTGAGAAATGACTGTTGGGATACGTATGGTGCAAAAACCAAACTTCATTGGACCACGTTAATAGTTTGATTTAGTTATTAAAAATCACTTTGAAATTAAGTTCAGTGCAATTTTGAACTGGTTTAAACTAATTTATAAATATAAAATAAGTTTAATATTTTGAACAAATTTTTAGTTAAAATTGATTTCAAAATAGTTATTCAAAAAAAAAATTGAAATTCTTTTGATAAAAAATATCAATATTTTTCGAGATAAATAAATGTAAAAAATTTTCCTATAAATTTTATTTTCAAAAAAATAATTTCAAAATTCTTTTGGCAAAAATTTATTACAGAAAAATAGATATAAAAATTTCCCAATAAAAAAAATTGAAGTAAAAAATTTCAATTTTTTTCAAATCAAAAAAATTTCAGAAAAACAAATGTTTTCAATTTTTCTCAAAAAATATTTCAACAAAAAAATTATTTAACTTTTTTTTTTATTTTTTTCAAAAAAAGAAATTTTAAAAGTTTTGTAAGAAAGAAAATCTTATTTGAAGTTAAACATTTTTTAAGTTGTTAAACTGATTTTTAAATTAAATTTAATTAATTAAATTATTTTAAATATGTAGTACAATTAATAAATCATTCAAAAGATTTGATTTTTATGATGCAATAGAATCCAATTTATTAATATGGTTCAATTAACCATATTTTCTGACACCCATAAAAAGGAGGCCACGGATTCTTCAAAGTCTTGTTCCAAAACAAGGTTTATGCACTTGAGGTATTAGGATTGCACAATTTTGGACATGAGGGATACTAGTAGGAAGTGGTAACCTAAACAAGGATACTTGCATATGGTGTACATAAAAATCCCAACGTGGCAAGGAAAAAACTTCAGGTTTTGAAAATTCTAGCAAAGCAAATGTCCCCGCTCATTATTTAATTTTTTGTTACTATTGTAATTATATTTTATTATTATTATTATTATAAAATATTGAAATGGTAAATAATAAAATGTAATCTTAAAAGGAAATTTAGTATTTTTTTGACCGAACTTTAAAATAAATAATATATAGTATATTAAAGTAAATTAAATATTTATATGTGTTTTATTTATTATATTTCTTTTACAATCAATTATATATATACATACACAAGCATTTCAAATTTACTTATCGATTTAAAGAGGATCATTGAAGAAAAGAAAGAACAATGATCAATACACAGAAGTTTATTATAGTAACTTTGATATGGTAGTTTGTCTATGTAGACAATTTACATAAATAGAATTTGAATTTTTTATATATCGGTTTTTTTACCGAATTTTTTATAATATTATAACTTTAGTGCAAATGTCGATTTAAATTTTAAAATAATAATTTCGTATACAACGTTTAATGTTTGACGTTTGTTTTTGGAATTCCTCCTTTAAATATTTTTTTTCTCCTATTGGTCCATTAAATATCAAAATATTCATGTATTGGTCCCATTTTCCATAATGTTGTTGTTATGCAAATCAAAGTTAAGAAAATGATATTTTTAATTTAGTTTTATTAAAAATTAAATTAAATGACTTTTGCACTAAAGTTATAATATTATAAAACTCCATTATTTAAAGACTTGTTTGTGTGGTAAAATCAAAATTATCGTTGTATGTATAGGATCATTTAGAATAACTTTCTTTCTGAATTGGACGAGTTATGAAACCAAAATAACTCTCAAACCAAAAAATAAATAAAACAAAACTAGAACTATCCAGACTAAATCGTTAAGCAAAAAGAATTTTCGCCAAGACATTGCACGGACATTTGCATGTTACTTTTATGGAGGAAGAATTTGTCCACCGTGGGCAAATATTTGTGTTAGTCGCAATTATGAATTTCATTTGGATGTATTTAAATTGAAAAATGTTTAAAATCAAACACATGTTTGATAGGGATGGTAATAAAATCCGCACCTACGAGTATTCATCTGAATCCGTTTGATTTGGGCGGAGAAAATCCGCTTTAATTGGGTACGGGTGCAGATTTTTCCCGACATTAAAATTCGGGGGCGGGGGCACGTTTGGGGGTGGTGATATTCACCTCACACCCGCACCCAATCCTGCCCCGCAAGTATTATTATTATAATTTTTAAATTTTATATACATATATATATATATATATATATATATATATATATATATATAATATTTAATATTTTTTTAAATATTAAAAATTATAATTTTATCTCTATATAAAATATTTTTTAATTTTATTATTATTTAATAATAATTATTTTATTATAATAAATATGATTTTTAAACTTATAATTTTATATATATGAGTGGGTGCGAGTGCGGGCGGAAAAACCCGAGACCCGTAGCAGGCGGGGATGGGTGCCTAAATTTTACACCTGCTAAATGAAACAGGAACTAGTACATATTTTCCCCGATTAGTCGGTGCGGGTGTGGAGGAGGCGAAATCCGCCCCGTCCCGTTGCCATGCCCTACCGTTTGACACTATGGGAGAGAAAATATAGAGATAATAAAGATAAATATAATATAATGGTGATGATGAAAACAAAATTAGACAATATTAGACCTTAAATTATGACAAATAATAAACAACAAATAAATATTAGCATTTAATAAAACAAGATAGAATTTGAAAATTCCAAAACATATAGAATTTGGCTAAGGCGTGCAAAAGAATTAAACTTAAGAGTATTTCGCCATCATAGATAAATTAGTCGGTTAAATTATTCTCATAAGTAATACTTAAAACTTTCTAGGATACAATAATTATTTTTATCCAACGCTGCATGTAAATAGAAAAGATAAATGAATGGTTATTAGAATAACCTCAGTTGTAAGTTGCAAGGAGCGCTATTACAGTTTGGTTAAGATAGTCTAATCCACTATCATGGTTGTTGGCTATTTATTGACAAATTGAGGGACTGATCATCCTTAATCTCTTTTTGATAGTAGACAAAATCATGTTGAATGGAACGTCTTACCGACTATGGACGTGTGTGAAGTTATTAAGCACCCTATGAAAAGGGGTAGGCAACGCTTTTTCGAGAAGGCCGGGTGAAACAAGTTGTGACTAGTATGTTGAATTTGAGTACAAACCTAGTGTGGATTGCTACTCGTACTTTAAGTTTCGAGGACGAAACTAATTTTAGGGGGGTAGTAATGTAAGACCCATAGTTTTTAAATCCTAAATTATACAATTTTAGGATATTTGGTGTGGAATTTCTTAGGCTGTTAGCCCAGTTTTCGGTATTTAGTGAGTTAAAGGCCGAAAATATATTTTTGGAAATTGGATTAAAATTATTTGTCGAAGAATAATTTATTTAGGTTTCGAAGAATTTAATTTTGGGCGGTTTTGTTAAAATATCTCAGGTTGCTGAAAATTGTATTTGACAATTGAGTTGCGACGAGAGTAGATATTTTTATCAAAATAGTTTGAGATGTGAGTGAAGTGATGGATGTGAGAGTTGTTAGATATTTATTTGTTTAGGTTTAATTATTATATATATATATATATATATATATTATATTATTATTATTAGTAATATATATGTATATAAGTATAAGAAAACGAAAGGAAGGAAATAGAAAGGAAAGAGAAAGGAAGAAAGGATAAGAGAGAGAAAAGTGAAAACATTTTCCATCTCCTCCCTCTGCCTCCCTGCTCGCATGGAACATTTTCCCACCCTCTTCCATTTTCGTTCTCCTTGCTTCCTTTGAGTTCGAAAATTGAAACCCAAGGCTAGTGGGTGAGAAAGATCAAGTTCCCAACTCCTTCCTCCTTCTCGGATTCGAAAACGGAGTTAGAGATTTCAAAAACCGTCAAACACAAACCTCCCCGTTTCATCTAGATCTAAGCCTCCTTTCAAGAAGTGATAGAAGGGAAGGTTGCTCACCTCCGTGCTACGGTGCTAGTGGACCAACTTTGGACGCGACGTTGCGAGCGGAGATTTTACCGGATTTACTCGCGGTACCGTAATCGAACGTTAAAGCTAACGTGAAGGTAAGGGCTCCTTCCAAACTTTTAGTTTGCATTTAGGGACTTATCTGTGGTTGTGTGGAAAAGAATTTTGTTAGGGTTGGAGTATTGATTTGGGGAAGATGAATCTAACGCTTTATGGATAAAATCATAGAGTTAGGTTTTGGTTATATTGATGAATGTTTCGTGGGGAATGAATTTAAACTCATTTATGTATGATTTTGAGTAAATGAAACTTGTGTGTTTGAGTGGTGGATTGTGTTGATTTGTGTTCATCGTACTTGGCGTGTTCATACTTGACGTTTGTTGATTGATGTGTTTTGGTGTGAATTATGGATTGAATGTGAATGTATGTTTGAGGTTGTTTTATGTGGAATTTGGAAAACCATTAAGTTAAACGAGTATTAAAAATGGGGATTCTCTTAATGTCTTGTTTACTTAATGTTGTTTTGAAAATCGTTTAAGTTAACTGGGCGTTAAGAATGGGGAATCTCTTAATGTCTTGGTTACTTAATGTTGCTTGAAAATCGTTTAAGTTAACTGAGCGTTAAGAATGGGGAATCTCTTAATGTGTTGGTTACTTAATGTTTATTTTTAAAAATCGTTTCAGTTAAATGAGTATTAAGAATGGGGAATCTCTTAATGATTTGTTTACTGAATGTTTTGTTGTGGAAATCGTTTAAAGTCAAAAGTATATTAAGAATGGGGAATCTCTTAATATGTCTGTTTGCTTAATGTTTTGGTGTGAAAATCGGTTAAGTAAATGAGTATTAAAAATGGGGAATCTTTTAATATCTGCATTTACTTAACAATTGTTGTGAATGGAGTTAGTGTATGCTCATGCATTTCATTTGGTAAATTGTGCTGACCCGTGATAGGTGGCACCTCGGTAAACTGTACTGACCCGTGATAGGTGGTACGTTTACGATTTACTTTTTAGTAAGTTGTGTTGACCCGTGATAGGTGGCACCTCGGTAAGTAGTACTTTGGCCTGTGATAGGCGGTACACTTACGACTTACACTTTTTCTTTTAGTAAATCGTGTTGACCCGTGATAGGTGGCACCTCGGTAAACAGTACTGACCAGTGATAGGTGGTACATTTACGATTTACGCTTTTTAGTAAATCGTGCTGACCCGTGATAGGTGGCACCTCGGTAATTGGTACATCGGCCCGCGATAGGCGGTACAATTATGATTTACGGCCCTTCGAGGAGGGTTTTGGTTTGGAATTCCAAGTCCATGCATTTTGGCATATACGCATTGCATTAGGGTGTTTGACACATGAGCCGTGTTTGATTCAAGTGTATGATTGAATGTTTGAATTTGAGATGTCATTGTGATTGTGATGATATTACTAAGTGTTTTGTTTTGAAATTCTGTGTCAGCGTGTTTGATTGCAAAACTATTTCGAAACTCATGATGTGTGTTATAAGTGCTAAGTGTTATGTTTTGGAATTGTGTGATGGCATGTTTGATTGCAAAACTATTTCGAAACTCATGATGTGTGTTATAAGTGTTAAGTGTTATGCTTTGAAATTATGTGATAGTGTGTTTGACTGCAAAACCATTTCGAAACTCAAGATGTCGTGGTGATTACGCTATAATTGTTAAGTGTGATTGTTTGAATTTGTGTGTAAGTGCTGATTGGTTTTGAAACCCTTTCAAAAGCTGAATTTTGCTGTTTTTCTGCTGCTTTCTGATGTGTATTCGAATACAGCAAGCTGTATTCGAATACATACATGCTATTTGCCACTGATTTACTGTGTAGTCGAATACAGACTGTTGTAGTCGAATACAGACATGTTGTTTTGCTGCTGAATGCTGAAACAGCCTTGTATTCGAATACAGAGATGTTGTATTCGAATACAGTAGTGTTGTTTTGTTAAAAACTTCGTTTTTCAACCTTGTTTATGAATTTTTAGCGTATGGAAACCCTTTTAAGGTGCATGCTAAGTGGAAAGGTATTTTGTTCATTTAAAAACTTAAATGTTATGTGTTAACTGTTAATTTTGGTTGGTGACCCTTTACAACTATTGTGGAAATATGGGCTTTGCCCTCAGATGAGAGCCAGGACCATCCTACCGGTTCGTACCCTGTGGATGGAAATGTAGTTGGGAACACCTGACTAGAGCTATGTTAGGAGGATCTTGCGGGGCGCGTGAAGATCACTCAGGATGTATAGTTTTGTGTAATGATCTGATTAGGTTGACGTATAGGGACTAGATGTCTTTCTTATGGATTGTGTTTATTTTAAATTGGAACATTGTACCTATACTAAATATTGTCAGCATGATATTTTATTTTCGATGGGTTCCATGTACCACTTTTTGATGTGCAAATACTTTGGATTCATTTTTCTAAAACTTTTCCGCTGCTTGTAAATTAGAACGACTTAAATATGTATCCAAAGGTATTTCCTTATTTATTTCTTTGTTTTATGAATTTGTTTTGAAAAAAAAAAAATACAGCCTCTCTTTTGAAAATCAGGGTGTTACATTGTGGTATCAGAGCTTTGGTTTGGTTTTTTTTGGGGGATGTGGAACCTTTGGTTATAGATTGTAGGTCAACCTGTAGGTTGTGAGTCGTTATCTGATCATGTGTCGGGGTAATCGGTCTAAGTTGTCAGATCAGGGGTAGTTATTATGTGTTGATATATTCGAAACTTAGTTTTCGAAATATTTGAAGTGGTGTTATCACTTCTTCTTGATGTTGGTTTTTCGGAAACACTACCTCCAAGAGGGAACGACGTTGCAAGGATGAACGTCAGTAGGGATGATCAAATGGTTGAAGCTAAAAATAACATGGATGTTTTGTTGTTGCACGAACTGCTGCAAAGACTCTGCAGGATCTGGAGAAGAGGAAAAGAGAGATATGTGCTATTAAGTCAAGAGGATTGAAATATTTTCGTCGTTACCATCCTCCAAAGTTCAAGGGTGATGAGAACTCAGGAAAAGAGATGATTAGTGGATTCGAGAAATGGAAAAGATCTTCGAGATGACAAATTGTCCAATAGTCCTGAAGCAAATCATGACAACATGGAATTTATAAAATGGTTCCAAGGACACAGAAGCTATGTGTTGGTGTAAACTCGAAGATGATGAGTATGGATGGATTAACATTAGACTAATAAGGGATTTCAAGTAAAGATCTAAGTTGAGGACTCTTGTTAAGAAAAATATTAGATGTTTTCCTGGTAGATTTTAGGATGAAACTAGATGAAGTTTGACAACCGTCAAAGAGATGTGAACATCATGAAATTGTTGAGAAGATGAGGCTTCCATTTGGAATAACATTCGGTGCTTAGGTGTCAATGAAAGAGACTGGTGTTGATGTTACGGGAGCGTTGCACGTTAGGAGTAAATACTCCTTTGGATTTTTGAGCAATGTTCGGAAAAAATCATGAGTTAAGCCTTGATTTATTTAACTCTATGTTACCCTTAAGTGGGATTTGAAGTATCGAGTACGAGAATACTTCAAGACTGCGGTAGTATAAGTTTTGAGAGTCTATTAAAGGATGGAAATTACTAAGAGGATGTTAATATTTTGATAGGTCGGAAGGATTATTCGAGATTTGATTTGGGACCCTAAGGTGGTTGATTTTTCTTAGTTAATGATTTAAAATCTCGCAAGGTTGGGTGGAGGACCAAGTGATGCTTAAAACTTTCATAATCGAAGGAGTTGAGGCAGACAAGTGATAAATAATTCATGTTAAGGATGGAAGTGTTTGGAGATTTTGAGGATCAAATTTTAGAATCCTATTAAATGATAGGAAGTGAAAAAGAAGAGATGTAACGAATGATTTATGATTTAGTTGTTGGCCTTGGGAAGTCAAGCGTTGAGATTTAAACTGAGTGTTTTAGTGACTAGATGAACAATGAAAGTATGTGGGTCTTTGAGATATTGTACTGAAAAATTTATGTGGATGAAGTTATAGATAATTATTTCTTAGGAAATGCTTATGGGGAACGTTTGAGAAATAATTCTTTAAAACATTCGTATGTTATGATTCTTTCAGTTTATATCTCGGTGAAGGTTGAGAAAGAATAAGAATCCAACGAGTGAACCAAATTTTGGAAAATATGCTAAGAAAACTTGTTGGAGCAGCACATAGAGATCTAGCTTATGACGGTTAAAGATTCAGGAAAGGAATTATCTCACCTATAACTCAGACATTATTATTATAAAGGTATGCCAAGATATAAAGACATTATTTGAGTGCATATCATGGGGATTGTTATTGTGTTCGTCAATCAAAGGAGTTAAATGTTTACTTGATAGGAAACAATTGAACATGAAATGGAAAAGTTTGGTGGGAATTAGTAAGCCTTGATTTATTGGAATCACTATAATGAAGATGTATCAAGGTTTGAGGTAGAAATTTAAGGTTTGTATAAATGGAAAAGTGATGGAGTGAATACAATGCAGTTGACCTGTCATAATGAAAGGATAATCATCAAGTTGCAAATGAAGGACACAGTGAAATTAAGAAGTATCAGAATGAATGTTGGCAGTAGAGGTAGGAGGATTATTTTCGAGTTGTGCATAATTGCGAAGTATGTAAGAAATTTTCTAGTGAAGCGTGAATTTGAGGTGTTAGGCATGAGACAAATGTAGACCTTGATCTGTGAATTAAATTCAAGTTGGATTTTAATGGAAAACGTGACTCTTGAAATGAAGTACTAAACTGGAAGGAAGTTTGTGTGTCCCAAGGGGTATAGTCTTTGGCATGATAACGAAAATATAAGAGGAAGCTTCGATCACCAACATTATGTGGGGATGGAATTATTAAATTTATAGCTGGAATAACCTACTGATAAGAACAGTACAGTTTGACGTAGTTGTACAACTTAAGAAAAATCGAGGATTAGTGGACAAGGAAGAAATTTAGGAGTTCTCGGATGTAGTGATTGTTCTGTGCTCAGTGTGTTGGGGGTCATTCTAAGTGTTCCAGTTTGGTACCAAATGGATGTTTCGTACCAAGTGGATGCAAATGAGACTACGTGACATAGGTATGGGATATTTTACTTCGTCGACAGGATCAAAGTTATAGGAAAATAAGGGAAACTCAATGGACTTTGAGAAGATTGTTGACTGCTTGTACATTAGAATAACCTCAGTTGTAAGTTGCAAGGAGCGCTATTACAGTTTGGTTAAGATAGTCTAATCCACTATCATGGTTGTTGGCTATTTATTGACAAATTGAGGGACTGATCATCCTTAATCTCTTGTTGATAGTAGACAAAATCATGTTGAATGGAACGCCTTACCGACTATGGACGTGTGTGAAGTTATTAAGCACCCTATGAAAAGGGGTAGGCAACGCTTTTTCGAGAAAGCCGGGTGAAACAAGTTGTGACTAGTATGTTGAATTTGAGTACAAACCTAGTGTGGATTGCTACTCCAACTTTAAGTTTTGAGGACGAAACTAATTTTAGGGGGGTAGTAATGTAAGACCCATAGTTTTTAAATCCTAAATTATACAATTTTAGGATATTTGGCGTGGAATTTCTTAGGCTGTTAGCCCAGTTTTCGGTATTTAGTGAGTTAAAGGCCGAAAATATATTTTTGGAAATTGGATTAAAATTATTTGTCGAAGAATAATTTATTTCGGTTTCGAAGAATTTAATTTTGGGCGGTTTTGTTCAAAATATCTCAGGTTGCTGAAAATTGTATTTGACAATTGAGTTGCGACGAGAGTAGATATTTTTATCAAAATAGTTTGAGATGTGATTGAAGTGATGGATGTGAGAGTTGTTAGATATTTATTTGTTTAGGTTTAATTATTATATATATATATATATATATATATATATATATATATATATATATATATTATTATTATTATTAGTAATATATATGTATATAAGTATAAGAAAAGGAAAGGAAAGAAATAGAAAGGAAAGAGAAAGGAAGAAAGGAAAATAGAGAGAAAAGTAAAAATATTTTCCATCTCCTCCCTCTGCCTCCCTGCTCGCGTGAAACATTTTCCCACCGTCTTCCATTTTCGTTCTCCTTGCTTCCTTTGAGTTCGAAAATTGAAACCCAAGGCTAGTGGGTGAGAAAGATCAAGTTCCCAACTCCTTCCTCCTTCTCGGATTCGAAAACGGAGTTAGAGATTTCAAAAACCGTCAAACACAAACCTCCCCATTTCATCTAGATCTAAGCCTCTTTTCAAGAAGTGATAGAAGGGAAGGTTGCTCACCTCCGTGCTACGGTGCTAGTGGACCAACTTTGGACGCGACGTTGCGAGCGAAGATTTTACCAGATTTACTCGCGGTACCGTAATCGAACGTTAAAGCTAACGTGAAGGTAAGGGCTCCTTCCAAACTTTTAGTTTGTATTTAGGGACTTATCTGTGGTTGTGTGGAAAAGAATTTTGTTAGGGTTGGATTATTGATTTGGGGAAGATGAATCTAAGGCTTCATGGATAAAATCTTAGAGTTAGGTTTTGGTTATATTGATGAATGTTTCGTGGGGAATGAATTTAAACTCATTTATGTATGATTTTGAGTAAATGAAACTTGTGTGTTTGAGTGGTGGATTGTGTTGATTTGTGTTCATCGTACTTGGCGTGTTCATACTTGACGTTTGTTGATTGATCTGTTTTGGTGTGAATTATGGATTGAATGTGAATGTATGTTTGAGGTTGTTTTGTGTGGAATTTGGAAAACCATTAAGTTAAACGAGTATTAAAAATGGGGATCTCTTAATGTCTTGTTTACTTAATGTTGTTTTGAAAATCGTTTTAAGTTAACTGGGCGTTAAGAATGGGGAATCTCTTAATGTCTTGGTTACTTAATGTTGCTTGAAAATCGTTTAAGTTAACTGAGCGTTAAGAATGGGGAATCTCTTAATGTGTTGGTTACTTAATGTTTATTTTTGAAAATCGTTTCAGTTAAATGAGTATTAAGAATGCGGAATCTCTTAATGACTTGTTTACTGAATGTTTTGTTGTGGAAATCGTTTAAAGTCAAAAGTATATTAAGAATGGGGAATCTCTTAATATGTCTGTTTGCTTAATGTTTTGGTGTGAAAATCGGTTAAGTAAATGAGTATTAAAAATGGGGAATCTTTTAATATCTGCATTTACTTAACAATTGTTGTGAATGGAGTTAGTGTATGCTCATGCATTTCATTTGGTAAATTGTGTTGACCCGTGATAGGTGGCACCTCGGTAAACTGTACTGACCCGTGATAGGTGGTACGTTTACGATTTACTTTTTGGTAAGTTGTGTTGACCCGTGATAGGTGGCACCTCGGTAAGTAGTACTTTGGCATGTGATAGGCGGTACACTTACGACTTACGCTTTTTCTTTTAGTAAATCGTGCTGACCCGTGAAAGGTGGCACCTCGGTAAACAGTACTGACTCGTGATAGGTGGTACGTTTATGATTTACGCTTTTTAGTAAATCGTGCTGACCCGTGATAGGTGGCACCTCGGTAATTGGTACTTCGGCCCGCGATAGGCGGTACAATTATGATATATGGCCCTTCGAGGAGGGTTTTGGTTTGGAATTCTGAGTCCATGCATTTTGGCATATACGCAACGCATTAGGGTGTTTGACACATGAGTCGTGTTTGATTCAAGTGTATGATTGAATGTTTGAATTTGAGATGTCATTGTGATTGTGATGATATTACTAAGTGTTTTGTTTTGAAATTCTGTGTCAGTGTGTTTGATTGCAAAACTATTTCGAAACTCATGATGTGTGTTATAAGTGCTAAGTGTTATGTTTTGGAATTGTGTGATGGCATATTTGATTGCAAAACTATTTCGAAACTCATGATGTGTGTTATAAGTGTTAAGTGTTATGCTTTGAAATTATGTGATAGTGTGTTTGACTGCAAAACCATTTCGAAACTCAAGATGTCGTGGTGATTACGCTATAATTGTTAAGTGTGATTGTTTGAATTTGTGTGTAAGTGCTGATTGGTTTTGAAACCCTTTCAAAAGCTGAAAAATGCTGAATTTTGCTGTTTTTCTGCTGCTGTCTGATGTGTATTCGAATACAGCAAGCTGTATTCGAATACAAACATGCTATTTGCCACTGACTTACTGTGTAGTCGAATACAGACATGTTGTTTTGCTGTTGAATGCTGAAACAGCCTTGTATTCGAATACAGAGATGCTGTATTCGAATACAGTAGTGTTGTTTTGTTAAAAACTTCATTTTTCAACCTTGTTTATGAATTTTTAGCATATGGAAACCCTTTTAAGGTGCATGCTAAGTGGAAAGGTATTTTGTGCATTTAAAAACTTAAATGTTATGTGTTAACTGTTAATTTCGGTTGGTGACCCTTTACAACTATTGTGGAAATCTAGGCTTTGCCCTCAGATGAGAGCCAGGACCATCCTACCGGTTCGTACCCTGTGGATGGAAATGTAGTTGGGAACACCTGACTGGAGCTATGTTATGAGGATCTTGCGGGGTGCATGAAGATCACTCAAGATGTATAGTTTGTGGAATGATCAGATTAGGTTGACGTATAGGGACTAGATGTCTTTCTTATGGATTGTGTTTATTTTAAATTGGAACATTGTACCTATACTAATATTGTCAGCATGACATTTTATTTTCGATGGGTTTCATGTACCACTTTTTGATGTGCAAATACTTTGGATTCATTTTTCTAAAACTTTTCCGCTGCTTGTAAATTAGAACGACTTAAATATGTATCCAAAGGTATTTCCTTATTTATTTCTTTGTTTTATGAATTTGTTTTGAAAAAAAAAAAAAATACACCCTGCTTTTGAAAATCGGGGTGTTACACCTATGGCCTGACCTAGCCTAGCCTATTTAATAAAAAGGCTAGGCTCAGGCTATTTTTAAAGCATATTTATTTAAATAGGTTAGGCTCAGGCTTATAAAAAAGCCTATTAGGCCTGACAGGTCGGCCTATATATATTTATTTTTTATTAATATTATTTTTTATTATTATATTAATAATATTATTTTCTATTTTAAATTTTATCAATTATGCAATCACTTAGTAATCATTACATATTCAGTAGTTGTTCCATATTCGGTAGCGATTCTATATTTGGTAGTCGTTTCATAGTCGGTAACAATTTAATTAGCCAATCACTCAATAGTTGTTCCTTATTTGTTTAAGAGGTAATAATGGTTGCGTTTAAAAAGGCTTTTTAAAAGGCTTCCAGGTCAGGCCAGACTATTAAAAAGGTCAGGTCAGGCCGAAAAAAAAGCCTATGATAAGCCGTAGGCCAGGCTTAGGCCGAAAAAATAAATCGTAGGCCAGGCTCATGCCTTTTAAAGCCTGGTCTGGCCTGGCCTATCCCACCCCTAGTTATTACAAACACAAACACCCAATATTTTTTTAAAAGATATATGATGATTACTTTTTTTTTCGTATCTTAAAAACGAGGAACAATTATGTGTAAATTTTTTGTAGGTATTTATACATTTTATCTATAAAAAAAAATTAATAAAAATAGCGCTCTCGTTTTCTACCGCCAAAGCTCACCCAGATACGGTTACAACCTGGCAGGTCCACATTGTTAATAATTAAAAGAGGAAGAAGATAGACAACTAAGAGACAACCACTCTAAGGTTTCATAGCATAGAATGAACAAAACTATAGTTAATAGGGTTACAATGAGTATATATACAAAAGAATAGAAATGTCTAAAGTACCCTTATTACTAATATATAATAATATTATCTAACATATCCCCTCAAACTCACGATGCATTAACATTGAGCATCGAGAGTTTGTCAACTTAAAAACGGAAATGTTTAATGGAATGCATCTTTGTGAACAAATCAACAATCTGTAAAGAAGAAGACGCAAACGGTAGAGTAATGGTTCCATGCTGAAGATGATGACGAATAAAGCGACAATCAATCTCAATATGTTTGGTGCGTTCATGAAAGACCAAGTTTGGAGCAATTTGAATAGCACTCTTGTTATCGCAGTGCATCGGAGTTGGCTCAGAAAGAGAGATACCTATATCAGACAAAAGCCAATGCAACCAAATTATTTCAGCGGTAGTGGATGCCATAGCACGATACTCAGCTTCTGTAGAGGAGCGAGAGACAATGTCTTGTTTCTTACTCTTCAAAGAAATAAGAGAGTCTTCGATACAAAACCCTATGGTGGATTTACGATATGTGGTGTCACCAACCCAATCAGCATCAGAATAAGCTCGTAACTCTAATAAGGATGATGATGGAAATAGAAGGCTTTGAAATTGAGTTCCTCGAAGATAATGAAGAATAATACGAACAACTGTTGTCCAATGTACTGTAGTGGGAGAGACAACAAACTGACTAACAACATGAACAACATAAGCAATATCATGTATGGTAATCGTAAGATACACTAAACTGCCAACCAAAGTACGATACAATGTAGAATCTGGTAAAGGAACACCATTCGAGGGAACATATTTCACATTCAACTCAATAGGAGTATATGTTGCTCTAGTATTAGAAAGACGAGCCTGGTAAAGAATGTTGGCAATGTACTTGGATTGAGAAAGAAGGTAGCCTCTAGGAGAGTTGGCAACTTCAATCTCCAAGAAAAAGCGAAGAGTTCCCAAGTCCTTCATCTCAAACTGTTTGGCTAATTGCAATTTCAACTCATTGATTCCACTAACATCATCACCTATAATAATCATATCATCAACATATAGAGAAAGTATAATGCGACCATAAGTGGTAGACCTTATAAACAATGCAGAATCATGTTCACTAGAGCGGAAACCAAGAGAAGTGATCACAGTAGAGAATTTCTCAAACCAAGCTCGAGGAGCCTGTTTAAGACCACATAGAGCCTTTTTTAACTTACATACTTCCCCTTGATTATGAGAAACTCCTTGTGGGGGGACCATATAGACTTCTTCATGAAGCTCACCATTTAAAAAAGTATTTTTGACATCCATTTGGGAAATATGCCATTGACGAACAGATGGAACTGCAATAAGAGTACGAATAGTGGTCATCTTGGCTACAGGAGCAAAAGTTTCTTCATAATTCATACCATATTGTTGAGAGAAACCCTTAGCAACAAGACGTGCTTTGTAGCGCTCAATTGACCCATCAGACTTAGTTTTGATCTTTTATACCCAACAAGACCCAATAACACATTTTCCAGGAGGAAGAGGCACTAATTCCCAAGTATTGGTTTTGTGCAATGCAGATAATTCTTCTGCCATAGCCTGCTGCCAAAGAGGATCAAGAACGTCCTCTTTATAGGAAGAGGGCTCAGACAAACTGTGAATAGAGGTTAAGAAAGAAACAAACGAAGTTGAGTAAGTGGAATAGACAAAATAAGGTAACTAAGTAGACTTACGTTGACGAGAGCGGTAATGAGGAGGATCAACAATCACAGAAGGTGGTTGGACAGCCGGGGGGACAAGAGGAATGTCATCATGTGGAGTATTAGTATTTGTCCTGCAATTCTCAACATTACAATCACTAGAAGCATAATCATTAGGACCAAATGGATCAATATGGGTTGGTTCAAAATTCTTAGTAATCTGAGAATCAGAGGAAATAGAGTAAAAAGGGATATGCTTAAGAAAAACAACATTACGAGATACATAAAGTTTTCTTGCATGAGAATCATAGCAATGGTAACCCTTTTGACCATCCCCATAACCAAGAAAAACACACATGGCTGAACGAGAAGACAACTTACTGCGCTCTACTTGAGGGCGAAGAACAAAACAAGTAGAACCAAAAACTTTCAAAGAATAGTAATCAGGGGTAGAAGCATACAATTTTTCAAAGTGAGACAAACTTGATATGATAGAGGGTGGAATTCTATTAATAGCATGAACAACAGTAAGAACTGTTTCTCCCCAAAACTCACTAGGAACTGAAGCGGACAACAAAAGGGAACGAGCAGTCTCTATAATATGACAGTGTTTCCTTTCAGCAACTCCATTTTGTTGAGGAGTACCAGTACAAGATGTTTGGTGGAGGGTGCCATCATAAGAAAGTAATTCAAAAAAATTATTAGAGGTATATTCACCACCTAAATCACAACGAAAACACTTTATAACATAATTATGTTGAGTTTTGACCATTGCATGAAACATATGATAAATGTCAAAAAATTCAGATCGGTTTTTCATAAGATAAACCCAACAATAACGAGTGTAATCATCAATAAAAGAAACATAATATCTAGATCAACCTTTGGTGAGAACTGGTGAGGCACCCCAAACATCAAAGTGAACTAAATCTAAAGACGCATGTGAAACGGAAACACTTTTACTAAATGGTAAAGCTAGAAGTTTAGCAAGTTTACAACCACAATAATTTGAGATATCACAGGTTTGTAACTTTCCTAAGGCTCCATTAGAAGCCAAATATTTTAATCTAGAAGTAGAAACATGTCCAAGGCGGGAATGCCATACATAAAAACTAGAAGATAAGGAATTCAAGCGAAAACTAGATAATAAGTCAGCAGTAGTTGTTGAGGCTGCAGTACCTGGAGTCGCAGGTCATCCAAAACATAAAGTCCCCCTTGTCTATGACCTGTCCCAATCAGCCTTCCGGAATGTGGATCCTTCACACAACAAGAAGTGGAAGAAAACATAACCGAATAACCGAGATCACATATTTGACTAACAGAAGCAAAGCTCAAAGTAAGATTAGGAATATAATGAACATCAGAAAGAGACATGTTAGGTGTCGAGACAGAACCAACACCTGTTACTTGCATAGGAGTGTCATTAGCAGTCATAACTGACACAGACGAGACAGGTTTCACAGACACAAAAGATTTATCATTGTATGTTATATGATGAGATGCTCCCGAATCAAGAATCCATATGGAAGGAGATATACATGACATACTAGAGGAGTTCAAACAATTAGAAGAGGTGGCAGACATGGCATGTGATTGAGTGGCAAAAAGTTTTTGAAGTTGTTCTACAATATCAGATATTTGGGAAGCAATCTCAGATGAGTATACAAAACCAGAACTAGAGACAATGGTACGAGGAGCAGAAGCAACAACATTAGATGATGGTCCCCTAAAATTATTCTTATGTGCTCTCCCCAATTTCGGACAATGTTCTTTCCAATGTGCTTGAAGATAATCATCCTTAGCACCAGCCATAACAAATAATGACAGAAAAATACGACAAACACATTCAATGAGACAAAATAAATTAGGGATAATTTGGTGCTGTACGAGCATGATTTCACCCCCAACAGATGTTGTTACACCGACCCGACCGTTGAAGACATGAATGTTGCGAACTGCTGTCCAAAATCGAGAATAGGGTTACTCTTCTCTTTTCTCTTTTGATGGTTGTCTTTCCTATCAAAATAGTCTCTCTCTTCTTTATAATAGATCTCAAAATCAACCAAAGCTCTTTTATACCATGTTAACAATGAAAGGGGGAAGAAGATAGACAATCAAGAGACAACCACTCTAGGATTTCATAACATAGAATGAACAAAACTATAGTTAATAGGGTTACAATTAGTATATATACAAAAGAATAGAAATGTCTAAAATACCCTTATTACTAATATATAATAATATTATCTAACACACATGAGTTAGGGAACAAATTTTCTAAATTCATTAAAAATTTCTATGTTGATATCAAAATAAAAATATGAATATTATAATTACAAATATATATATATATATATATATATATATATATATATATATATAGGTATCAAATTTCGGTAATTTTATTTATTGTTTACTTAAACTGTTAAATTTAAAATTTGCATTTATATATATTATTTTTGACAATTTGTAAATTATAGTATATATCATTTGAAAATTGGAGAATAAATACCTTCAATACTACATAATTAGTGATAGCTATAATCTGTATAGAAACAATAGGAAAAAAAAAATGAGAAAAATAGAAAATAAGAGATAAACTAAAATTATATACATTAAATATTAAAATGTAATATGTATAAGTGTGTCTGTATAACTACAAGACTTTGAATTGGCTCACTGGTTAAGTTTTGGAATTTACATTCAATTATTAGGTTCAATTCCTCCTACCAAAAAATTTGTTGAGTTGTGTGAAAAAGTACACTTTTTAGTGTTTGCATTTGACAACATCATACACATGTTTTACGTATCTTTTAAGTATTTATTTATGTTTGTTTTTGTAGTTTTTATCCAACATTGTGAGGTACTTAAATAAATTGTTCCCTTTTGATTCTTAGATTAATTACGTACGTATGTTTTTCATTTATTCACTAATTAGATATTTTGCGTAGTTTTGTGTTAATTTTTTTATTCCACGAATGTTTTTCATTTATTCACTAACTAGATATTTTGCGTAGTTTTGTGTTAATTTTTTTATTCCGCGAAACAGGTTGATCGTTTAAGTAGAACAGTTCTACTAAAGTTTAGAAGTTATTATTACATTGTCTAATGATAAAATGATTACAAATTGCAAATATTATTTTATTACTATTATATATGAGTTACTTCGTTTAATAACTCATTGTCAACGATAAATTACACTGATCCAATCGTTCATTATGTTAGAACCAATTTTTTTTAAGAACTATGACCTTTACTTGTTTTGATGATAACAAAATTATTTTGTGGGAACAATTTAAAGCACAAAGATTTTGTTTAAGTGTGCAGATCAAATTATTGTACAAATCTTTGTACTGCATCCTCTGATGTATTATCTAAGTTAAAGAAACATCAAGACTCTGCTCTGATTTTTGTATTCTAAGTCTAGTGAATGCACTTTAAAATGTGCCTTGAGTGACACTATCTAATACAAGAAATGCTTTCATTGCATCTAATCGTCTGCCTTCATTCAAAAGTCATCGTTTTGATATAAAAGTCGACACTCAAGATAGTTAATACTCTAATCAAAGTAATCGCTTTGAAGTAACAAGCTCTGAAAAAATTCAAAGCGATAAATAGTCAATGTTCTGAAGAAGACAAATTTGCGTGTCATCAACTTAACACCTTGAATATGTTCTTTGTCTGAAGGTCTATTTGACATACTCTGATCACGATATCCTCTATTCTTTTTGTTTCTATATCACGATACGCATAATCTATTACAAGGACTATTTTGAGACAAGCTTTAATGGTGAATCATTCTCTGAAAGATTTAATAAAAACTATCACGATTCATGATAATTTCTTGCAAAAAGGACAACAGTCAAAAAATCTAAAGTTCTCAATAAAGTTATCAAAAAATCTAAAGTTCTCAAAATATTTAAAGTTCTCAATAAAATCTAAATTCAACCATAGAACAACATACCACAATAAGAACAATACAGTCGTCTTGTTGTTTTGTTTATCTAAGTACTAAGAAACAATCTTTTGAGAATACAACTTTGTAAACACCCTCTAGTGAGAGTTTTTCAGAAATCCTTAAACCTTTCGTTTTTGTAACCTAGTCCAATAGTGATTGCATTCTCCAATTACTTGATTGTACTAAGTTAGAAGGCATTCAGTGAAAGTTTGATTTAGTTCTTGAATTAGTGAATTAAATCCTTGAGGTTGAAGAGATTGGACGTAGCTATTGTGTTGGTGGTAAACAAGGATAATTTAGCTGCGTTGTTTTGTACTTTTGTTTATATTTTCTATTTTCATCACTTTGTTTTAATCTTGTTAAATTTTTTTTTTTTTATTTGAAACACAATTCAACCTCTCTTTCATGTGTTAATCTTTCTACAAATGATTTACACAATATATTAATGATCAAGCACACAATTTTATATAAATATGAAATTTGAAGCTATGTAATCTAGTCATTGATACTTACTTACATTTATTAAAAGCTTGTTATACGTTCATTTGAAATTATTTAATGAAATATCAAATAGTTTTAAAGTTGTATAAAAATTTATGGAGTTGATCTATACAATAATAACTTTTGATTTGATGGTTTCATTGGTGAAAATTATTGTTGATATTGAGTAACTAAGGGGAGTAACTTATTACAAAATTACTCTAGAAGATATTATTGTGTAGATCCTAAAATCTTACTTGGAGTTAGGTAAACTATTGATTTTATGACTTGGAAAAAAAAATTGGGTTGGTCATGAAATATTAACTTTTAAGTGTGGGGTGGTGTACAAGAGAATGAAAAGTAGAAAACTATTGAAGGAAAAAAAATACAAAAAAATATGTTATCTTGCTAAGTAGTAATTGGATGCTCCTTAAAATATAATTCATGTCAAAAAGTAAAATGATGCAATATTCCATTAATTTGTAATTAGGTGATTCTTAAAACATCATTGATGTCAAAAAGAGGAGTGCACACCTACAAAATTTGTGAATTAAATCAGTTTTCTACTCTCTTGTACTTTGCATGCTAATAAGTTGTCATAGTCGTAGTCTTAATATAAATGAGAAGTAGGTTTGTAAAACTCGAAGTAATAAGCCTATTATCTCAAATTACATGCCATCACTTCGGTCTCATTACAACTCTTAAAGAGATTTAACAATGTATGTGTATTTTACTTTGAGAATTTGTTTTTAAAACATTCAAACATGTGGTAGGATGATGCATGTTTTCAATTTGAGTGATCATCCTATTTAAATACTTGAGATTGTGAGAAAGTTAAAAGAGAGTTGGATTTGATAAATGCATCTTATGTAACACCCCAAATTTTATAATTAACTATTATATTAATTAAATAAGATTTTAAAGAATTAATTTAGTATTTAATGTTTTTCAGAATAAATGTTGATAGATATTCTGATTTGTTTTCTTTACATGTATGTTTTTTATTGTGTGATAAATTTTATTCATATATAATTTATTGGTTAATATAAATTGCAAATATTTATTTATTCTATTTATTTATTTTTGAAAATTAAAGTATTTTAGTATGAGTGGGGAACAAGATTTTACCTATAGAATAAGATTTTAGTGATCATTTGGATTTTATGGCAGTTGTCCTTTATGATTTAAGCTTTTGAGACCTTAGTTTCAAGAAACAAATAAGATTTTGGTATTCCTCTTATAAAACATTCAATAAGTACTACCCATTGTGCATTTTGGTGAAGCTCACATTGGACCCTATACGTGCTTTAGTGCGTGCGTGAGGCTTTTTCTAAATATCCTTTTTAATGTCTTTTTAATGTCCCTTTTATGTCTCTTTATAATAGGTCATATTATCATGTTTAGCAAAAGATAAGTTAATCCATCAGTTGTAGGATATGTTGATTTTGATTATGAAGGTGATATAGGTGATAAAAGCTCTAACATAATGTCTAGCATATGATCGTGTTCCTCTAATAACGTTGACAAACAAATGATTTTCTGCCTCTAGTTAATTATGTATTCTCTGATGAAAGTGAATGCACTAATAAAAGTCAATGCTCAAAATAAGACAAATATTTTATGCATCCTCTAATAAACACCCTGATTCTGTTATTTTTCTAAAGGTTTATGAGACATGCTCTGATCATCGTAACCTCTGCTCTTTCTTTCTTCACAATAAAAGAACTTGTCATATGCAAAAAAACATGGAATGCCAAAACACATTTCAAAACTAACAAACCAAGATCTAACTAAATGCGGGTACCTAAGAATAAAACAAATTATCTTGAAGATATACTTAGCAACATATTTAAAAACACCATTAATTGTACATGGAAAATGGATGCTTACGATCTGACCCTCAAGAATGGAGGATTCATAGGTTTTTGGGTTGGTTATAAGGGTAAGATCATTAGGTCCAACACAATAGGTAATGGTTTTGTTCCCTTTATTAAAAATGTTTTACTTGTAAAAGGACTAATGCATAACCTACTAAGAATACGTCAATTAAGCTATAGTGGTTATGATGTTATCTTCAATCAAAATTCATGTAAGGCAATAAGTCAAACAAATGGATCAATACTATTTACTGTACAAAGGAAAAACAATATTTACAAAATAAATTTATTAGATTTTGAAAAACAAGAAGTAATATGGCTTAGGTTTGTGAATGAAGAACAACCAATTTAGCACAAAGGATTAGGACATGCCATTTTGAGGTTAATCTCAAAGTTGAAAAGTCTTGATTTAGTCAGAGGCTTGCCAAAACAGAAATACGAATAAGATGTTCTTTGTGAGACATGCCAAAAAAGGGAAACACATAATAACACTTTTTTTCCTTTAAAAATGTTGTTTCCACTTCTAAACCACTTGAACTTTTACATCTTTATTTATTGGACTCTGTAAATATTGCATATGTTAGTGGTAAAAAGTATGCACTTGTTATTGGTGATGATTATTCCAAATAGACATAGGTAAAGTTTTCATAATCTTCTACAAAAAAGTGTAAAATGAAAAAGGTTATTGTATTGCAATAATTTGTAAAGATCATTTGGGTGAATTTGAAAATAAAATTTTCAAAAACTTATTTGAAGAGAATGAAATTTTACATAACCTTTCGTCTCCTTGAACACCTCAACCAAAAAGTGTTGTAGAAAGAAAAAATAGATCTCTTCAAGAAATGGCACGCACCATAATTCACGAAATGAATGTTGTCAAACACTTTTGGGCAGAAACACTTAAAATTGCATGTTGTATTCATAATAGAATCTATATCTGGCTTATTCTTAATGATATTTCTTATAAACTGTGGAGAGGAAAAAAAAACCCAACATTTCTTACTATCATCAATTTGGTTGCATATGTTATATTCTGAATACCAAATAGAATCTTTGCAAATTTGATTCATGGTCTCAAAAGCGTTCCTTATTGGGATACATTGAAAGGTCTAAAGCCTATAGAAAACTCAACAAACATACAATAATTTTTTAGGAATCAATTCATGTCAAGTTTGGTGACAAAAAGCTGGACCACAAAAATTCAAAGCTAACATGAATTGATTCCTCAAAAATCAGTATTTCTTTTGCAAATCTACATATATAAGAGGAACAAGATATATCAGAGGAACCAACAAAAATAACATTCAATGAATCACTAGATGTGCCTAATAACTCAAGAGTAAACAATGATGAACCTCCCACAAATGAAGATCATTAAGAATCCAAACCTAGATTGAAATATGAATCTTCTCATCCAAACGATCTAATCATAGGAAATCAAATAATCATTCGAAAACCATATCCATTTTTATAGAAACATCTATGTTTGGAATACTATCTAAAATCATACCTCCAACAATAAACGAAGTCATTTCAGATCATTGATGGATAATGTATATGAAAGAAGAGTTAAATCAATTCAAAAGAAATGACGTATTGGATCTTGTCCCCAAACCTAAAGAAAAGAGGTCAGTTGGAACCAAGTGGGGTTTTAGAAACAAACTGAATGAGAAAGGTCAAGTGATTAGAAATAAATCTAGACTTGTAGCTCAAGGATATAATCAACATCAAGGTGTTGATTACATTGAAATTATTGCCTTTGTGGCAAGGTTAGAAGCTATCAAAATTTTACTTTCATTTGTAGTTTTTAAGAAAATTATTTTATATCAAATGGATGTAGAAAATTCTTTCTGAAATGGTTACACAAATGAAGAAGTGTATGTGAATCAATCAAATGGATTTGAAGATAATGAATGTCTAGACTATGCTTTCAAATTAAATAAATTTTTGTATGGTCTAAAACAGGCTCCAATAGCTTGGTATGATAGACTAAACTTTATTACACAAAAATAATTTTGAACGAGGTTAGGTTGACACTACTTCATTTAGAAAATCATTTAAGAATGACCTTCTCATTATTCAAATCTATGTTGATGATATCATTTTTGGTTCTATTAACGGCATACTCTGCCAAGATATTTCTAAGTTAATGCAGAATAAATTTTATATGTGCATGATGGGAGAATTAAAATACTTTCTTAGAATTCAAATTCATGAAAACCCAAAAGTTGAACTCATTCATCAACACAAATACACATGAGAGTTTCTTAAGAAATTTAAAATGGATGTATGTAAGTCTATGTCTACACTTATGCATCCAATTTGTTCTCTTGATAAGGATGAGTCAGGTAAAAAGGTAGATCACAAGGTATACAGAGGAATAATTAATTATATCCTCTACTTAATTACCTCTAGACTTGATATTATGTTTAGTGTGTGGGTTAGTTTCAGATTTCAGTCTCACCCTAAAGAATCCCACATAACAGATGTTAAGAGGATCTTTAGATACTGAATGGATATTAATATTGGTATGTATTATAAGTCATCCTCTAAGTTTAGGTTAAAAGGTTTACTTGATTCTGACTTTGTTGAAGACAAGCTAGAAAGGAAACATTCCTTTGTGAGAATCTAATCTCCCAGTCAAGCAAAAGACAAAGGACTATTGTTTTATCAACAACAAAAAGTATAATATACTTTAGCAGTAGGTTGTAACACTTAAATTTTGTGTATGAAGTATTAACTAGAAGATTTCAAAATCAATAAGTAACATTCATATCTTTTGTGATAGTACTTCAGCTATATTTGTAATCAAATGTCTTGTTTTACATTCAAGGGCAAAATATATAGAGGTTAAACATCATTTTTATAAGTGATTTTGTCTAAAAGGGTATTTTATACATTGAATTTATTTAAATTGATCATCAACGAATTGACTTATTCAATTTTATAAAGAAAAATTAAAATATTCTGTTTATAAAAGAATGATGTTGAAGTCTTTGATTTTCTGTCCCTTGTAAAACAAAGTAAATAGTTAAATACATATATGATATGTCTATTATGAAATTGAATTGTCAATCTAAATTCAATTAATCTAAATGGAAAATATAGTTAATCTAACAATAGAGCCCTAAAACTCTGTTTGAATATTTTAAAACAAGGGACATTAAACGAAATAGAACTATTATTTGGATAGTGAATGAAAATGAATAAATAATACATTTTTTCACATGTGTTTACCTTATTTATTCAACCTTTTTTTAATTCATATTTTTATTCTTATTACAGCTATTATTTAAAATTTAAACATATCTTCTTTTCATTAATTTAAACATATCTTTTATCAAACTTAAAATGGTTAACATTTTATAACGTATATATAATTCAATTCAATTTATTTTCTATAGTAGCACATTTTTAGGAAATATTTAAAAATGTTTGTATGGAGGTTTCTCATACGAAGTAGGGTGTTTACGGGTTGAGTTGAGTTGACTTTGGTCAGATCTATTATGCAAATAGATCAAATTTATTTGTTTTAAATTTAATTCTTAACGTGTGATTTTTATATCTAACCCAAACCAAACCAATCCGATTATAAAATGGTTGGTTTCAGGGGTCCTAAATAAAACATTTTTTTTCTAAAAAAATGCAATTAATTTAAATGCTAAAACATCTCAAAATTCATAAAATTATAGCTTACATACTATTCAATACTTAATAGATATCTACTAACACAACAAAACATTTAAAATAATGACAAATACTCAAATAAAAATCAATAACTAAATTATAAATTTACATTAAAAATAGAAACAATAAATTAAAATGTATGTCATGTGAATGAGTTGGATTCACATGTCCGCTTGTTCAAAATAACAAATCTACAACCCCAACTGAACAAAATTAGATTGATTCGGGTTACACCCAAATTTGAATAAATTGAGTCAAAAAATATATTTAATTTATTTGAGTGATTGAATTTATAGATTCACTTATACCCATGAACACTCCTACTTTTGAGGGCTTCTTCAAAGCTCTTTTTGTTGTTTTTTCCTCCCTTTATCTTGATTAATTTTAATTTTTTTTTTTATTGTTGTTTTATTTTGATTGATTACTCTTTGTAATCCTTGTAGTTCTCTTTGGTTTCTTTGCTAATATAATTTTGTAATTAAAGAGAAAATTAAAAATGTGCGCATAAGCCGTTTAAAGTATAGTTGGAATTTAACAAAAAGTTATTTAAAATTAAACAAAAGTTAGGTAAGTCAAGTTAGATGTGTATCAAATTGTCAATTTCTTACACATTCAATTTTTACTCTAATTTTTTATATAATTATGAGCAATATGAACATGTGTCGGTCGTGGTATAGTTATTTTATACATGGCCCAGCCAAAGCAAGTGAGGCTAGGGCTTTATACATATAATTTTTGAGTTCAAAATTAGACCTCCAAATGTAATTAGAGAATTGCTTATTCCTTAGTAGTTTGCTAAACTCCCAAAAAAATCAAAAATACCTTTTAATGAATCTTACGATTCGATTCGATAATTTATCATATTCACGCATTTAGTAATTTAAGTTATCATATTATGAAATCTGGTAGGTACTACATATAGGATATAATGCCATTTTCCTCCACTCACTATATTTTTCAAATCTAAAACTCTCTAAATCTTCATTTCTCTCAAATCCTACTTAAACTCATTTTCTTACCTTAAATCCAAACTAAAATTTCAAAAACTGTAAATAAAAAAGAAAAACAAACAAACAAGCATTTATTGTTCACAGAAAGTTTTCATCTTTTTTTATATTATTTAAATAATTTTTTTCTTCTCTGCTACATTAAATCTTTTTGTTAATTATTAACTCTCAAAAGTCATTTGTTATTATAAAAATGTATATAATTTTAAAATCTAAACATTTTTCAAGTACTAAAAAATTAAAAATTAGAAAATAAACTTAAGATACAAATTCAAAAATCAAACTTTTTTAGCAAAAAGAATGAATAAATAATAATGGAAGTTTGAACTAAAATAGAAAAAGAATTGGCTCCTATTTCCTTGTGTTCATCTCTTCCTTTCTCTCTTTTTTTATTTTATATTTTCTTGTGTTCATCTCTTCCTCTCTCTCTGTTTTTCTATCTTTTTTCCTTTTTTTTCTTCTTTTCTCTCTCTCCCTCTCATTCTCACCTGGCCTACTCACTCCTTTCATTTCTACATCTATTTAGCTGTCTTTTTATTTTTTTTTTCTTTTCTTTTTAAATTACATACAAAAATTAAATTTTTGACTCCAAAATCTATTTGTTTTCTTTTACCTTCAAGCCTCCAACATTATTTTTGTAAGTAAGTCCAACTCTTTTATATATCATATTTAATCAATTTTTAAAAAATGTTAAAAAAAATTAAAAAATAAATCTTTTATTAAAGAATAAATGGATGGGATATTTGTTTGATCTTTGAGTTTGAGTTGTTAGTACAATTTCTTAGTTCTATCACTCGTTTTTATAAATAAATAAGTCTAAAATCTATTTGTAAATTTGATAAATTAGATATAACGTTATTTTTGTCTTTGAGTTGTTAAAATATAAATTGTACAACTTAATAGTTTTAAAGCACATTTTATAACCAAAATAATAAAACTATTCTTAAATAGATTAAAAATTTATTTTCTTTCGTCAAAATAAATTTTTTTTATCAACAACAAAACACATCTTTTTTAAAAAGATCCAACACATCTGCATTATGCACCTAAGAACTACGTAAATTTGATTTATCCGTCACACCTGAAGAGACATAGGAGCAAAATAGTACTCTTGTCAATCACAATAATAATTAAATAAAATGAATTTTAATGTTAACATAAATTTTTGCGCAAGTAATTATAAGTAACTGTTTTTTAACAAATGTCGTAGGGTACTAATACTTTCTCTACACATAATCGACTCCTCAATCTTAAATATGATTTTAAAGACTATTTTCTATTTTTAAGGGTTACCCAATATTTTCCATATTTAAATAAACTTCGGTGGCGACTCCTTTGAATTCAACCTAAAACTCAAAATTTTAGGTCGCGACAGCTGGTGACTCTACTAGGAATACTTTCGTAAGTCAAGGTTAATATAAATAATTGTGTTAAATGGTTAACTTCGTCTATATTTATTTCTCCTACACTATCATTAATTATATGAATTTACGATAAGTAGTTATATTTTTGTTATTTTATATTATGATTTTACTTAAATTTATATTCGAATATCATTTATTATTTTGTATATATATGTTTACTATTTAGTAGCATTTTTCATATTAGGCTTCCCTTCACACACTATATTGTCACTTTTACACACACTTATGAGTGTAAATCTATACTCGAGTTTGAGTGAAGTTTAAGGAGTTAGATGTTGCATAGTATTAGCCTTCTGGATGTACATCTTATTTGGTTAACATAAAAATCTTACATAGAGTTTGATCTTTTTCTGATGGTATTGTCACTCTAAATAGTTTACCTATTGTTGTTGACAATATTCTGAAATAGGATAATTGGCTCTATGAACCACTTTTAAAACAATAGAGTCACTCGTTAAGAACTTCACTAAAAAATTAATTTAATTTTACGTAGTTATATTTATATCTTATGGCAATTTAATTTTTTGGTCTTTCTCTGACTAAAAAATAAAACATAATGGCATCTTGCATTCAATTTTCAGGTTTGTTATGGAATCTTAAGTACCTTAGTCGCGTGGTGAATTAAGTGGAAAAATGGGATTGAAAAAAAAATTACTTTTAAACTTTAAGAAGACTGATTTTAAAAGTTTAGGAGGCATCAGTAACCAAATAAAAACCATATAACATGATAGTTTCTATAATAAATATGAGAATAGCATAAACCTTTTGAGAGTTAACGTGCAAATAGAGGCTCTGACTACTTTAACCCAGTACTGGGATCCTCTTTTAAGATGTTTTATCTATCAAGACTTTTAATTGACCCCAACATTGGAAGAATTCGAATAAATATTTGGTTATCCATTACAAGGAGGAAATTCATATAGATACACTGAGAACCTCCAAATTTGAGCACAATCAATGAAGTGTTATAAATTGGCAAAAGAAAGTTAGCTAGTAAAAAAGAGGAACAATGAGCTATTCATAGTTTTTCAAGAAAATATATAGATGATTTGACTCTCATTATCTATAGGATTGTTTTATTTCTAAACCTTGATAATTTTATAGATTTTACCACCATCTATGTCTTCCTGACTTTTAACAAAATTGAAGAAAATTTAGTTCCCAGTGTACTTGTTGACATACACTACTCTCTACATATGTGACCTGAGAATATGGAGATAAATTTTTAGTTTTCTTTTTACTGTTGTATATTTGGCTCATGTCTCATATGTCCAAGAAAGGGTATCATGTTAGAGTTAAAAGTAATTGTGATTGGACTCAGAGTATAGCTAACCTTATTGGAGACACAATTTCATGGTATTATAGAGAACAAGAGGTGGAAGGAGTAATTTGTCAATTCAAAGATTTTCCAAATATATTTCTCATGGGAACCAAATGATGCATTAATGATAGTATAGCCATACCTCTGTGGGAACTTGGCTATTCTATAATAACGAAACTGAGTCATTAGATTTAGTTTTGAACAATATAGGTATAGAAGATCCATATATATTAGGAAGGATAAGTCGAGTTTGGGAAAAAAATCAATAAAAAAGGTCGAGTACTCGGATGCAGAAGTTGTAGCGCAGAGGATATGGTTGTCTTTTGAGGAGACCATGGATTCACACTGTTGGAGCAATGACATCCACTTTGCATCAAAAGTTGAAGTTTATAATAGACAACAAGTTGATAATAATCTTTGGTAAGAAGGACATATTAGTAAGCATTTATCTTTAATGGACTACGCTGAAGCTACAGAGGAAGACATGAAGACCTCTTACCAAGCATTGGAAATTGCAAATGATGTCTTTATGGGTGAAAGGTCTCGTATGAAGAAACCAAAAAATTTTACTAAATCTTTTATGTAATTGTTGTTGTTTGTTGGCTAGACAATATTATTATCTTCTATGTATTTAGATTTGAGAAAAATAAAGAAAAGAAAAATATGTTTTAATTTTTCTACTATTTTTGGAATATAAATATTATTATTTATTTAATATTAATTAAATAATAGAGAAGGTGGTTGGTCGCAGCCAATGGCGGAGCTCTGACAGCCACCATTGCGAAGCTCCGACGATCCACTGTTGTTGTTGGGGAAATTCCAACAAGTTTTTCGGTGGAGGCCGATATAACTCGACGACTTGCAGTGGTTTGCAGTTGAGCTCTTTAAAATTGTATAAAATAACTAGTGTTTTTTAAATTATAAAATAAATACATTTTTTTAATTTATAAAAAGATTTTTTTTAAAACAATTATAATAATGTTTATTAAAAGGTATCTATTTTATAATAAATAAATATAACCAATTAGATTTAGGTCACAAACATATGTCACCCCCTTAAAAAACAAACATATGTAATCAATTGGATTTGTAAAAATAGTCCCATGAATTGGAATTCATCTGTATCATTAAATGGAGGAATTGAATCCAATTAATTGACTAACTTTTAGATTTATAAATGAATTAGATAGATTAATAAATGGTTGAATTAGATGAATGATAACTTAATAAATGATTTTACCATCCCTACTTACATGGCACTAAAGAAAGTATTCTATTTAAGGACTCACAAGAGACAAAACTTCTAAGATGTATTTATATTGACATCACTAATCTTCGTAAAATTTTATACCAGGTTTAGTGGTGAAGCTACTAGTACTAATTTTACAAGGAAATCATGTTTAGTAATTTGGGCAACAAATTTTGCGAAAGTTATAATTACTCGTTACTATATCAATTGCAACTCAAATATACAGTTTTTTTAAAAAAAAAAAAAAAATTATTCGATGACTACTTGTTAGACATCTAAAGATAGAAATATTACATCAAAGAGTATATTAAAAAAAACACAATAAAGATACATCTAATATTACAGATATAACACATACATGGCATATTATTGAATTACCTCTATCAACATTAAGAAATTATAATGGTATATCACAAGTTATTTATATGTGATCAGTTACTAAAGGAAAAAGGATGTAACTGCTCTAACTAATCTAACTCAAGTAGTTACTCTTACTAACAAACTAAAACAATACAAATTGACCATGTCTACTAATATAACTATATCTAATAGCCTCCCTCAAGCTGGAGTGCATAAGTTCATTAAGCCTAGCTTGAAACAAAGATTCTGAAATGGTTTGGGATCGAAACCTTTGGTGAAGACATCTGCCAACTGTTGGGCAGAACTGACAGGCAGAAGATGAAACAACTTCTGTTGGAGTTTCTCGCGGACGAGGTGACAATCAAGGTCTATGTGCTTGGTGCGTTCGTGAAATGAAGAGTTGGCTGCAATGTGTCTGACAGATTGACTGTCACAATATAGAAGAGCTGGTGTTGTAAACTCAGTTTGAAGGTCTTGAAGGAGATAAGTCAGCCACTGTATTTCACATACTGCGGAGGCCATGGCCTGATACTCTACTTCAGAAGAACTTCTGGAAACTGTGGCTTGTTTCTTAGATTTCCAGGATATTAAAGAATCACCAAGAAATATACAATATCCACTAATAGATTTACGGGTTTCTGGGCATGTGGCCCAGTCAGAATCAGAAAATCCGTTGAGCTGAATGCGAGAAGATGCAGACATAAAAATACCATTCGCAGGTGATGATTTGAGGTATTTGAGTACACGTGTGGCAGCTTCAAAATGAGTGTCAGTTGGAGAAGACATATGTTGGCTTAATTGTTGAACTGAAAAGCTAATGTCAGGTCTTGTGTTTGTAAGGTAGATGAGTTGTCCCACTAGGCGTCGGTACGAAGAAGGATCGAAGAGTGGGGTTCCGGTAGTGGAAGTGAGTCTGGTGCCTTTTAAAATAGGTGTAGAAGCTGGTTTAGAGGCAAGCAGGCCAGCATTGTGCAGCAAGTCCATAACATATTTGCGTTGACAAATGTCGATTCCTAGCTTTGATCTTGATACTTCCAAACCAAGGAAATACTTCAAGTCCCCTAGGTCTTTGATCTTGAATTTGGAGTTGAGGAATGATTTAATATATGTGCATTCGTTGATGTCATTACCTGCAATAATAACATCATCAACATAAATAAGGAGGGCAGTGAAAGACTGATGAACTCTTTTAATGAATAAGGAATTATCGAAGGAAGATTGAATATATCCTTTAGAAAGTAAGGAAGTGGACACTTTAGCAAACCATTGTCTACTAGATTGTTTAAGCCCATAAAGCGATTTTAAAAGTTTGCATACATGGTTTGGATGAGTAGTGAACATACCCGGAGGTAGGTTCATATAAACCTCCTCATCCAAGTCCCCATGTAAAAAGGCATTATGCACATCCAACTGATGTAAAAACCAATTATTAGAAGAAGCTAAGGCAAGTAGTAATCTTACAGTGGTTAGTTTGGCAACCGGAGAATAAGTGTCAAAATAGTCTATATCTTCAATTTGATTGAAACCCTTGGCAACCAATCGCGCCTTATACCTTTCAATGCTGCCATCAGATTTGTGTTTAATTTTATATACCCATTTGCAACCAATGGGCTTTTTACCTTGTGGTAACTCAGTTATCACCCAAGTATTGTTATTATTTAAAGCATCTAGTTCAGCCTCCATGGCTTTAATCCATTCATCATGTTTAATAGCATGTTTATAATGAAATGGCTCATAACTAACAGTGATAGAATTAATGTACTTAAAGTGAGATGGGGAAAATTTATGATAAGATAAAACAGTTGATAAGGAATGTAATGGGGGAAAATTATCATGACGCAAAGCAGCGTTACATTGAAAATCATTTAGGTACGCAGGGGGTGACGATGCCTATCATATCTTCTTAAAGAATCATTATCAAGAGTAGTATGATGAACAATAGAATCATTTATGCAAGGAGGATCATGAGAAGGGGGGCAACATGGGAAACATCAGGATGCATAACGGAAGCAGAATTATAATTATGGGTCAGGGGATTCATCACAACAGAATAATCAAAAGTAAGAGCATCATCAATGTTAGTGTCGTCATCTAAAATAGGGGCATAAACATGATCTTGAGGATAAGGAAAAACAGATTCATAAAAGATAACATTTCTAGAAATGAAAATAGCATGGGTATGTAAATCAAATAAAATGTAACCTTTTGTGCCAATTTTAAGTCCTAAGAAAATGCATTGTCTTGCACGGGGGTCTAATTTGGTGCGGGCATTAGTTAAAGTGGCAGCGTATGCCAAACAGCCAAAAACCTTTAATTCAGTAAATGTTGGAGGAATATTGTATAACATTTCATAAGGAGTTTTAAGATTCAATACAGGGGTGCAAATCCGATTAATGATGTAAACGGCATGTTTTAAAGCATGAGACCAAAAGCATTTAGGCAAATGAGCATGAAATAGAAGAGCACGTGTTACGTTTAAGATATGCCGATGTTTACGTTCTACAATAGAATTTTGTTCAGGAGTTTCAACACATGAAGTATGATGAATAATTCCTAATGAAGAATAAAACTCAGGCATTAGAAATTCTAAGCCATTATCACTTCTAATAGTTTTGATGGTACATGAAAATTGATTGGAAACATAAGAAATAAAATCCCTAATATAGGTTCTTGTTTCAGATTTAGTTTTCATAAGAAAAACCCATGTGTGTCGTGTAAAATCATCTACAATGGATAGAAAATAAGAAAAGCTTTCTAAAGAAATTGTATTAACAGGGCCCCATATATCCATGTGTACAAGATCAAATGCATGTAAAGTCTAAGTAGTACTTGAAGAAAAAGGCAATGTACATTGTTTAGCCAAATGACAAGAATTGCAAACTAAATCTTTATTGATAAAAATGTAAGGAAATTGTTTAGACATGGTGCTGGAAACAGTAAATGATGGGTGACCTAATCGAAAGTGCCAAAGATCAAAAGAATTACAAGAAACAGTATTTACATTATTGGCAAATCTAGGATTTGAAATGGTATGAAAGCTATTAGGAAAATGATGTCTAGAGGGGGAGTGATTAAGGATGTAGAGATTATTATGAAGCTCCACATTCCTAATCATCTTCTTGATAACAATATCATGAATCGCACAAAAACCATGTGAGAAGACCAATTGACAATTGAGATTTCTAGTCAATTTAGAAATAGAAATTAGGCTAAATCTAAATTGAGGAATGAATAAAATATCAGTTAAAAAAAATGTTGGTGTAAAGGAAATGGTGCCATAAAAATGTGCAAACAGATTCATGCCATTAGGAAACAAAACAGAGACAGGTTTAATGGAATGAATAAAGCTAAAGCAGTTAATATTAGGGCAAACATGGTCAGAAGCACCAGAATCTAAAATCCAAAAATTTGAAGGGGAGTTAGATGTACCTGATTTGGAGATACTTGAAACAGATACTTGAAACAATTGGAGTATCAAGAGCAAGGCGATTCTCCTTGTTGGCTGAAATAGAATTTGAGGAAGTTACCTTAGAAGCTTTGAGCAGTGAAACTAATTGTTGATAATCTTCACGTGTAAGAGGTGAAATATCAGCATCAAGATTGTGTGTAGGTTGAGATTTTTTGATATCAGAACTTTCTGAAGTCTGTTGTAAAGAAGATTTGTAACCCGGGGGAATCCATGCTTGAAATAACAAGTGTCTACCGTATGATTGGTCTTTTTGCAATGTGTGCAAATCATATTGTGTCGTGATTGACCACGACCTCTCCCTTTGCCTTGAGTAAAGGAAGATTTTGTGTGTGAAGTATTACCAAAATTAATGGTAAAGGCAGTTGAGTCTTGTTGGTTGGGATTTGAGGAAGGATCTTGTTGAACCACAAGTGAATATGCCTTGCTCAAGGAGGGTAATGGATCCATGAGTAGTATCTGAGTTCTGGCAGTGTTGTAGTTATTGTTGAGCCCCTTTAAGAAGCAAATGATGTATTCATTGTGTTTGTACGTAGCCACAGTGGTGCTCAGTAAGCAAGAACAACGAGTGGAACAAGAACAAACAGGGATGGGGCGTAGAAATTCCACCTTATCCCATAATATTTTCAAATCAGTAAAGTAAGCAGAGAGGGTACGATCACCTTGTTTGATGGAATGCAGATCTTTGAGCAAATCGGAAACCCTAAAGTGGTTGCCCTTGGTGAATCGTTCTTGAAGGTCTTTCCACAAGTCAGTGGCGTTATCAAAACAAATGGTGCTCTATGCGATGTGAGGAGCTAGGGTTCGTGTAATCCATGAGAGAACCATATTATTGCAGCCATCCCACAATTCAAAATCTGGATCGGTGAAAGAAGGTTGAGGAAGGGAACCGTTAATGAAAGAAAGCTTGTTCTTGGATGAAAGTGTACGTTTCATGCATTTGCTCCAGTTATGGTAGTTGTTGTCATTCAACGGCGGTGCGACGAGAACGGATCCAGGATTTTTGTCGGGATGAAGGTAATAGGGATTTCGAGGGTTTAGAATCGGGTCTTGAGGAGGGAAATCATGCTTGGTCGGAGGAGGTGTGGGTGTGGATGTGGGTTCTTCAGCCATGGATAAAGATTCAGTTTGGAACCCTAAAATCAGAAAATGTAAAGGTATACAAAGGAAGGAGGAAGAAAGGGTGTTTTAATGGTTTGTCATCTGATACCATATTACTGATATAACACATACATGGCATATTATTGAATTACCTCTATCAACATTAAGAAATTATAATAGTATATTACAAGTTATTTATATGTGATCAGTTACTAAAGGAAAAATAATATAACTGCTCTAACTAATCTAACTCAAGCAGTTATTCATACTAACAAACTAAAACAATACAAATTAATCATGTCTACTAATATAACTATATCTAATATCTAAAGATAAAAATATTACATCTAAAAGTATATTAAAAATTGTATATTAAAAATAAAGCACACAATAAAGACAGTTAGTTTACTTCGGTTAGAAAACTGAGTCAAACATATAGAAATATGGCAAAGATTTATAATAACCGAACTGAATCAAGCGAGGTAAAATGAATTGATTTTCAAGTGGATGGATCAAAACAATTCATAATCTACTAACAGTTTATTAAAAAATTTGGAAACAAAATTCAATTCAATCCATCCTTTTAAAATAAAAACCATCTAATCAATCAATTATCGTATTTTCAATGAATGGATATACATCCAATCTATTTTTCCAAAAATCGTATTATTTATTATTATAAAGAACTATATTTTCTTTTGATGTCAATTTGTTCTTTTTATTTTTAAAAAAATTGTTTTTGTTATTAATGTTAAAAATCAGTTTCTTATTATTTAAAAATGACTAAATTAATAACTTATAAAAATGATCTTATTTATCACATTAAAAGCTGTATTTTTTTAACGAAAAACAATGCTTTTTATATTAATTTAAAGACGTGTTTTTTAGTTATTTGGAAATAATGTTATTTATATTTCAAAAAGCAGTATCTTTATAAGAAAAAAATAGTATTTATTAAAAGAAAAAAATGTCTAATAATAAATTTTTTAAATAAATATAATAATATACATATTATAATTTATTTATTTTTAATTAAATAATAAGAGGGCATTGATGGTGTCCGACGGCCACTGCGACATAATTATGACGAATTACAATGCTATGTGACGGAACTCCGATAATTTTTTTGACGGAGCTGTAATTGTCGGCCACTTCCATCCACCATAAATATTATTAACTAAATATTAAAATAATTAATAAATAAATTACAATATTTACATTTTATTTTACAATTAGATTACTTATCTTTAAATTAATTAAAAAAATCTGGTTTTTCAAACACAAAAATTTCAGTTTATCATAATAAAAATTTCAGTTTTTTCATATAATAAATTTATTTTCAGAAATTATTTTATTTTTAAAATTATGAAAAAAAAGGTTTATTTTAAATTATATAAAAAAAAATTTGTTTTTTTTAATTTATAACAAAATATAATTTAAAAAAAAAAATTAAATTGTTGTTCAGTTATTAAAACATTTTTTTAGAAAAATTATAATATTTAAGAAAGTTATCTGTATTATAAATTTATAATAAGTAAATTTAATCTATTAGATGTAAATAAAGAAAACAAAATATATAATCCATTAGATTCGGAAAAAAAGTGTAGGATGAATTGAATTAATCCATCTCGTTAAATACATAGATGTAATTCAATTTATTAACAAATTTTTAATTTTGTGGTTGGATTAGATGAATAAATAAGCAGCGGATTGAATGGATGATAAATTAATTGATTCAATTTTTACCTTTAAATCAAATAAAATTTTCTCATACCGGACCGGACTAATGATTCAACAAATGACTTCTAAATTTGGAATTATAACCATACCATTTTTCCATGAACCGAACTGTTTTGGTTTGGTTATAGCTAATTAATTGTGTGAAAAACATTAGTTCGATTTGTAAATTACTCGGTTAATTTTGATTTGATTCGATTCAACAATATAGTTTAATTATGCAATTGTTTTGAAAAACCCTAAACACAACTCTACTTTTTGTCTTTGTTTCATTGGCTCGTCAAATACCTAATTTGTTCGGATCTAGTAACAACTTAGAGTTTAAAGAATTGGCCAAATCAAAATTTAGGGACTTATTAGAATGTATAATCTTACCACATTAGCCATCTACTCAACATTAGCTCTATTAAGTTGATAATGAGATTTTGATAAATAAAATATTCAATGTAAAATCTACGTAAATTTAGGTAGAAAACATATTGTAAAGTATTATTGTAAGAGTTATGGTTTGAGTTTGAATACATTGTAAAATGACAATCAAATTGAAACAATAATATTTTGTTAATAGAGATGTTTGATTAGCGACCCTAAATTGCTTGAGAGACTTGCAACTAGTTAATATAAAACTCTTGTGTAAATATGTTAGTACAAATAGTTTTTGTTCATAGAAAAGTTTACTTGTTTTAGGTGTGGATAAATATGTTAGTACAAATAGTTTTTGTTCATAGAAAAGTTTACTTGTTTTAGGTGTGGATGAGCGTCAATGATCGCTAAGGAGGAGAATTGTTCCATCATTAGGACTATGGATGTGTGCAAAGCCTCAAACATGAATTATTTCCTGAATGTTGTGTCAAACTCATGGAATGTTATTATGGACTCCTTTACTAGGAAGATCCAAGAAACGTTTAGGGATCTAAGGTGGTTTGATGAAATTATTTTGTCCCATTAATTTGTGCAATGTTTCTTATAAAACTATTACGAAATTGTTGGCTCGTGAAATGCACTATGTAATAAGATCTTTGGTTAGGTCTTGTCAAGGCAATTTTGTCTTTCAAAGGCAAAACTTGGATAATAATGTGATATCTCAAAAGATTCTTTATTTTATGAAGCACAAATATGGCACTAATGGATTAATAGTGGGGAAAATTGATCTTGATAAAGCCTATGATAGGATAAATCTATATTTTGTTACAAATACTCTATAGAAGACAATTGTCTATTAGAGAGTTTTATTTTCCTTGTGTTGTATTTCATTTCTATCCCTATGATGAAAGTCTTTTGGAAAGGGAGGCTTTGCAAGAATTCACGCCAACTAGAAAGATTTAGAAGAGGAACACAATATAGAGAAGTTAATGATTTTCTTTTTGCAAAATGTGTCATGGAGTGTTCAACAACATATGTGTCAGGAATGTAAGTTGCAAATAAACAAACTAACTTGAGAAATATCTTGGTGTTCCCTTAATTTACAAATTAGTAAGTAATCTATTTTCTAATTTATTTTTTATAAAGGGGACCCAACAACTTAATGACTGGAAGGAAAAGATATTTTATTTCACCTAGCTACCCACCATTACTAAATTAGTTATTCAAGTTTTAACCAAGTATGTGATATGCAATAAATGCACCTTTCTTAATCTATTTGTGATGTTGTGGATCAACAGTGTAGAAATTTCCTCGGAGGTACATGAGAATCTAAGAAGATTCAATTGGTTTTTTAGGATAAATTTGTTTATCCTAAATAGTTTGGTGGCGCAAGGATTAGTAATGCTATGAATATCAATAAAACATGTATCGTGAAGGTTGTTTGGGTGAGATATCAATGGTGAGTGAGATATCTTTTATTTGAAAAGAATGATTCATAATGAGTTGCTAGACATAATATCTGCCTTGAATTGTCCATTTTTTTCCTATGATGATGATGTTGTGATTTAGTGGGGTGAATGTGATGGTGGTTTCAGTTCAAAAGTCGATTATTTCTTTGTTAGAAATCCACAAATAAAGAACAAAATGATGTTTGGAAATGGATTTAGAAGCGAGTCGATCTACAACATCTTAAGTGTTCCTTGTAGAACGTGGTGCAAATTGTAACTTATTAATGAGATATATGCTCATAGGGACATGGCCACAATTGTAGCCTATCCAATATTTGATAAGTAACTTGTGTGGTGGAAAATTGGCCAACGATGTTTGTGGTGGTGGTTAATAGTTTATATATTTACATATTTATCATAATCAAATTCTTAAAAAGTTTACAAACGTTTGTCTTTCAATTATAAATATTGTAGTGGTCCAATATACTAATAGATGTTAAAACATAAAAGAAAATAATTAATTAAACTAAACATTAATATCATAAATAAATAATATATTTATATAAATGCGGGTGCGGGGCGGGATGGGTACTATAGTATTTGTACCTGCACCCATACCCGCTTAATTTTGCAGGTAATTACCTATCTCCGTGCCCAAACCCATTTTGTGGATTTTTACCCTGTCCATTGTGGTTTTTTTTGCGAGTATCCATTGGGTCTAGGTCTAATTGTCATCCCTAATTTCTAATGTGTTTCACTTTGAGATCAAATCTTTGTTGGCATTGAGCTCTCTTAGGAAACGTGTTTAAAAAAAACCATTATATATTTTAGACTCTTTACATATTGTGCAATTGGTGACTATTAGTACAAATAGATTTCATCATTATGTCAATATTTTGATGACTATTCATAATCTTTTAGCGAAAAATTAGAACGTTGGCTTACACCATATTATACTAAAACGAAACTAATGTACATATATTATAGCAAATGAGTTATATCATTACATGTATATGTTGGTCCAGTTAGAGTCATGGAAAGAAAATTAGGCAATTAGTGGAGTTTATTATATATGGTGGATGATAGAAGTACGGGGTATTTAAAAACATTCATTGAATTAGGGTCTATTTGATTTAGTTTTTAAAAATTTAAAAGGAAAAAACTTGTTTGAATGTATAGTTTTGCAATATAATTTTTAAAAACAATTTTCAAAATAATTGTATTTAAAGTGAAAAAAGCAACTAAGATGATACATATTTTCCTTTTTCTTATTCGTTTTTTTAAATTTGAGTACAAAAACAAAAATACACAAAACATATGTTTTTATTAATTATAAAATCGTAATATTTTACAAATCAAATTTTCCAAAAGAACACGGGAAAGATGCATGCATAAACCATATTCATCTTTAATATACTATCAAATAAATTTTTATTTTATTTTTCATCTCTAATATGATTTAATATAGATTTTAAGAATATGATTATCAAACAGATTTTATTTTATAGTAGATATCATTGTCTCCTGTAGGAGCTTCACTATGTGGACAAAAGAATTATTCATTCCTCTTTATTTCCTATAATAATTTGCAAGCTTTTTTTTGAACTCTGCATACCACAAAATAATTAATGACAACATTCAAAACTTCTTTTTGAACTGATTTATTTTACTTAAACTTAAAAGCTTCTGCATAAGGAAGCAGTTAATGGGATTTTTGTAAAAGCAACTATGTGGCAATACTTAGATTATAGATATTGTGCAGAGAAGAATCCTTGAGCATTAAGGAATAGTTATTAGCCAATAAATGATACAAAAATTGATTCATTGCTTCCATCCAATACAAAGAATATCTCTTTTGACCTCATCACTTTGATGAGCATGATGGAATGGGAAAACATCTATAGAGAAGAAACCAAAGTGGGAAAAGAGGAGTTGCAGCTTCTAACATTCAACTAAAAATGAAAAAGTTCAGGTTGCATCAATAGAAGTGTAAATTCGATGTTTTTTTTCAATTTTATGCCAATATAAATAGATCAAATCTCTGATTTGTTCTTTATTTTGAGCTAGTCGCCACTAGTTATTTAGATATAAACACCATTAAATTGTTTAAAAGAAAATATGGTTAGTTGATATATATAATCGATACAAATTTCATTAATTAAAATCAAAATAAAATGAGATTTCAAACATTCCTAAACTATCCATTCATTGTGAAATTTAGTGACAATGTTAATTTCACCTCTCTTTACATATCCATTCATCCTAGTCATTTGTTTCATTAGCCTCCCAAACTTCTCAATTGAAAGTGTAAAAAAATTCCTAAATTATTTATTTCTAGCACAATTTATATCATATATTTCCTTCACAAAAAATACAATATGTGCAAAAGAAAAGCTACAAAGGTTACATGTAAAACCGTGTAGAGAATCCTTATCTCGGAGCTACTGGCACTTGATCGTTTTGTTCTTGGATTTATGTTTTTATCCTTGCTCCGGGTCATAGAGACGTTGACTGGCATAGAACCTAAAAAGAGTTTTCAATTATAAGACATATTGAAGGAACGGATATTTCTTGCAAGAAAAAACAATTCAAATGATGAACTTACAATTATAGTCAGTCCATCCTATGCGCTGATTATCCAAGTCATAAACAATTATCCTATCTTTTAAGACAAGATCTGTATAAGATATAGTCATACTTGTTAGTTTATTATTACCATACTTGCATGCAAAGGATAATTCATGATTAGGATACTTGAGCATAGTACATTGGTTTCTTTTTGGAAATCAGATTGTGGTAACAAACGGAGAGCAAACATAAATTTAAATTTATAATGAAATCAAGTTGAATGATGATAATTAGAATCTAATCATTATCATCGTGTGTTTTCCATTATCAACATATCCATAAGACATTTCAAGAAGTTTTTATCATTTATAAAAAATTTCATTGAATAATAAAATGAGAGAATTCTATTTATTTATTTTTTCCAATTCCTAGCAGCATTCATAGTCTGTTTAAATTTGTCTACCATCTTACCTCCTAATATTGAGGGTCCACCTTGTGTTTTTTGAAAACCTATGCACCACGATGGAGCGTACTGTTAAAGCATATTTTCACATCAGTGACAAACAATTCCAAAGAATGAGTTACTTGTATGCAAGAATATAACCAAAGCATTAACAGAAATACGTCAATGCATACCATGAAATCATTACGCACAAGGTATTGTGCTGGTTTTAAAACCATGGACGCTCCACCCGCAAAATTAAAACTGACCGAAGGAAAAATATCTATACTGAATATGTAGCAAACACAATATTAAATGAGATAATCAGAAATCTTAATAGAAAAAACACTTTTTTTATATGACGTATATAAAGATCTTCATAACAAATATTATATTTGTGATTACCTGGCTGAAACCAGATAGCAAGGACTTCCTTCTGAAATTGCGGGGATGCCAAGTTGTGACACAGCAGTAGTTATCTACATATTCATTTAGAAACTAAACATTAGTATATGTTAGATCAAAACATTCATAAAATATGAGAGAAATAAGCCAACCCCCATTTATGAAAATGAATAAAAATTATATAAAAAAGACTAAACCTCAATACTGTATTTAATTTAAAATATTGAAGACATACAAGTCTATATTAAATCATATTAAGATTTTAAACAAAAAAGAATTATCGACTAGATCAATGAATGGTTCAAAATCTATCTATATCCAACATAATAATATTTAATATCAGTCAATAAGACAGGAACGTGAGAATCCATATTAACTCAATGGAAAAATATCAAGTGATTTTAGGAAATAGAGAAAACATGAGACAAGCAAACCAAAGAGTAAGAGCATATCCACATTATTTTCTCACAATGATGATTCCTCGTCATAGAATAGGCAAAAGAATAATATGCCCAACAAAGTTGAATATTGCAATTTTTGAGCAGGGTACAAGAAATCTTACTGCATTAACAAGTGGATCGTAAGCTTCTTGAATAAGATAAGCCAAGGTTGTACCACTGTCAACTACAGTTCCTTGGTGATAAGATGGTGCAAATACAGCTGGATTAATTGAAAGAAGATTCCCCTTGACAGAAATGCTTTGGAGAATTAAGGTGTAATGAAGCCTGGGATTTAATTAAAAAGGAAAATACTAGTCAATTAATTATACTGCAAAATATCACCTTAAGAGGAGAGTAAGAAAATACAAGAAAAAAACAACACAAGAAGCATTTAAACTGATTCTTAACAATATCACTTTTTACATTCAATTAAATAAAAATATTATAAAATGTTTATCCATTGCTATGTTGATTCAAACATAAAAAGGGTGTACCATGTGATGAAACTTTGTGGATGAAAAAACATAACTAAACTGATGGGGAAAGAAATGAACCACAAACTAAGGAAAGAAAATGGGAAAAGCAATGCAGAAGAGAACATACTGTGATGGGGCAATTGGACTGTAAACCATATTGGGCTCCAAGATTTCGCCAATAACTAGAATTCCTCCTCCATTGTCATCTCCTTTCAAACAGTGAGAGAAAATTTTGGGTGTTTTCCCTTGTGATGATAATTGTGATACAACTGATACATCACCAGGGCCAAACCCAAAGATTCCATCAAATGCTCTTAACGTCTGGGTCAAAAGACCAAATCGATAGGTGCTACACCTATTTCCAAAACAACAATCCAATAAAGTTTACCAAAATCCATATTAATCAGTATTAACAAAAACACGAGAATGAAAGAAAAAACTACAAGAGAAGATAGGCAAATCCCACTATTTACAAGTTCTCCATTTTATTAAAAAATCAATCTATTGACAAAACATGCATTACCAATTTAATTCCACTCTTCTCTCCCAACATTCTCTCTGATTTTCAATCCTACCAAGCATGTCCAAGAGTTCCCTCTACAAGGATAGGTTCCCTTGACCCACCTATCCAGGTCTAATTTCTATATGTTGCGAATCCCACAAAACATACCAATACATATTAATCCAAAATAAATAAGAATAGGAGTTTCTCACCCAAAAAGAATAGTGGTTGAAGTGTTGACACTAGTCGGAGAAGACTGCCCAATGATCGTGCCAAAATACATGTCATCAGAGAGATAAACACCGGAGGTTATACTCTGATCTTGAAACGAAATAAAGTAGCGGCACTTATTATCCTTAACCTTAGGAGAGCATCGAACACCCGCATCTTGAACCCCTAAAGGGCATATTTGGTCTGAGCAATGTACTAGTGCAGCCGTAGATGAACTAGTTGCATCAAAAAAACTGGGCTCAATCTGTAAACAATACAACACAACAAGCAACAGATGTTAAGCTCCAAATCTAAACCTTGGTTCCCAAGGCAACAAAATACACACTGCACTACAAGTATGTGTATAGTAAAAAAGCAATGATGGAAATTGAAAAACCAGACCCCAAGTCCACTGGAATGAGGGCAACCAGTACAAGGAAGACAGTTAACCCATAGTGCGTCACTTCCGGTGTCAATCTGAACCGTAAACTCCCTTGGTGGAGATCCAAGCTTTACTTTTGTGGTATAGAGACTGAGGAAACAAACCAACAATAGTATTAATTAAATATCACTGTCACTGATAAAAATAAAATGAATTTCAACTCTGTACAATATAAGAAATGCATGACAGAGCATACCAGAAAATGAAAAGAACAAGGAAGTAAGAAATAAATGGAGTATACGAGAAAGAGGATTAGCCTTACCCAAAGGAGTGTGGATCAGCAATCCCTTGGACTGGGAAGTTGACACCAACGTCACCCAAGATTCTTGAGTGGCGAACTCTGTCACGAGCTATCAATGTCTCAATCTTAACGCTGTGGTTAAGTGGAATGACCCGGTTAAGAGGAAGGTAAGTGGTGCACACAGTTGGTGCCGCAATGCTGGCCAACAACAGCAGTGTAATGAAGATGAACTGCATTTTTGTTTATGGTTATTTCTTGTCTAATAGGGATGGTGGTGGAATAGGTGAAGTGAAAATTGAAATATAAATAGAATAGAGAAAGAGAGAATGATAGTGCAAGGAGGTTGTTATGAGAATGATTATTGACATTGATCTATGTTCTATTTATACACAACCTAACCACATGAATGAAGCAAAGAAAATAAACGAAAATATAAAGAATAAGTGGATCACCTTTAGCTTTGCAAATCAGCATATCACTAACTTGTTGCTGTTCTTCCTCTTTGTATTAAAGACAACCACCTTCAATGGTGTATCACCTTTGCAGGTCAGCATTGCATCAATTATTGACATTCGTTGTAAGAAAATAGCTACAAAGAGAGTGTGATACATTTGTTAGAGCAATTGAAGATTCTGATCAAATTAGCAATGAAGGACAAAGCCTCACCTTTGCAAATCAGCATTGCATCAATAGCCATTCGTTGTAAAAAAATGCAATTGAAGATTCCGATCAAAGTAGCAATGAAGGACAAAGGCTCACCTTTGCAATTGCATTTACATATCAGCAAAATAATAAAAATGGAAACCACTACAAAAGCAATTTGTGAAAGTAGATCTTCGAAATCAGCACGTGGAAGGTATGTATTAAAACCCTAAAACCGATTCAATCCCCAATCTCGTACGTGAGAGTGAGAGTGAGAGAGTGAAAGTGAGTGAGAGAGAGTGAGAGACAAGAGTGAGGGTGAGAGGGCGAGAGTGAAGGTGAACGGTGAGAATGAAGCGTGAGGCGGCGAAAAGCACTTTAACTTGGCGGTACAATGAACTTATTAAGATCACAAATCCTTTACAGCATTTGAAAATGTTAAAAGGTATATGAATTTAAAAATATTATTTAAATTTAATGTCCAAATTGTCCATCGACCATCTATCTTTTAATATAATTTTTGCTCCAAAATGACAGCTGTAATTTAAACATTACAATCATAATTCACATGCGAATCAATACTTTTGATTCATGTTTCCATTAGATATTAAATATGTTACCAAAATAAAATCATAATAATAACTAATATATAAGAAATTCCACTTTTATCGAATATGAAGTTAGAAATTCTATTTATATATTCTAGATTTAATTATAGTTTTAATTTCTTTATTATTATAAATTCAAAAAATTAATCTCTTTATTTAAAAGTCGATAAATTTAGTCTTTCATTCAAAAAATTTAACTAAAAAATAATAATTTATCTTATTTTTAATAATTTGATATATAATTTTATGATATAGAACCATCTAAATGTATTAATTATTCAT
>JBBPBR010000002.1:15461082-15514275 GCA_037974775.1 Cicer pinnatifidum
TAATTATCTTAATTATAATTATTTTTATCTTCTCTTCCTCTTGTTTTTTACTTCCTCCATTTTTTTTTGGTTGATTTCATAAACAAAAGAAAAACAAAACTCCCTCGTTTTTTACTTTTGATTTTTTTTAGTGTTTGTTTAAAAGAGTTAGTATCAGATTTTCTTCCTCGTCCCTCTTTTGAAAACAAATAAAAATGTATTAATAGAGTTAGTTCACTTGCTTAGTTGCTTTCTTGTTATGCCCTTGTGTTTCCTGTTAATTTCCTTCTTTATGTTTTATTTTCTTTATTCATCATTTGAGTTATTATACATGTCTGATGCATTCACATTTTAAATTTATTTGTTTTTATCTGAGTGTATTAATTCTCTTTATGTTTGAAAAAGAAAAAACAGATTTTGGATGAGCTAATGTTTCTCCCTATATGTATCTCTAATTTTGCAGAATATTGTATTCATGCTTCTGTCTTAAACTCGAAGTTTTGTCTTCTTCTCTCTGCATCATAACAACAAGAGAGGGCAATAGGAATTTTTATTTTATTTAATGTATTATACTTTAATGTTATTATAATTGTGATTTTAAGAGATGATGAGACAAAATGAGTCATTTGTTACTTTTAGCTATATTATTTTGATTTCTTATTTATACTTTTTTTTTATAATTATGAATGCATATATATATATATATATATATATATATATTGTATATCTTCTTCATTTTATTTTTAGATTTCATAAATATAAATAAAATAAAGACAACGTAAAAAAAGTATAATTTAACGGAAAAAATTGAGGTACTACACTTAGTATAGGTTAAATGGTGATTAAGCTCCAACAAGTTAGGAAGTCTTTTTAAACTATTAAGATGATGCTTTTTGGCTTTCACATTAAGAGTTTTCTTTAGCATTGAAATTGTGGTTTCATTGTTAATTCCATTTTTAATTAAAGATATCCACAACCTAACTTTGAATTCAATGATTCTCTAATGGACCTACATAAAAATGAATGATTATGAATATTGTATGGTATGATGTTTAAAATAATTTTGGATGTATGAAAGGAATGCATGGTACTATAAAAATATTTAACTTTATCATTAACGACAAAAGCTATAAGCTTCTAAATTCATGAACACTTTCTTGGACGGGTTCTATAATCATAAAATTCATTGGTCTCTAGAGTCAAGTACTGGTGTTGAAACATCACTACAAATAGAAAGTACATCCAAAATGTAGGTATTTCTAATGGAGTCACACTCTAGATGAGATCTTTGCAATAACCAAATTAAACGTGCATCAAATATGGTTATGACTAAACCTCTAACTAGACTTAAATTTTACTCAGGTCTGGGTATAGAATTTCACTCATAATGCTAATAATGTGTGGAATAAGCATAATTCAATAATTTCATAATGCTAATAAAACACACACACATATATATATATAAAGAAAATAATTATTTTTATTATAATAAAGTAAAATAAAATAAAATAAATCATCTACTAGTTTACAAGAATATTATAATGACAACTAATATTTATTGAGAAATAATAAACACATAAAGTAAAAGAAAATGAATAACAAACAAATATAGAAAAAGGTAAATTTTTTGCATAATTAATTATGTTAGGCTTAACTCTCAAGGGTCCCCAACAGAGTTTGAGCTGTCACGACTTAAAATTTCTAGTGTTTCCCGAAATCAATGGATTTGCCAACAAAATTTATTTTAAAATAGGAAAAATATTGAGAAATATTTAAAAATAAAAATAAAAATAAAAATAAATGATATTTGAAACCAAATTTGAATTCGGAAGTTGATTACGCGTTGGAAATGTATTAACATCCTACGACATTCGTTAAAATACGGTTATGTATAATTAATTGTGCAAAAATTAATGTTAACTTGTTTATTTCTACTTTTTTAATGCAAATATAATCATTTTTTAAAAAATCTAGAGAAAAGTGTATTTGAAATATAAATAATTTTTTTATTATTATGCTTGACAAGAGTGCAATCTTATTCCTACGTATCTCTAGCTGCGATGGAGAAATCAAAGCTACGTAGCTCTTGGTAGAAAATATTTGTGTGTTGGTTGCTTTTAGAAAAATGCATTTTGTTGCAAAAACTTGATGTGGTAAAAAAGATTATTGATTTGATGATAGAAAAAGACATGGCGTATAAGAAATAGATTTTGATGAATACATTTGATTATTTATATGGATTTAGCTGAAAAAGTTTAAGATCACAAAATTGTCAAAACTCAGGCGTCTTAAACTAAAACTAACAAGATGTTGCATCTCAATTAATTCTATTTTATTTATAAAATAGTAATATTATTTTAGCATTGAGATTGTCAAGTTGTCACAACTTAGGTGTCATAGATATCTAAGATTAATAAGATGTCATATCTCAACTAATCTCATATAAATATTTTTGTTTTGTTGTTGATAAAAAGCCATTTAAAATTAATAATAATAATAATTATTATTATTATTTTAAAGTATGAGTTTTAACCCTATCAGACTGTACAACTTGTGTCTTAAAAAAATTCAAGAACTAAAAAAATATCACATTTAATTAGCTATTTAAAAAATGTCTTTTTATTAATTAATTTGTTTGTGAAGATTTTTAGAACAACTCAACTTGCATCCCAATGATTTGAAGATTAAAAAAAGTTATATCTAATTAATCTTTAAACATTTTATTATAATTTTATATCTAATATTTTTTTAAGAATTAAAATTTAATATTGAATATTAAATATCTACAAAATAAAATAAGTATTAAAGACAAAAATAAAACGGTAGTAAAAAAATAGATGAACATGTAGCTAGATTGATAAAGTAAACACACCACATCTTCAAGTTGTATCTTCCAAAACCCATTTCAATCTCAAACAACACAAACCTCATCCATCTTTTTTTATTAAATAATAGAAACAATTTTAATATTAGATAGTCCAAGCTAAAAAGAATTTTGTTACCTCCACCGGCATTAGCTTTAACCAAACTATTTGTCCCTAGTTAACGTTAAGCACAATTAATATTACCACATAGTCTTGTTCATGGGAAATCGTGATGTATTCCTAAGTGGATTAGTGGGTTATTCTCTAAGGGCGGGAACTACCGTGCAACACAAGAGTACCCCGACTGTCGCGTATATGAGTCTCGGATTTTGTTACCTCCACCGGCATTAGCTTTAACCAAACTATTTGTCCCTAGTTAACGTTAAGCACAATTAATATTACCACATAGTCTTGTTCATGGGAAATCGTGATGTATTCCTAAGTGGATTAGTGGGTTATTCTCTAAGGCCGGGAACTACCGTGCAACACAAGAGTACCCCGACTGTCGCGTATATGAGTCTCGGGTTGAGTTGAGGGGATCTATGAGGACTTGGCCATTCATGAATTGTTCGTCCACTCTTGTAGTGGCATAGTATCAGGCCTCCTAACCAAGTACTTCAGAGTAGAATGGTACCAAATGACAAAGTATAGAGTATAGGACATGCATAGCATTTCATTATTGTGGTTGTCTTATTGTGAATGAATTTGATAAATCGTTGATATTATACACTTGACTGTTTTTGAGATTGTGATAATTTGATTGCTTGCGTGTTCTCCACGTGTATTTTATACAGTTACATAATTTCGATACTCACCCCTCGTTGCTTGTGTTTGGCGCTTGCGAGAGTGCAGTCATTTCAGGTTATAAGTTGGTGATTCACGCTCTGATAGGTGATACTGGGTGGGAGTAATTTATCGTATTTCGTTGAGTTATGAATTAATTTAGATTTTTGTAAATTCGATTGATCAATTGTGTTAGTTTTATCTTTTATTCGGATGTAGAAATTAGTTTTCTCTAAGTTTAGAACGTGTTTTTACGTAGAAATTTTTATTTAATAAACCTCAACTATATTCGATATTAAAGGGTTTTTAATTGATTTTTTTTATGCAAGCAATTTGTGTAAGTGTGAATGTGACTTTCTGAACGTTATAGTTTAAAAGAAAATTTTTATACTCTATTTTTGAATCGCTGCGAATCTCTTTCAAAACTAGTGCATTTTACTTTTTATTTCAATTTGGGTTTAGGGTGTCACACGCGACTTACCACTATATTGTTAGGAGAATTCACACAGCACCTATAGTCTAGGTTGCAGTGATTAGTAGAGCTATCAATAAAACTCCAAAGTATCAAGTCTTTTTTCAAAAATCTATACTAAGCTCTTAATATTAGACCCCCTAATTAAATAAATTTTTTAAGGTTTTGGTCAATTATTTTATTATTTGTGGTAAGCTTAAGTGAGGAACTCATTGGATCAATGTGTTCTTAATTGAGATGTTTTTTGAAAAAGATTCGAAATTTATTTTTCTCAAAAAAATATTGGAAAAATTTCTCAAGAAAATCTAAAATATTTTTTCTTAGAAAAATTTTTAAATTATTTTTTTCTCAAAAAATTTTGTGAGCAAAATAAAAAAAATTAGTTTTCTTGAAAAAATCAATTTGTTTTCTCGAAAGAAAAAAATTTCGAGAAAAACAACATTGTAAATATTTATCAAAACATGGAGAAAAAAAATAAAAAATGAATTTCCCAAACAAAAAATAAAATAAACATTTTTAAAATTTATATTTTTAAACAAATATCGATTTTTTTTAACAGTGGGTCTATAGACCCACCTAAGCCTGCAAAATTTTAGGGACCTTTTAATTTTGAGAGCTTTCTTTTTTAGGCCTTTTAAACTATGAAATTTTGAGTTTTCTACCATACAAATTTGCCCTTTTTACTTGGCAAATTTTCAGAATTTTTGAAAGTTTCAAAATGACAATTTTCATAATTTTTGAAACTTTCGAACAATTCAAAACTTCAAAACAATCAAACAATTCGAAACTTTGAAACTTCAAAATGAAAATTGTGAGAACCATTCAAAACTTTCAACATCAGTCATACATTATCTTCTTCTTCTCTTCCACATCTGCGCTACTTTCTTATTCCGTTCCACACTTCCTAAAGTCATGCCACCGCCCACTTTCTTCTTCTATTATAAATAATTTAATTTTTTTTATCAAAGTAAGGTGTGTAGAGTATTTTTCCCTAGATATATATGTCATTCGGGCAAGATACAATTTTTTTAAAAAAAAAGTTATCAAGTATATGGAGTTTTATGATAAATTGAATTTTATAAAATAATTTTATTAGTTAATAAGATGTTGGGTAAATTAAAATACGGTTATAAAGAAACTTTATCAAAAAAAATTGTCTCAAAAAAAGTTTCATTTGAGTTAAATACTATTTATTTAAATGTTACATTTTGTTAGAGTTTTTTTTTTATTTAGATAAAATGATAAATAAATTTACAGTATATTCGAATATGAAATATAATATTCAGATTAATCAATAATTATTATAGATTTTACATATATTTTATCATAGTATTTAATATCAATCGATTAATATTTCTAAAAAATTAATATTAAAGATGATGAATCTAGTTTAAATTTATTTACATTTAAATCTATTAAACATTGTTTTTAGTATTTTATTTGAAAATAGAAAGTACTCTAAAAATAAACAAATGAAGCAATACTATTAAAAAGTTGTGGTAGCTTAGCAAACTAAAATAAGGTGAATAATGTGATTGAAATTTTATGATTTTTGAGACATTCAAGTATTAAATATATTTTCATTCAAATAAATTATTATTATTTTTATTTATATTTTTCGCATAAAATAAAAAACAGGTCACTATTTATGTATAACCCGTCAACCTAACCTATTTTTGATCAGATCAGTTCAATTCGGGTTAAATGAAAAAATATGAATTTAGAACTCAATCCAACCCAACGTAAAAATAATAGATTAGTTCGAGTATCAAATTTTATCAAAATCGGCTCAACCCACCCGTGTAAATTCCTATTTAGAATCCATCAAATTTGGAACATAAATGATTATATTGAATATTTTGTGTTAGACAAGTAAATCGATATATATAAATTTATGTTATGAATGTTCAAAATTTTCAAATAACTGGTATTTAAATTATACATCGTCTATTTGATTTTCTGAAATAAACGGTTTACAACATATATATAAAATATTTTCTAAATGTCAAATATTCAAAATCTTATTTTTTATTAATTATATTTTTTAGGAATGAATAACATTGAATTTATTATGTCTGATGCATCGAATGATCAATTCACAATCGATCAGGTACATTTTTTTTATAGAATGACATTTATTTTTGTTATTATATAGAATTTGATTAATATTATTTTAATATATATTATTACAAATATTTCCTACACACAATGATATGGCGTATTGGGCCAAATCGATAGGGAAACAAAAAGAGATCATTATTGTTATTATAAGATCATATGCTGAAACGAGACAAAGATGAAAGAATACAAAATTAATTTTGAGTTGTGAAAAGGATAAAAGGTATATAAAAGAACCAAGTTAATCATCATTGACAACTACCAAAATATGTAAATGTCTATTTAAGCTAAGAGTTGTACCAATGAAAATTGGTGATAAATGGATAGGTAGTGGATACTTTAAAAGGTCATACATATATGAGACATTTAATCGAAGATGAGCAAAAGTTTATTAATGACATGATGTAATATAGACTGACACTGAGACACATATTGAGTGCATTAAAAAATCGAAACAAGAACAATCTCTCGTGTCACCTATATTTATAAGAAAAGAAGTTTGTATCGATCTAATTTGAAAAGTCCTAGAACATAGATGAAACATTTATTAAAGTTAATAAAACATAAGAAGTATGTGTGCCGATATAGAAGATATGAAAACTCATAGGTTATCAAAGGTATTTTTGGAAGTCATTGTGATTCAATTAAGTTGTTGAATTTGTTTTTTATTTGAAAAGCAAAATAATTTTTGTTGTATATTAAAGAAATTAGAAACTTTCTTCTTAAAAAAGAGCTTAATTTTAAAAGTGATTATGACTGATACAATCCTTCTCATAATAAATACAATTAAGGTAATATTCCCAACATCGTGTAATTAGTTATGTGGCTTTGAATTAACTATACCAATAAAAAGAACCTTGTGAATGTGACTATGCTTTTGGTCGTAGTCTATTAACTTGATCAAGTTTCAATTATCTATTATACTTTTAACTCATATTTTGATAACTTACCACTTTATTTTTAAATGCGTTTTATACTATATTATTTTTTGAGTAAATAGACATTTTAGTAATTGATCATTGCAAGAGTCAATTAATTTGGTCCCTTAAATTTACAAACCAATAATTTAGTCCATTAAATTAGAAAATGTCAACATTATTGTATAGGTTCACATAACATTACTGAAAATTCAGGTTCTTAACTTTTATACTTTGACTCTCTTGCACATAACTTTGCCTATACTACAATCTGCATATAATTTAAATATTTATTTTACAAAATTGGCACCTACGCTTTCTAAGTCTCGTTCCACCCCTATTTCATAATAACAAAAAAGTCTGAGATAAATACATGAGATAAATACAATCAATACGTGTTGAAGAAAATACAAGAGTTAGTAATAAATTTAAGGCATAAATTCTAGTACAATACGTATTTCACATCTAGGATTTCGTCGAACTCGTCTAACCCTTTGAACGAGTTGAGGTTCTTTTGGTTCATCTTGATCATTATCCTGAACGTTAGTTGTAGGTGGATTAGAACCACTACCAGTTGCTTCCATATAAGTTTGAGACGGATTATTATACATGGAGTCAAACACAACATAAGCTGACTCAGGAGTTGTGCACTGAGTTCCAAACAAATTACAGAAAAGCCCACTTTCTGTTGGATGACCGGGGGTTGGTATTTCTGGAACCGGAACGTAGTACTGAGTCGTTGGTGGATATGGAACTTCTATAGCAGGGACATGTAGATGAGGTGATGATAGAGACGGTTGTGTCATGTTTTGTTGTTGTGGGCTTGATTGGGAGGTCGACGGAACAAAAGGATATAACGGTGGTTGCAAACGGGGATCACAAAGATATAGTTCGTCCGATATAAATAATTTGGTGTGATGTCTAAACCAAATCATATATTCTTTGTTGTGGCATAATAGACCTTATATGATCTTAACTTGCAACACGTAATTGTGACGCTCGTTCCAATGTTGAATTTCTTCCCTCCAAATCTAGTTCCAATTATCATCAACTCCATGCCTCATGTCGACCTCATGGTACGCTCTCATGTCCTCTGATGGTTGTGGTATTTGTTGATGGAAGCCGAACTGAAGTGTGACCCTATCTGTATGATATTTTTCAACAATATGATAACAATATAGATAGGTACATGCAGTCCAAGTGACCATCTCTTCCTCTGAAACTTCATGTTGGAACATGAGATAAGGTTTCCAATAGAACTGATATTTAAAAGAACAAACTAAAATAATTATAACAAGTATTAAAAACAAAAATATTTAAAAACTTCAAATAAATGTGAATGAAAATATTACTTCATCGATCATCATGTGATTAATTGTTTTTCGGTATCCTTCTATGTCGTTATGAGGAACTTTACCGAAATTTAGACCACCAGAATTAAATCTATCAAATATATTAAAAATAAAAATTATAATAAAATTAGTAAAATGGAAAATGGTAATCAGTTGGTTTTAAAAAAAGAAAAAGAAAATATAAAATTTATTTGCAATGGTTACCTTTGTGCAAGTGGAATTATCCATGGATTGGGTGATTCTTGAGCGACACAAGACAAATGATACCATGCCCAATTTTGCAACAACAATGCACATCCTCCCATAGACATTACACCGGGTTTCGTTGCAAGACATAGTTTTCTATATAGTGTAGCTAAAATGGCTGAACCCCAACTATATTGAGATGCTTTTTGTAGGTCTCCTAACAGTGAAAGATATTTTAAATGTACCCGGTTGTTGGATTTGTTAAGCATCAATAACCCTCCAATTACACGTAGGATGTATGTTCGACAAGATGCTTGTTTTTCTAATACAGATGCATCTTCATCAACATCGTCAAACGTATCCTTGAGCCACTTTAATTTAATAGAATTACCTTTTGTTGCTCCTTGAGGTGGGATAACTCCTAAGTAATCTTCACAAACTTCTTTAACGTTCACAAAATTTGAACCTCTAACAGGAAAACCAGAAACATTTAATCATAAAATGTAGTATACATTTTCCAAAGTTATTATGCACTCACCTACTAGAAGATGAAATGTGTGAGTTTTTGGTCTCCATCTCTCAACCATAGCAGTAATGAGGCCAACATCTAGTTTATAATTTCCGAGTTTTATCACTTCACCGAAGCCGATCTCTTGCAAATATGGTAATATGACTTCATTTGGTTTTTTATTGACGTTACTGTGACATTTCAGTTTATCCTTTAAAGGTGACTGAAATTAACAAAAATAAAATACGTAATCAAATTGAAAATATTAAAAATAAAATAAAATAAAATACAATAACATAAAATAAAATAAAATTCAATAAAATAAAGTTCAATAAAATAAAATAAAATAACATAAAATAAAATAAAATAAAATACCATAAAATAAACTTACAAATGCTTTAATATATTGGATTTCAGCTCTATAATTCGTTGATAGTTCCATAGTAAAAATAATTTTTTTGATTAAGAGATGTATGTAAGGAATCGTTGTGATAAAGAAGAAAAGTTCGGAAGTTGTAGTAAAATCGGGGAACAAATGCTGTATTTATAGGTCGTAGCCCTAGGCAACGAACTGATGAAGGTGTACAAATGCCTTCAGGGGGTCGGGTCGCTCCCCCATCCCACGACCTCTTAAAGGGATCGCATCCCCAGGCCACAACCATGCATGGCCACCATTCGATATCAATCTCATCCGTTGATTAAAAATAATCAACAGATATGGATGATCCAATCCTTGTGACTTGTTTTCAACCAATGAAATCATTTTATTGATGATTCAATCTCGTCCATTGATTAAAAATTATCGACGGATGTGGATGATCCAATCCTTGTGACTTGTTTTCAACCAATGAAAACATTTTATTAAAGATTCAATCTCGTCCGTTGATTAAAAATTATCAACGGATGTGGATGATCCAATCCTTGTGACTTGTTTTCAACCAATGAAAACATTTTATTAAAGATTCAATCTCGTCTGTTGATTAAAAATTATCAACGGATGTGGATGATCCAATCCTTGTGACTTGTTTTCAACCAATGATCAAACACCTTATACCTTCTATAAATAGAAAACAAACTTACACAATCTCACCACAACTACTATCTCACTATATCTTTTCAACACAATCTCACCACACCTACTATCTCACTATATATTTTCAACAAAATCTCACCAAACCTACTATCTGATGGCTGCTCAACAAGTAATGTGTATTATTTATTACAATGGTTCATTTGTTGATGGAGTTGAAGGTCAAACATTCATAAGTGATTATAAAAAAGCGTTCAAAGTACATTCGGGAAGCAACCTTGCTCGTCTAAAGAATGTCATTAAAAAAAAGTTACAGCTCGATGACAGAGTCAACATAACTGATATAGTTTATCGACACCTTGTGTTATTCGGTGAAAATACAACATGGTTTGAACTGATGAAAGTTTGCGACGAAGAAGATGTTGAGTTGATGTTTGATGTGTATGCACATTGGTCACAACTCGACACCATGAGTTATATGTTACCTTTGAGTCTGGTCCTCCATCAACAAACATTGATCAACCATCGGCCTCAAACATACCTTATCAACTCGACTTATATTCTCCATCACAACACTATGAACCATCACAACACTATCAACCATCACAACACCATGAACTATCACAATACTATGAACCATATTCTATCCAATTAGAACAAACTCATTCAGAAAGTTATCAACTGCAACATCAATCTACTCCAACAAGTCCACAATGCGGTCTTTCCCTAAGTGATTCTAGTGAAGAGGATGAAACATACTTCGATGAATCTTCTGGTGATTCTGACGATGACATTGATGTTGACGAAGATATGGAAGCAAAAGATCAACATATCCTACCTGACTTTAATCCACCATCTCACCTGAAGAGCGTCAATTTAGATACTCAAGATCTTTCAAGTGAATTTCATCACTTGTTCATTAATGAAGTCCCAACAGTAGATGGAACTCTTGAAGTTGGAATGAAGTTTCAAAATAAAGATGAATGTGTACATACAATCAAATGTTACCATATAAAACAATCACTGAATTTTGTGGTACAAAAATCAGATTTAGAAAGGTATTATTTATTGTTCAAATCCAAATTGTTTGTTTAGATGTAGAGCTTCAAAACACAAAAAGAGAGAATTGTGGGTGATTGATAAATTGAATGTCCCTCATACATGCACAAATTCTGCATTCTCACAAGATCATACGAAACTCAATTCTAACATGATATGTACAAGCATAATGCAAGTTGTGAAAGTGGATCCTTCAATCAAAGTGAATGTCATTATTGCTAAGATTCAGGATTTGCACAACTTATACACAATTACTTATAGAAAGGCCTAAAAGGGAAAAAAAATAAAGCAATCGAACAAATTTATAGCAATTGGGAGGAGTCTTACAATCAACTCCCACAATGATTATTGGTTATGCAAATATTTTCTATAGGAACCAAAATTGAAATGGAAACAATCCCAGCTTATCATGAGAATAGTTTGATAAATGGGATAAGGATCTTTCATAGACTATTTTGGGCTTTTGTTTCGTGCATATATGCGTTTAAATTCTGCAAACCGGTAATACAAGTTGACGGGACTTGATTGTACGGAAAGTACAAAGGAACTCTATTGGTAGCAGTTGCACAAGATGGGAACGACAATGTAATTCATATTGTTTATGTTGTTGTGGAAGGTGAGACAAAATAATGTTGGAGTTTCTTTTTGAGAAATTTGAGAAATTACGTCACTCCACAATCCAATATTTGTATGATTTCATATAGACACGAATTAATTAAGAGTGCTTATAATAATCAGAATAATGGGTGGCAAGATCCTCCGTTAAAGCATATGTTGTGTCCGACATATTTCACAAAATTTTGTAAGGGAATTTAAGGACAATGCTTTGAAGAAAAAAGTTGTTTCTATGGGTAATAATTTCATTCTTAATTTTTATAATAGTGTAATTTTTAATAATTTCATTCCTAAATTATATAATTAGTGTAATAATATTTTGTCTACTATTTCAATACAGGTTACTCGATCAATGAGCCTACATATAGATACTACCACAGAGAAATCGACATAGTAAACCCGGAGGCTTTGAAATGGTTAGACAACATACCTCGACAAGATTGCATTCAAGCATTCGATGGAGGTAGCTGTTGGGGTCAGATGACAACCAACCTTGTGGAATCGATTAATAGAGTATTAAAAGGCACGCGCAACCTTCCCATCACTGCTTTGATCCAATCAAATTATTTTAAAACAGGGACATTGTTTCCAACCATGGGAAAACGACACGCGTCAATTTTAGCTTCTGGTCAGGTATACACAGGTCAGGTATACACATAAACTTGCATAAATTTTATGAAATTGGAAATAAGTAAATCCAATAGTCATAGAGTGGATAGTTTTGATCGAAGCAACCATACCTTCATGGTCCAAGAGACAGTAGTTACAACGGAAGGGCGACCAATTGGTCACTTCAGTGTAAACATTCCTAACAAGTGGTGCGATTGTTGAAAATATCAAGTTAAACATATCCCTTGTTCACATGTCATAACAGCGTGTTCTAGCATAAAATATGATTATTAGAGTCTTATACCTGATGTGTAAAAGGAGGAAATGGTACTAAAAGTCTACGACGAAGCCTTCCCACCTATACCAAACAAAGGATATTGGCCACAATATCAAAGTATTAAGTTGTGTCACAATCCACTAATGCGGAGAGTCAAAAAAGACTGTCCAAAAAGCAAACACATTAGAACTGAAATGGACAATACAGAAAGAGTACCCAAAAAAATGTGGATTATGTCGGGTATCTGGTCATACTAGGAAACATTGTCCAAACGCTGCGGACACATCTACTCAAATTTGATGTATCATTTTTTTTAATGTATTTTCTTTGAAAGTTATAACATTAATTTCCTATTTTAATTTTAATTATTTTTAATTTAATTTTAATTTTTTTTAATTACAACAATTTTTAATAATAATAACAATAATAAAGATTAATAATAATAATTGTTAGGCTAAATTACATTCGCGGTCCCTTAACTTAATTTCAGGTAACGTTTTAGTCCTTTATATTTTTTTTTCCGAGTTGGTCCTTTATTTTAATTTTAAGAGATAATTTGATATTTTATGTTTTAAAATTTCAACAATGTCGTCCTTTTTTTTACAAAAATTCAAAAAAATCATCCAATTTTTCAAAATCAAATTTTTCAAACAAAACCCATAAAATTCATTATCATCTTCAATAAAATACAAATTTAATCAAATTAATATCTTAAATATTGAAATAAACTCATATTTTCATTCTTTATTTGATGTTGTTGGAGATGAAAATATGAGTGTATTTGAATATTTGAGTTATGAATTTGATAAAATTTGAATGATATTGAAGATGATTATTAATTTTATGGGTTTTGGTTGAAAATTTTGATGATTTTTTTGAATTTTTTTAATAAAAAAGGATAACATTGTTGAAATTTTAAATCATAAAATATGAAATTGTCACTTAAAATTAAAATAAAGGACCAACTCGAAAAAAAAAAGATAAATGACTAAAACGTTACCTGAAATTAAGTTAAAGGACCACGGATGTAATTTAGCCTAATTATTATTGTTATTTATTAATGTATTATTATTATTATTAATTATAAATGTATTATTTAATATAATTATTTATTAAAATATTAACAATTACATAAAACTGAAAACGAATAAAACTCTTTGGGAGGTCGTATCTCCAGCCAGCGACCTCTTAGTAGGAGAAAAAAAAAATGTTCGTTTAACTGGTCGCACCCCCAGACCACGAAATCCAAATAGCCCCTAAAAGTAGGGCATTTTGGTATATAAATCACTCTTGTTCTTGTCTGCAGCTTTATAATTAACAGGAGTGATAAGGTAGCCTTGCTTGGTATAATTAACAAAAAGATGGGAATTATGAAAAAGAAGGGGAAAAAAATGAGTTTTGGAAGTACAAGACAGGACATGTGAAAAGAACATAGTTCTAATGTTGTTGATGTATAGTATAGTAAATATAACTTGTAAGTTCAATTTTGACACACTTGAGTTTCTTCATTTTAACTTTGAACAATGTGTTATCATATTAAAAAATACATGTCACTCATTTTCAGATAGATGTGGCTAGTTTGAAATTTTAATATTTTTATGCAGATATTGGGGCTATTCATTACTTGAAAAATAATTGTAAAGATAAGATATCTTATAAATCATGATTGCCCATATTTCATCTTCGTTAGACTAAAAATTACCATTGCATGATTCTAAACAGGTAGGGCAAGGTAAAGCGATCAACACAATCGCTTTCCCTTTAGCTTATGAGAAAAGAAAATTTCCTAGTTAATAAAAAGGATTCGAGTAATCATGTCATGAGTTTATTACTCTATATATTTTACTATTCTTAAGAAATATTATTTGTAAAGATATGGCAAATACAAATTCTTTCAAATTTTGATTCAATATCATACTAGATATTTAACATAGATTCCATGAAAATACTATTAATTCACGTAATAGTGTGTAATATGTCCTTAAGTCCTAGTCACTAAAAAATGTACTATAATAGAAATTTTTCTTTGTACCACATTAAAAATTAAAAAAAATATTGAAACAAGTAGAATGATAAAAATTATCTCGATATTATAGTTTTATATATTTATTACTTAATTTTATCAATACAAAATAATTTATTAGCAGACATGAAAAATGTAATCGTTTGAATTTGCCCATTAAATTTTTTATTGATAAAGTGTAATATTAATTAATGATGACTTCTTCAAATATTTTATATATAATAAAATATTTTTGTTTTAATTTTTTTTACCACAATTTTATTGTACTATTTACTTTTGTTTATCAAGTAAATTTCATACAATGTATATTTATTTGACATAAGTTTACTTAATATTTTCCAACAAAAATTTATCCATGCATGACACAGGTTTCACACTAGATATGATATCTATATAAGCTACAAAACATTTACTGCATTCCACATAACTAAACAAAACTTCAAGTTTTCTTTATCTTGACAGAACTTCAATAAAATCATCAATATCTTGTAAAATATTAAATGTCAACATTGTCAACCATATAACTCAATCCATCCATAGCTTCCACTAGGCACCTCTGGACCAATGTTAATATATCACAGCTGAAGATGAACCCTAATCAATTTTTTCTTCGGACGGTTCGTATATCCAATTTCCCCTCCATATGATAGGTGATGATAGAAGACGTACTGTTTTCCACCCTAATGACTTCAGCTGTACCAAACATAGAGTCAGTTTGGATAAACCCATCAAAAAACAGTTATGAAAGGAAAATTATTAAAAGAATCTAACAATAATCAAGTTTTTTAGACTATAGCTTTTTTTAAAGTTAAAACTGGTTTTGCGTCACAATATTTTAATGAGCTCTCCTAATTAACTTGTCTATAAATGTATTTGAAAAAAAAAAGAGCAGGTAGCATTTTATTAGTTTTGTTTGATTCCCACATCATAAATATTCTTATAAAGTTCATCAAGAAAGGAAAAGATAATACAATCACACTGTTAAGAATTTAAAGAAAGTAAATAAGCAGCTAAATGGAATTTAACTTGAAGCTTAAACATGTACCTTCTGAATAAATACTTCATACCGCTTTTCCATCCATATTTGGCTTTCTGAATGCAAATATTTGCTTTTATAATCGTTATTTGCGAGAACAAGAGCATGAATAAATGACTTTAGGACATCGACACTATTTGAATCTTTATGAACAATAACGTCAACGATTCCTTTCTTTTCCACTAATAAGTACTTGGCTATATAGAAGGAACACATAACAAAGTAAGGTTTGAACACTTCAGATGAAAATTGAAAGCCAGTAGTTACAAACAATTTGAGAATCAACCTTTTGTATAGTAAGATGCTACAGAAAGCAAATGCTCCTTACTGTTAGTGTCACACAAAAAGAAGTTGCTAAGTGAGCTTTATGAATGACATTTCAAAGATATTAAGACACTACAATCAAGCCATAATCATGGACAACTTAAGCTTTGAGCCAATAGTGATAATATATATAAGTAGAGCAAGTGCTAAATAATGTTTTAAATTGCAATAAGTATTTGAGGCCTTGTTTGCAAATAAAGATAACACAAAACTTGTAACACAACAGAGGACCATTACCTTGAATGGTGGATTCACTTTTGGGAGAGCTAAAAGTGATTCTGAAGGCTTAAAATTAATTTTGGCATGTTTGAAGGTTTCGATTAGAATTGATTTTGCCTCTTGAACTGATTCATACATGAAGTTATGATTTGTAGCTTTTGCCTCTAAACGTGATTTTTACACTCAAATTTATTGTTTAACTAACTTTCACGTGACCATATCTAAACATAATTATTTTAACTTAAACTCATTTTTAACAAAAATCGATCTTGCAAAATCAATTTTCGATACCATAGAACCAAACACACTAAAAACACAATCATGTTCTAGGACAGGGGGACAGAGCATATTTTAACAACTCACATTTCCATTTCATCAAATGAAGAAATCCTTGTGCCTAAACGTACTTTTGTATCCAAGGAATTGGCTTTCTTTGAGATCCATGAAGTGAGTTTATTGGGTAAAACATGCTCCTGTGAAGAGACTTGTTTAGGAGAGAGAACTGGCAAAAAGTTTAGAAGCATGCATTAACATACAAAGACAACGAGAAAATAAAAAGCTAGCTTCTAAGTTGTAAATCAGATTCTCTTTGACAGGGTGCTCTGTTAGGACTTAAATTTAGTAGAATTAGTTATAGTTAGGTAGTTAGTTGAGGTTGTTATAAGACTATTTGTATAAATAGGGAGGTTATGGAGTTAGGAGCATTATCATTGAATATTATAAACACTTGTTGAATAGAGAATAGTCTTTATTGTGAAGGGGAAACCCTTGGAGGAGATATTCTCTCCTATTCTATCATTTTTCTTAATAAAAGTGTTAACTCTTTAGAATCTAATTCTTGGGTTCCAAACATGCTCACTCTACCAAACCAAATTTGTTTTGGAGAAGCATTTGGGAGGGGTTAAAAACAGTGTTGTACTGTTGTCAATCATGAATCGTGGAAAATAATAGTTTGATCAAATTTTGCTACACAAGATTGTTGTAGCGCCACTAGAGCTTCTATTTGATAACAATTTGTACTAATAACATATTGTGAAACAATAGCAATTCATTCCAATTCCATATAGCGGCAATTTAACAACACTGGTTAAAAAGTACACTAGAAATCCTTGATGTGACGAAACTGTTCTAATTCTAAGATGCAGTCGATTTTATGTTTCAATGTAATAAATGGTCTAAGTCTAACATCAAAGATAAGTTGTGGATATAATATAAGACAGTAATGAATAGTGGAAACAGACAATACCTTGGCCAGTCTATGAGAAATGCTGCAAAAGAATAGAGCTCCTTTCATGGTTTAATGAGTTCAATGCCAAGCATCGAACAGCTCGATAGTTTGCTACATTGAAACAAGACACCATCTGCATTATCAAGTTAGAATCAGCATGTGTATTAGGGAGGGCTGGGGGATATTCACCAAAGAACAAGACATCCATATTAAAATTATGAGATCTCTAACTTCACAAAGAAAATGGGATTAATTTAATGAGAGTAGACAATGTTTTCAATTGTTAACAATATGGTATAGTAGAATCTTATCATTGAGTTTAAGCTTGCAAGACAACACAAACAAGGTTATCTTATCGACATTCAAATTGTGAATCAGAAAACCTATTTTACGAATTGTGAATCGAATCTTCTTATGAATATTAAGATACCAAGGCCTTATTGTTAGGAAACCAAGAATTGGATTCCTAAGAAAGAACACTTTCATTTGGAACTAGGAGAGAAATCTCTCCTGCAAGGGTTTCCCCTTCACAATAGAGAATACTCTATTCATAGTTACAATATTCAATGATATCTCTCTAACTCCATAACCTCCCCATTTATATACAACTAACTCATTAACAACCTAAACTAACTCATTAACTAACTATTATTATTAACTAGCTCTTCTCATCTAAGTCCTGACACTTTTCTTTTAGTTTTCTTCACAATTCTAAAATGCAAAGGAATGTACAAAATAAATTACAATTTGTAATTTGAATACATACCATACATATGAAATAGGGTCAGAGACAAAACATACCATTGCTAGTGGGTGCCCAATGGTAATATGAGCAACAAGCATTCCGAGTGCCATGCCAATCATCGTGGCCACAGTTTCTTGACTTCCTTCCTATCCATATACGTTAACAAATCAAAATATATCTATTCATCATACCCTTCTAAAAAAACTGGATTTAAGCTAATAATATACAGTTAAAATAAATGCAATTTATACCTTTGCTGATATATCTGCAGCATTATCCTGAAGAGCAAAATGCTGAGTCAAAGCTGCTCTAGTGGCTGGCTCCACTTGCAACCCCAGCTACTTCAAAATCATGTTTTAAGAGGCATAACATTAAAATTTTGAAAAATATAGAATACAAATATGGCCCCACTCTAGAACTAAATGAAGAAAAAAAGTGCTCTAAACTTGGATGATTCCAAACATTTTTCTATTTAATAACTTTATTTGTTAGGAAATGTTTTATCCTATAATCTAACATAAACTTAAGTTACAAAGTTACTTACATGAAAACTAAAGAGGGGTAAAAAATTTCAGTAACTAACAAATTATGTTACTAATGGATTTTCAAACTTATAGAAATGTTGGAACGTACTGAAAGATCTTGATATGCTTCCTAAGCAAACAATAAAAACAAAAGTTGATGGAAACAACGGTGAAATGAGGTCCATTAGCATACCTGAAATCAGTTTAGAAACCTTAGCAGATTAATATGAAATACGAAGACTGCAATGTGAAAATCAAATTTAACACAGTAGCATCAGTAAAAGATAAACTGAAGACTTGCTGTTAAATTTTAGTCTCACAAAACAGATAAAAAAAACAGATTTATACGTTAGTGCCAAGTAAAGCATTCTAAATAGAAATTATCTTCTGCTCATAATCTCAATATATTATCAATATTAAATTATTAATATACCAAGATGAGCATATCATGAGCTGTAGATACAATATGCAAAATCAAAATTTTAAATTGATGCAAACAAGTCTGTGTCAGTGTTTCATATCAGTTAAGAACAAAAAAGTAATATTAAGCTTTGGATGACTTTGCTATTTCAAAACTAGGATATTGTTTTGTTTTCACAAATACAAAACATGATTCTGTCCCAAAAAGAGAAGTTCACATAAATCTTCAAAAAAAAACAAATCCATGATCAAAATGTTTTCTTCAAGGACAGTTTTTTTCCATTTCCTTTTCAGTTTTCATCAATAATACTCCTAATGCAAGCTTCCTTTTTTTCATACCCCTTAAATTTATTTTCAATCTCAGTCCTTGAATCCACATAAACCAACACTCAACTTGTTAGATTTTTATTGGCCTGTGTCTATACACCAGAGAAAGTTTTCATAAAGAAAATGGTTGCACAAATTTCTTCTATAAAAAGACCAAGTTCAAACAATCTACCAAGATCATTCATGAGATCTGCAACCAAACGCCACATTCGCATTGCTATCAAGGTTTGATCCCTGCAGCAAAAGGAGTAAACAGAAACATAGTTAAAACAGCATGATTTGAGAATCATTTGAGTGAAGAGGAAACCAGCGTATGCAAACCTAAGCATATAATGATCCGCATAAAGTCGTGGCTTCATATTTCATTTTAAAATTAATAACAAAGAAGGAATATAATTTCATTCAAGATATAGACCTGATAGAATGTGAACAAGATTCCTCCAAGCATGCCAGTTAGATCTCGCAAAAACCACCGGAAATAGTTTCAACATTCAATGTCAACACATTTCAACCTTAAAAATTTATGGACCTAAAAGTATATTCTATCAAAATATTTTCTAGAATGAAACAATATTTCAACAATTGGACAACTATAATATAAAATACAATGTGAGAAATGACTATTCGGAAAATTAAGCTCAGTGCACTTCTGAACTGGTTTAAAATTAATTTATAAATATAAAATAAGTTTAATATTTTGAACAAATTTTTAGTTAAAATCGATTTCAAAATAGTTATTCAAAAAGAATTTGTAATTCTTTTGATAAAAAATATCAATATTTTTTGAGATAAATAAATGTAAAAAGTTTTTCTATAAATTTTTTTTTCGAAAATATAATCTCAAAATTCTTTGAACAAAAATTTATTAGAGAAAAATAGATATAAAATTTCTCAATAAAAAAATTAAAGAAAAAAATTTCAAATTTTTTTCAAATAAAAAATTCAAAAAAATTTCAGAAAAAAATGTTTTCAAATTTTCTCAAAAAATATTTCAAGAAAAAAATAATTTAACTTTTTTCGTAATTTTTTTCAAAAAAAATAAATTTTAAAAGTTTTGTAAGAAAGAAAATCTTATTTGAAGTTAAACTTTTTTTAAATTGTTAAACTGAATTTTGAATTAAATTTAATTAATTAAATTATTTTAATTAAATTAAATTATGGATCTTAGCTTTCATTAGCACTTGGAGTGACACTAATTGGACATCTAGAACTCCAGATATGGCTGAAATACTCCACATATATCATGTTAATTTCTCACCAAAATTCAGCACTGCACTTAAAAACAAAACGCAATGTAAAATTACGAAAAATTCCTACTTAATCACTGAAATACAAGCATAACATATTAATAAATTCAAAGAACAAAAATAAACCGAATGTATCAAATAAATCCTCAATTTAACTGATGATTGAAGATAATTAAGACTAAAACAGTGGAAAAATATGCATATGATGAAGAGTTATCAAAAAACAAGCGATTGTATGCCTTTGACAAATGTGACAAGCAAGTGATTTTTTGTCTCTGATAATTGCATCAAACATCTAATCTTCTTACTATGTCTAAAAGTCAACTCTTTGATAAATAATCAATATTTTAGATAGTCGATGCTTTGATGAAAAATCAACGTTATGAAAAGACAATGTTCTGAAAGAAGAGAAATTTATGCATGATCTGCTCAAACACTCGAAATCTGTTATTTGTCTATAGGTTTATGTGATATACTTTGATAATGATATCAACTAATCTATTTGTCTCCATATCAAGATAAGGAGAATCAATTACAAGGACTATTTCTTAATAAGGTTTATTGGCAAATCAGTCTCTAAAGATTTTATACAGTACCTCATGATACATGTTGATTTCTTCCAATCAACGCAATTGATAGAAACCCTAAAGTTATCTATAAAAGGACATGCAACTCTCATTGTATAACAACAAAATACACTACGATAAGCACAATATATTTGTCTCTTCACTCTTGCTGTTTATCATTTATTTTGGTCTAAGTGATGATAAACAATTTTTGAGAATATAACATTGTAAACACCTTTTTGTTAGAGTATTTGAAAAACCCTTTAACTTATTCTTTTGTAACCTAGCCTAGTAGTGGTTGCATTCCTCAACAACTTGACTTTACTAAGCTAAATGATTGAAAATCCATGAAAACAGTTAATTTGACTAGTACATGTTCAATGGAAATTTGATTTAGTTGGTGAGTTAGTGGATTAAATCCTTTAGTTTGAAGGGATTGGATGTAGCTATTGTGTAGGTGATGAACAAGAATAAATTGATTGTATTTGTATGTGTTTCTATTTTATCTGCTCATTTTTCATCACTTTGTTTTAATCTTGGTAAAATATTTTTAAAATAAAACACAATTAAAACCCCTTTTCTTGTGTTTATTGTTCTACAATTGGCATCATAAACCAATCTCAAAGTTGAGCACTTAACCATATTTTAGTAAAGATCTTTATTATTATGACAAACTCTAAGGATGAAGTTAGAAGTTTCTACATCTCACGGGATCCTAAAATTTGGGACATAGTTAAAGATGAATATGAATCTCTAAAAGACGGTGCTGGTGTTGAGATATCCAGAATGATCTCAACATTGATAAAAAGAAACAACACAAGATGCACCATAAAGTCCAAATTTTTATGATAAATGTTCTCACCTTTAAAGTTCGAAAAATGTAGCCACAAATAACAACAAAGAGTATCCTTGATTATCTAGTTCTCAAATATGATGGAAATAAGCAGGTACATAAAGCTATGGCAAATCTACTTGTTAGGAAGTATGAACTCTTACAGATGGAAGAAGACGAAGAAATTGAATTTTTTTTTTCTAGATTCCAAATTCTTATTATGATGATAGTAAAATCAATTTGTGAGAATAATTTAAAGCACTAACGGTCTGATTAAGTGCGCGTTCTCATATCAAGTGGATTTTGTATGATCTTAGATTGTATCCTCTAATGATTGGGCTAAGATAAACGAGCACCAAGACTTTTCTTCTAATTTTTTATTTTAAGTTTGCTCCACACACTTTGAAACACGTCTCATTAATTCTGGAAAACACAAGTTATGCTTCGATTCATCAGATGATTACAACAAGCATCTGATCGTGTTCCTCTAATAACCTTGAGAAACAAATGATTTTATGCCTAGGGATGGCAATGGGTAGGGTTTGGGTAAGGTACTATAGTATCCGTACCCATACCCGCAGTTTAAAAAAATACCCATACCCGTGCTCGTACCCTCATGGGTATCAACTTTAATACCCGTACCCTTACCCTCTGGGTACCTAAGTGCCCGTACCCGTATCCATTACCCACACTTTAACTAAAATAAATCGATAAATAAATATTATTTTGTGATTAAATTTAAAAAGGATAAATACCACCTATAGTCCCTTAACTTAATTTCAGTTAACGTTTTAGTCCTTTATATTTTTTCTTTTCCGATTTTGTCATTTATTTTTATTTTAAGTGACAATTTAATCTTTTTTTTTAAATGTTAACAATGTTATCCTTTTTTTTTTATAAAAATTCATCAAAATTTTCAAACAAAATTCATAAATTTAGTTATATTCTTTAATATAAAATAAACTTTATCAAATTTGTAACTCAAATCTTGAAATAAACTCATATTTGCCATTCTTTATTTGATGTTGTTAGAGATAAAAATATGAGTTTATTTAAAAATTTAAGTTATAAATTTGATGAAGTAGCATTATATTGAGGATGATAATTAATTTTATGTGTTTTGTTTGAAATTTTTGATGAATTTTTTGAAATTTTGCATAAAATAAGGATAAAATTGTTGACATTTTAAAACATAAAAGATCAAATTGTCACTTAAAATCAAAATAAAGGACAAGATCGGGGGAAAGAAAAAGATAAAAGACTAAAACGTTAACTGAAATTAAGTTAAGGGACTATATGTGGTATTTATCCATTTAAAAATTATCCATATATCATAAATTAAATCATAAAATATTATAAATCAAAATATTTTCTAACTCAAAACATTTCAAGTGAACAATCGTTACAATACACATTCAAATATCCATAATAATATTTTATGAAGTTGCAAGTCTTACGACAATATTATTTGAGATCAGTAAAAACAATTTATAAGTTGCAAGTATAATTATAAAGACACAATTAATAAGATATAATTCTTAGTTATAAAGTCACAATTATTTAACTATTAATCATAATCAAATTCTTAAAAAGTTTGCAAATGTTTATCTTTTGATTTGATTATAAATATTGTAATGGTCCAATGATATTAATAGATATTAAAATATAAAGGAAAACAATTAATTAAACTAAATATTAATATAATAAATAAATAATATATTTATATAAGTGCGGGTGCGGGGCGGGTACTATAGTACCTGTATCCGTACCCATACCCGCTTAATTTTGCGAGTAATTACCCATCCCCGTGCCCATACCCATTATGCGGGTTTTTACCCTACCCATTGTGGGTTTTTTTTGCGGGTACCCACTGGGTCTGGGTCTAATTGCCATCCCTATTTATGCCTCTAGTTAATAATACATTCTCTGATGAAAGTCAATGCACTAATAAAATTCAATGCTCCAAATAAGATAAATTTTTTGTGCATCATCTAATAAACACCCTGGATTAGTTATTTTTCTGAAGGTCTATGAGACATGCTCTGATCATCGTAACCTCTACTCCTTGTTTCTTTACAATAAAAGAACTTGTCATATGCAAAAAAACATGGAATTCCAAAACACATTTCAAAACTAACAAACCAAGATCTAACTAAATGCTACCTAAGAATAAAACAACTTATCTTAAAGATATCCTTAGCAACAAATTTAAAAACACCATTCATTGTATATGGAAAAGTGATGCTCACGACCTAATCCTCAAGAATAGAGGATTTATAGGTTTTGGAGTTGATTAGAAGGGTAAGATCATTAGGCACAACACAATAGGTAATGGTTTTGTTCCCTTTATTAAAAATGTTTTACTTGTAAAAGGACTAATGCATAACCTACTAAGTATAACACCCCAAATTTTATAATAAACTATTTTATTAATTAAATAGAATTTTAAATAATTAATTTGATGAAGAATATTATTTTAGAATATATGTTGATAAATTTCATGGCTAATTAATTTGATGTTATATTTATTCATTTTATCATTTTGACTATTTTATAAAGATGATAGTGTTTTTATGGGTTGATTTTGAGAAATATTATAGTAATAATTATAGTTATTATAAAAATGTGTTTTATGGGTTAGATCCATATAGAAGAATAAAACCTAATTAAACATATTATTAAAAAAATAATTAAATAAATATCCATGTAATTGTTTCTTTAAAATAAATAGATAAATAAATAATAATGATACATTAACATATATAGGACAAGCTAAATTGTAGAATCCGATTGATATATGTAAGGTAGGCATGGGCTATTAACTAATTTTGCAAATATTTAGATGAGTTTGTTAGGTTTTGCTAATATTTAGATGAATTTGTTAGGTTTTGCTAATATTTAGATGAGTTTGTTAGGTTTTGCTACTTGTTTTCTATCCGCCGCTTTCCAAAACCAAAATATAAATAAAGAGACCTTGTGAACCCTGATTTGTACTAAAATAAAACAAAACAAAGAAAAGGGAAGGGAGTTGAATGGGAAGCCAAAGAGTAAACACAACAACAAACCTATCGTTTTTGACACCGGTGATCGATAACTGTTCCGTAAAAGCTTCTCCGTTCTCATCCAAATTTGAGTACGTTATTTCATTCATTTAACTTGTCAATTAAACATAATTTTCCAAATTTTTAACAACCCCAATTTCTCTCTAAAATACCCGACTTCTTCGTTTGTAGAATTCGTTATTTTGCACCATTCTCCTTAATCGTAAGTCTGATTTGAGTGAAACCAACACCAAAATGACCGTGTGAAAAGTGACTATATTATCCACTGATTGGGTTTCTGATTTATGGTAATTTTTCTTGACCGAATTTCGAATTTAGTTTTTAGAGTATCTTATCATAATTTATTTTTAACGTTTACTTATAAACTATCGAGTTAGATCGATTGAAGGACAAATAGTCAATGAACAAAGGTTGTTTTCTCGTGGAATCACATTCGTGTGCGAAAGCTTCAAAATAAGGTAAGGGGTGAGAGAGCGTTTGGATTCATGAGTATAATATATGGTGAGATGAACGGGAAAACCGTATTTCCCAACGATTCATCAGGGGCTTGCTACGTACGGCAGTAGCCCTTTGAGAGATAAATTGATTAATTTGAAATATGAGAATTGTGAGATTAAAATGTGAAATAGAAATTTTTATAAGGTGTTGATTGATTTAATTTTCGATACTTGTGTGGTAGTTGATATTTGTTATTATTGTGATGTTGGATGTTGAATGAAATTATGTGTACATGTTTGCTTAGATGAAATTATGTGATGTGATAATAAAATATGGATGCATGGTTTGATATATGCTTACGTGATGATAATGATGATTTTTGATTGATGATAGTGATGTTATAAAATTGTGATGAGTTTATAAGATGATTATGATTATTTATGATTAATGATATTATAAAATTGTGATGAAAATATTGAAGCACCCCATACTTGATGAGATAGTGATGATTCTTAAATATGGTGCTCTTAATGGAGTAGTCTAAGCTAACGGGGGGAGAAAATAAATATTGTGAAGTGAAGATTTATTTTGTCATCATATAGGTAGGGCCTGACAAGCCTAGTGATTATGGGGGAAGTACAACTGAATGAGCCTGATCGTGGAGGGCTACAGTCGAACTGTAAAGTAAGACTGATAGACCTTGGGGGTACACCTAGTGGGGAATTCCTAAGTGGATTAGTGGGTTATTCCCTAAGGCCGGGAGCTACCGTGCAACACAAGAGTACCCCGACCGTCGCGTATATGTGTCTCGGGTTGAGTTGAGGGGATCTATGAGGACTTCACCATTCATGAATTGTCCGTCCACTCTTGTAGTGGCATAGTATCAATCCTCCTAACCAAGTACTTCAGAGTTAGAATGGTACCACATTGTGAAGTAGAGTCTAAGCTCATGCATAGCATTGCATTTCCTTGTGATTGTTTTGTTGTGATTGATGTGTTTCAAAGGTAATACTAATTAGATGATTTAATGCATATTATAATGAGATGATTATTTTACTTGGGTGACTTTGATGTTATAGTATGATACTATTTAATTAAATATTTTGATATATCGTAAAGTTATTATGATACGGTTCTATTATGATTGTTTGCGTGTTCTTCTTACTCATATTATACTATTAACATGATTTCAAAACTTAGGGTGTCATGAGGTAACACAGCCGATAACGCCGAATGGCCGGGGTGTTACACTAAGTATAAGTCAATTAAGCAATTGTGGTTATGGTGTTGTTACCAATCAAAATTCATGTAGGCAATAAGTCATACAAATGCATCCATACTATTTACTCTACAAAGGAAAAACAACATTTACAAAATAAATTTATCCGATATTGAAAAACAAGAAGTAAAATGGCTTATGTTTGTGAATGAAGAACAACCAATTTAGCACAAAGGATTAGGACATGCCATTTTGAGGTTAATCTCAAAATTCAAAAGACTTGATTTAGTAAGAGACTTGCCAAAACTTAAATACGAATAAGATGTTCTTTGTGAGACATGCCAAAAAAGGGAAACACAAAAATCATTTTTTTCCTTTAAAAATATTGTTGTCACTTCTAAACCAGTTGAACTTTTACATATTTATTTATTGGGGTCTGTAAATACTGCATATGTTAGTGGTAAAAAGTATGCACTTATTATTGGTGATGATTATTCCAAATAGACATAGATAAAGTTTCTTAGACACAAGGGTGACTCACATAAAATTTCACTATCTTCTACAAAAAAGTGTAAAATGAAAAAGGTTTTTGTATTGCAATAATTCGTAATGATCATTTGGGTGAATTTGAAAATAAGATTTCAAAATCAATGAGTTACAGTCAACGAGTTACATTCAAAATCAATGAGTTACAGTCAACGAGTTACATTCAAAATCAATGAGTTACACTCAAAATCAATGTGTTACTCCAGATATATTTTTACTCCAATTTCTTATTTTACAGTCAAAGGCAAAATATATAGAGATTAAACATCATTTTTATAAGTGTTTATGTCTATAAGGGTATTTTAGATATTAAATTTATTTACATTGATCATCAACGAATTGACATATTCAATTTTATAAAGAAAAATCAAAATATTTTGTTTATAAACGAATGATGTTAAAGTCTTTGATTTTTTGTCCCTAATAAAATAGAGTAAATGGTTAAATGTACATATAATATGTCTCTAATGAAATTGAATTGTCAATCTAAATTCAATTAATCTAAATTCAAAATATAGTTAATCTAACAAGAGAACCATAAAGTTCTGTGTGAATATTTTAATACAAAAGAAATTAAACAAAATAGAACTATTATTTAGATAGTGGATGAAAATGAATAAATTATATATTTTTTCACATATTTTTATCTTTTTTTAATTCATATTTTTGTTTTTATTACAGTTATTATTTAAAATTTAAACATATCTTCTTTTCAATAATTTAAACATATTTTTTATCATACTTAAAATGGTTAACATTTTATAGTGTATATATAATTCAATTCAACTTATTTTCTATAGTAGCACATTTTTAGGAAACATTTAAAAACGTCTGTATGGAGGTTTTGCATATGAAGTAGGGTGTTTATGGGTTGAGTTGAGTTGACTTTGGTTAAATCTATTATGCGAATAGTTCAAATTTATTTGTGTTAGATTGAATTCTTAACGTGTGATTTTTATATCTAACCCAAACCAAACCAATCCGATTATAAAATGGTTGGTTTCACGGGTCATAAATAAAACCCTCAATTTGTCAATAAATAACCAACAACCATGATAGTGGATTAAACTATCTTAACCGAACTGTAATAGCGCCCCTTGCAACTTACAACCAAGGTTATCTTAATGTACAAGCAGTTAACAATCTTCTCAAAGTCCATTGAGTTTCCCTTATTTTCCTATAACTTTGATCCTGTCGACGAAGTAAAATATCCCATACCTATGTCACGTAGTCTCGTTTGCATCCATTTGGTACGAAGCATCCATTTGGTACCAAACTGAAACACTTAGAATGACCCCAACACACTGAGCACATAACAATCACTACAGCTGAGAACTCCTAAATTTCTCCCTTGTCCATAAATCCTCGATTTTTTCTTAAGTCGTATAACTACGTCAAACTATAGTGCTCTTATCAGTATGTCATTCCAGTTGTAAATTTAATAATTCCATCCCCACATATGCTTGGTGATCAAAGCTTCCTCAAATATTTTCGAAATCATGTCCAAGACTATACCACTTGGGACACACAAACTTCCTTTCAGTTTAGTACTTCATTTCAAGAGTCACGTTTTCCATTAAAATCCAACTTGAATTTAATTCATAGATCAAGGTCTACATTTGTCTCATGCCTAACACCTCAAATTCACGCTTTACTAAAAAAAATTCTTACATACTTCGCAATTATGCACAATCTCGAAACTAATCCTCCTACCTCTACTGCCAACATTCATTCTGATACTTCTTATTTTCGCTTTGTCCTTCATTTGCAACTTGATGATTATCCTTTCATTATGACAGGTCAACCGCACTGTATTCACTCCATCACTTTTCCATTTCATGTTCAATCGTTTCCTATCAAAATAACATTTAACTCCTTTGATTGACGAACACAATAACAACTCCCATGACATGCACTCAAGTAAAGCCTTTATATCGTTGGCATACCTTTATAATAATAATGTCTGAATTATAGGTGAGATAATTCCTTTCCTGAATCTTTAATTGTCATAAGCTACATCTCTATGTGCTGCTCCAACAAATTTCTTGGCACATTTTCCAATATTTGTTTCACTTGCTGGATTCTTATTCCTTCACAACCTTCACCGAGATACAAACTGAAAGAATCCTAACAATCGAACGTCCTAAAGAATTATTTCTCCCACATTCTCCAAAGCATTTCCTCAGAAATAATTATCTATAACTTCCTCGTCCCAAATTTTTGCAGTGAAAAGTCTCAAAGACCCACATACCTTTCATTGTTCATCTAGTCACTAAAACACTCATTTTAAATCTCGACGCTTGATTTCCCAAGACCAACAACTAAATCATAAATCATTTGTTACATCTCTTCTTTTTCACTTTCTATCATTTAATAGGATTCTAAAATTTGATCCTCAAAATCTCCAAACACTTCCATCCTTAACATGAATTATTTATCACTTGCCTGCCTCAGCTCCTTAGATTATGAAAGTTTTAAGCATTACTTGGTCCTCCATCCAACCTTGCGAGATTTTAAATCATCAGCTAAAAATCAACCATCTTAGGGTCCCAAATCAAATCTCGAATATTCCTTCAGTCCTATCAAAATATTAACATCCTCTTAGTAATTTCCATCCTTTAATAGACTCTCAAACTTATATTACCGCAATCTCAAGTATTCTCGTACTCGATTACTTCAAATTCCACTTAATGGTAACATAGAGTTCAATACATCAAGGCTTAACTCATTAGGTTTTTCTGAACATCGCTCAAAATTCACAATTACGTGTCTATATATTCCTCCAATATTACTATCCATACTTAATAATCCAAGTTGTGAATCCAGTCTAACTCGAATGCTCGACTTTATCCCTCAAGGTATCGACTATTCCTTAAAGCATATTTTATCTAACCAAGGGAGTATTTACTCCTAATGTGCAACGCTCCCTTAACTTCAATACCAGTCTCTTTCATGGATACCTAAGCACCAAATGTTATTCCAAATGGAAGCCTTATCTTCTCAACAATTCCATGATGTTCATATCTCCTTGACAGTTGTCAAACTTCATCCAATTTCATCCTGAAATCTACCAGGAAAACATCTAATACTTTTCTTAACAAGAGTCCTCAACTTAGATCTTTACTTGAAATCCCTTATTAGTATAAGGTTAATCCATCCATACTCATCATCTTCGAGTTTATACCAACACATAGCTTCTGTGTCCTTGGAACCATTTTATAAATTCCATGTCGTCACGATTTGCTTCAGGTCTGCTGGACAATCCGTCATCTTGTATATCTTTTCCATTTCTTGAATCCACTAATCATCTCTTTTCCTGAGTTCTCATCACCTTTGAACTTTGGAGGATGGTAACGACGAAAATCTTTCAATCCTCTTGACTTAATAGCACAGATCTCTCTTTTCCTCTTCTCCAGATCCCGCAGAGTCTTTGCAGCAGTTCGTGCGACAACAAAACATCCATGTTATTTGTAGCTTCAACCATTTGATCATCCCTACTGACGTTCATCCTTGCAACGTCGTTCCCTCTTGGAGGTAGTGTTTCCGAAAAACCAACATCAAGAATAAGTGTTAACACCACTTCAAATAATTCCAAAACTAAGTTTCGAATATATCGACACATAATAACTACCCCTGATCTGACAACTCAGACCAATTACCCCGACGCATGATCAAATAACGACTTACAACCTACATGTTGACTTACAATCTATAACCAAAGGCTCCACAGCCCCCAAAGAAAACCAAACCAAAGCTCTGATACCACAATGTAACACCCCGTTTTTCAAAGCGAGAGTGTATTTTTTTTAAAGAAATTAAAATAAAACAGAGAAAATAAATAAGGAAACACCTTTGGGTAAATAATTAAGTCATAATAATTTACAAGCAGCGGAATAGTTTTTCGAAACATGAGTCCAAAATATTTACACATCAAAAAGTGGTACAGTCTTCCACTTTGAAATAAACACAATTCAAAATAAAGACATATGTTCCCTCTATGTCAATCTAATCTGATCATTCTACAAAAACTATACACCCTGAGTGATCTCCACGCGCCCCGTAAGATCCTCCTAACATAGCTCCAGTCAAGCATTCCCATCTACATTCCCATCCGTAGGGTACGAACAGGTAGGATTGTCCTGACTCTCATATGAGGGCAAAGCCCAGATTTCCATAATAGTTGTAAAGGGTCACCAACCGAAATTAACAGTTAACACATAACATTTACGTTTTTAAATGCGCAAAATACCTTTTCAACTTAGCATGCACCTTAAAAGGGTTTCCATATGCTAAAAATTCATAAACAAGGTTGAAAAATGAAGATTTTAACAAAACAACACTGCTGTATTCGAATACAACATCTTTGTACTCGAATACAAGGCTATTTCAGCATTCAACAGCAAAACAGCATGTCTGTATTCAACTACAACAGTCTGTATTCGACTACACAGCAAGTCAGTGGCAAAACAGCATGTCTGTATTCGACTACAACAGTCTGTATTCGACTACACAGCAAGTCAGTGGCAAAACCGCATGTCTGTATTCGAATACAACCTGCTGTATTCGAATACACATCAGACAGCAGCAGAAAAACAGCTAAATTCAGCATTTTTCAGCTTTTTAAAGGGTTCGAAATCAACCAACACTTACACACAAATCCAAACAACCACACTTAGCAATTATAGCGCAATCACCACGACATCTTGAGTTTTGAAATAGTTTTGCAATCAATCACACTTACACACAACTCCAAAACAAAACACTTAGCGATTATAACACAATTACTACAAGATCATGAGTTTCGAAATGGTATTACAATCGAACATGTTATCACCAAATTCTAAAACATAACACTTAACACTTATAACACAATTACTACGACATCATGAGTTTCGAAATAGTATTGCAATCAAACATGTTATCACCAAATTCCAAAACATAACACTTAACACTTATAACACAATACCCACACGCACAAAATGAACTAACAATTCACAATTTAATAGGGTGTAGTCTCTCACGGACAAACACCTGTGCAGTCTCTCACGGACAAACACAATTCACCAGGGCGTAGTCTCTCACGGACAAACCCCTGTGCAGTCTCTCACGGACAAACACAATTCACCAAGAAACGTAAGTCGTAAACGTACTGCCTATCACGGGCCCGTACCGTTTACCAAGGTGCCACCTATCACGGGTCTGCACAACTTACCAAGAATCGTAAACCGTAAACGTACTGCCTATCACGGGCCCGTACCGTTTACCAAGAAAGTAAGTCGTAAACGTACCACCTATCACGGGTCTTTACTGTTTACCGAGGTGCCACCTATCACGGGTCTGCACAACTTACCAAAAATCGTAAACCATAAATGTACTGCCTATCACGGGCCCGTACCGTTTACCAAGGTGCCACCTATCACGGGTCTGCACGGTTTACTAAAACAAACATTAAGTAACCAAGACATTAAGAGATTCCCCATTCTTAACGCCCAGTTAACTTAAATGATTTTCCAAAACAACATTAAGTAAATAAGTCATTAAGAGATTCCCCATTCTTAATACTTATTTAACTTAAATGATTTTCGAAACAAATATTAAGTAAATGAGACATTAAGAGATTCCCCATTCTTAATTCTCATTTAACTTAAAAGATTTTCCAAAACAAACATTAAGTAAACAAGACATTAAGAGATTCCCCATTCTTAATACTCGTTTAACTTAATGGTTTTCAAATTTCACACAAAACAAACTCAAACATACTTTCACATTCACTCCATAATTCACACCAAATCATTTTTCCACACAAACCACACAAAACACATCTCAAATTCTATAATTATCAAATATGAACACGCCGAATACGACGACACAAATCAACACAATCCATCACTCAAACACAAGAAATTTCATTTACTCAAAATCATACATAAATGAGGTAAATTCATTTTCCATGAAACATTCATCAACATCACCAAAACCCCACATTAGAATTTCACCCATAAAGCATTAATTCGTTTTTCCCCAAATCAACGCTTAAAACCTAACAAATTCTTTTCCAAACAACCACAAGTAAGTCCCTAAATGCAAACTAAAAGTTTAGAAGGAGCCCTTACCTTCACGTTAGCTGTAACGTGCGATTACAGTACCGCGAGCAAATCCGGTAAAATCTCCGCTCGCAACGCCGCTTCCAAAGTTGGTCCCCTAGCACCGTAGCGTGGTAGTGAGCAACTTTCCTTTCTATCTCTTCGCGAAATGAAGCTTAGATCTAAAAGAAACGGTGAGATTTGTGTTTGACGATTTTGAAATCCCTAAACCGTTTTTCTTCGTTTTCGAAACAACGAGGAAGTATGAAGCTGAGAAAACCTTGCTCTCTTACCCACTAATCCTTGGGTTTCTATTCTTGAACTAAAAGGAAGCAAAGAACGAAAAACAAAAAGAAAGAAGGAAGAAGAACGATAGGTTTGCGAGGTAGGTGGAAGGCGTGCTCGCTGCCTCTGTTTCTCTCGTTCTCTTCCTTTCCCTTTTCTAGCTTATGTATATATACATATATATATATATATATATATATATATTACTATAATAATACTAATAATAATAATATATGATATATATGTAATATATATAATATATATAATATATATATATATATAATAATTAAACCTAAACCAATAAATATCAAACAACTCTCACATCCATCACTTCACTCACATCTCAAACTATTTTGATAAAAATATCTACTCTCGTCGCAACTCAATTGTCAGATACAATTTTCAGCAACCCGAGATATTTTTAACAAAATTGCCCGGTATTAAATCCTTCGTAACGTAAATAAATTATTTTCTGACAAATAATTTTAATACAATTTCCAAAAATATATTTTCGGCCTTTAACTCACTAAATACCGACAACTGGGCTAAATGCCTAAGCAAATTAACACAAAATACCCTAAAATTGTATAATTTAGGATTTAAAATTAAGGGTCTTACAGTGTGTAATTCATAGTTTGATTAAGTCGCCAACATTAGTGATCTTGGTTCTTTTATCATTTCTGTAAACAATAATTTGTAAAGAACGCAGAAAACCCAGTATAGAAACTGGTAACTATCTTCATTGGTGAGGGTGTTCATCAAAGAAGAAGTTTCATCGTTATCTTGTGAGAGTTTGGTGATTAACTCCAAGGATAAGGTGGCTGTGTAATAGAAGCGAGTGAGTTGGATAGATAGGCCTTGTGTGAGCTGGACAATCTGTAAAACGTTCTCAAGACGATTCTATTGGAAAAAGGCTGAAATCGGTTCGATTTCAGGACTGGATGTAGGCTGTCATACGGACAGCCGAACCAGTATAAATCTCGGTGCACAATCTTCTTATCTTTTCTCTTTTCCTTATTATTGCATGAATGAATAATCTTGAATGTTTGTATGGATAAAGTTCTATTTTGATTAATCTGTGAAATTAGCATTGTATATGTTTCAGTTTTCTTATATTGATAATACATGCAATTGAAATTCTTTGTCTTGATAAAGTTTGAATTTATCACTGTTGATTTGGAATAATATTGATTACGTTGGTTTCGATATTAATTTCAATACTTAGGAAAAATTAGTTAACGTTGCTAGTAACATTGCATAAACTATCCCAACTACAGAGGTCAAATAACCAACAATTGGCATCAAGAGCCTGATCTTTTTAGAGTAACTCTCATAAAAGAAAATGACTTATGTAGAATTTCTAGGAGAAGGTGCATCCTTGGCCAGGCCCCCTGCATTTAATGGGGCTGCATACATGTATTGGAAGGAGAGAATGTTAATTTTCTTAGAAGCATGTAGTCTTGATGTACTTGAAGCAGTAATAGATGGACCCTATGTGCCAACAATAGCTGGCGCAGGTGAAACATTAATCCCAAAACCCAGATCAGATTGGTTTAAAGATGACAAGAAAAAAGTAGGATATAATGCTAAGGGTAAAAACATAATTACCTCTGCATTATCAGCTGACGAATTTTTCAGGGTGTCTAACTGCAAATCTGCCAAGGAGATGTGGGACACATTGCAGCAAACACATGAGGGAACAACAAATGTAAAAAGGGCCCGAATCAATACGTTAATGCATGAGTATGAGATGTTCAACATGAAGAAAGAGGAGTCGGTTAATGATATGCAAACAAGATTTACTCACATATTCAATAATCTAAGTGCTCTTGGTAAGGTGATTGACAATGAGCAGCAAATCAGCAAGGTGATGAGGTGCTTGACCAGAGAGTGGCAGCCAAAGATCACTGTTATAGCAGAATCAAAAGACCTTGGTAGCATGTCAATTGCAATGCTTTTTGGTAAACTAAGACAGCACGAGATGGAGCTTCATAGACTGAGTGAAGTTGAACAGACTGACAGAAAAAGAAAAGGACTGTCTTTGAAAGCCCAAGCGCATCAAACAAATTCTGAACAAGAGATCTGCACTGACGAGTCAAGTAGTGAGACTGATGAAGATTCAGAGATTGGTTTACTTGTCAAAAAGTTCAAAAAGTTTCTGAAAAAGAAGGATAACAAATCAAGAAAACCCTCAAACACAAAAACAAATGACAGCAAGATAACCTGTTTTGAATGTGGGAAGACTGGACATATAAAATCTTAATGCTTCAAATTGCAAAACAGAAATAAGACTGCAAAGGCTAAAGGCAATCAACCACCACCTAAGACCAGAAAAGCCTACGTTGCCTGGAATGATAATGATGATGAATCATCTTCATCTTCAGAAGAAGAAGAAGCTAATCTTTGTCTAATGGCCAACACTGATTCAGATTCTGAAAGTGAGGTAAGTTCTGCATCCAATCCTTCTTATGATGAATTACATGATGCATTTAATGAACTACATGATGAATATGTTAGCACAATCAAACAGTTAATTAGTACTAAGAGATTGTTAGAAGAAAAATGCATGCTTTATGAAGATATGAAACTGAAACATGAGTCTCTCAAAGACATAAATGAAAATCTGAAAAAGGAAACTTATGCACTGCATTGTGATATAGAAAAGTTCAATAGTGGTAAACATAATTTAGATATGCTTCTTGGAAACCAAAGAAATCTAAATGAAAAATCTCGACTTGGTTATATACCATATATGAATGTTAAAAAGAATCACAATAAATGTGGAATTGGATATAGGCAAAATAGGAATGTCAATAAAAATCAGAAGTTTGTTAGATCTAAACATATGCATGATATCTTTACCAAACCAAATCAGAATTCATCCTCTGCTGTTTCATGCCACTTTTGCTGTAGAAAGGGACATTTTGTTTTTTAATTGTAAACTAAAAAAACTTGCCAACAAAGGATGGAAACAGATTTGGAAAGTAAAGACACCAATGTTTGAAACTAACCCTCCAGGACCAAATCTAAATTGGGTACCTAAAACCAAAACTTAAATTCCATTTTGCAGATATGCTTGACATCCAGGACTCGTTCATGGTACCTAAACAGTGGATGTTCCAAGCATATGACTGGAGACAAGTCAAAGTTCTTGTCTCTAACCTTAAAAGATGGAGGATATGTTAAATATAGTGACAATAACAGAGGTAAGATACTCGGTATTGGAGACATTGGGAACGAATCGACTACGATGATCAAAGACGTTCTATATGTAAGAGATTTAAAACACAATCTGATTAGTATAAGCCAACTATGTGATAAGAGATTCCAGGTATGTTTTACATCTCAGTCTTGTATAATTGAGCACAAGGAGAATAAAGACATAAGGTTGGTAGGTGACAGGGTTAATAACATATATATGCTTGATTTTAATGCTTTGCCTGCTAGTACTATCTGTTGTTTATTATCCAATTCTGATGAAAACTGGTTATGGCATAAGAGAGTAGCTCATATACATATAGATCACCTTAACAAACTGGTTAGTAAACAATTAGTTCTAGGACTCCCAAACAGAAAGTTCACTAAGGATATGTTGTGTGATTCCTGTGAGAAAAGTAAGCTACTTAAGTCATCTTTTCCCCCAATAGAGTTCTGCAATTAATACATATGGACCTATTTGGTCCTTCTCAAGTGAAAAGCTTTGGAGGAAACTTGTATGGTTATGTGTTAGTGGATGATTACTCTAGGTATACTTGGACATTTTTTCTGACTCACAAGAGTGAGGCCTTCTCTATTTTCAAAAAATTTGCTACTTTAGTTCAAAATGAGAAGAACCAGAAAATAATCTCTATCAAAAGTGATCATGGAGGTGAATTCCAAAATGAATCCTTTAATACCTATTGTGAACAAAATGGAATTCAACATTTATACTCAGCCCCTAGAACTCCTCAACAAAATGGAGTTGTAGAAAGGAAGAATAGGTCTTTAGAAGAATTAGCTAGAGCTATGATTAAAGACTCAAATCTTCCTAAGTATTTCTGGGCTGATGCCATTATTACAGCCACACATGTACTTAATAGAGTTCTAATTAGGCCCCTACTTAGAAAAATTCCCTATGAGTTATACAAGGGTAGAAAACCAAACATCTCTTACTTTAGAGTCTTTGGATGCAAATGCTTTGTATTAAACAATGGGAAATAACATCTAGGAAAGTTTGACCCTAAGGCAGATGAGGGTATTTTTCTAGGTTACTCACAATCAAGTAAGGCTTATAGAAATTTACAACAAAAGAACAAAAACTATAGAAGAGTCAGTTCATGTTAAGTTTGATGAACTATTTGCTGAAAACTTGAACAACACTCTTCCTATAGTTAGTGAGTCTTTGGATGAAATTGTAGAATCTGAACCATTAGAACCTAATAAAACAGCACCTCTAACAAACATTGACTGCATAAAACCTATTAGGATAGATGAACTACCTAAAGAGTGGAAGTTTAATAAAAACCATCCCATATGCAACATAATAGGAGAAATCTCAAAAGGAGTTGCAACCAGAAAAACACTTAGACATTTCTACAACTTTACAGCCTTTGTATCTCAAATAGAACCCAAAAACATTAAAGAAGCTCTATTAGATAATGAGTGGATTATTGCTATGGAAGAAGAACTAAATCAATTTGAGAGAAATAAAGTTTGGATCCTAGTTCCTAAACCAGAAAATAAGCACATCATAGGAACCAGATGGGTGTTTAGGAACAAAATGGATGAAAATGGAGTCATAACTAGGAACAAAGCTAGACTAGTTGCTAAGGGTTATAATCAGGAAGAGGGAATAGATTATGATGAAACCTATGCCCCTGTAGCTAGACTAGAAGCCATTAGAATCCTGTTGGCTTATGCATGTATAATGGACTTTAAACTTTACCAAATGGATGTCAAAAGTGCCTTTTTAAATGGAGACATCTAAGAGGAAGTGTTTGTTAGCCAAACTCCATGTTTTGAAAATCCCGAGTTTCCAGACCATGTCTATAAGCTAACAAAGGCCCTCTATGGACTGAAACAAGCTCCAAGGGCTTGGTATGACAAACTTAGCAGTTTCCTCATTCAACAAAACTTTTTAAGAGGAAATGTTGACAAGACACTTTTTATTAAAAAAGATGGAAAAGACATCTTGCTGGTCCAAGTATATGTTGATGACATAATATTTGGATCCACAAATAATAAGCTGTGCAAAGATTTTGAAAACATGATGCAAGCTAGATTTGAAATGTCAATGATGGGAGAGCTATCTTTCTTCTTGGGATTTCAAATCAACCAAATCAAGAATGGCATTTTCCTAAGTCAAACCAAATACTACAATGATCTATAAAATAAAGTTGGTTTTGATAAGTTTAAATCCATTGATACACCTATGAGCCAAACCTGCCATTTAGATAGAGATGAGAAAGGAAAACCAGTAGATGCAACTATGTTTAGGGGAATGATAGGATCTCTACTATACCTTACAGCTAGTAGACCAGATTTAATGTTTAGTGTATGCATGTGTGCTAGATTCCAAGCCAATCCAAAGGAGTCACATCTAAGTGTAGTCAAGAGGATCTTTAGATATCTTATAGGAACCAAAAATCTAGGCTTGTGGTATCCTAAGGGATCTACTTGCACTCTAGTTGGTTACTCAGATTCTGACTTTGCTGGATGCAAACTAGATAGAAAAAGTACCTCTGGTACTTGTCATCTATTAGGAAACTCCCTGGTTTCTTGGCATAGCAAGAAACAAACCAGCATTGCACTATCAACAGCTGAGGCTGAGTATATTGCAGCTGGAAGCTGTTGCGCTCAAATTCTCTGGATGAAACAACACCTCTGTGATTTTGGTGTTAATCTAGGAATTGTGCCTATCATGTGTGATAACACTAGTGCAATAAGCATCACAAAAAATCCTGTCATGCATTCTAGAACCAAACATATAGAGATAAGGCATCACTTTATAAGGGACCAATATCAAAATGGGAATATAAAGCTTGAATATGTCAACACAGCTGATCTGTTAGCTGACATTTTCACCAAAGCTTTACCCAAGGATAGCTTTTCCCTTATTAGAATGAGAATAGGAATCATAGATCATGATGAAATCTGATTCCTGTGAGAAACAAATCAATTGCAACATCGATTATCCTATGACTTGACAACAAATTAGCTTTATGAAATCGATTGCACAATCGATTTACGACATACAATGTCTGAATTGTCAAATTAAGAAACGCGAACATCGATTGAATAGTCGATTTGTACACCCAGACATCTGTATTTGCTGAAGTAGTCATCAAGTCAATCGAATGATAAATCGATTGATGTGTTTTTATAATAGTTTAAAGAATCGATTGAATAATCGATTTATTTTTCCCCAGACTTCAAAAGTGAGAAACTTTTCAAAACTCGAATCCGAGCATCGATTGGGGAATCGATTGGAACAAATTTTTTAAACCTGCACTTAAATGAATCGATTTGGAAATCGATGCTGAGATTAGCCTTTTTTCTGAACTGATATGGAAATCGATTTAGTAATTAAAAGCCAATTGATTTGGGAATCGATTTGAAACATGACCGTTGCAAGTTTTTACTAGCCGTTAGAAGGCAATAATGAACAAATCGATTTCACTTCCCCAGCAACGGTAACCAAATCGATTAACCAATCGATTTACATGTGCGAAGGTTTAAAAGGAACAGTTTACAAATCGATTCTGAACACATCACTCAAGCCCTAAATCGATTTCGCATTCGTTTTTCTGCAAATTTCTCAAACTTCTCTGCTGTTTCTCAGAACTCTCATCCTTCCAAACCCTCTCTGATACATTGTCTCTTTCAAAAACTCATTATTCTTGACAATGGCTCGCGTCAAACAAACTTCTTACAAATCTTCATCCCCTTCTTCCTCATCTAGTGGGCGAACCCCCTCCCCTCCACCCACTTCTAAAAGGGTTTCTATTCCTACCCACAAAATCTTGGCCAAAGATAAGGGAAAGAGCATTGCCATTGACCAGGAGAAATCAAAAAAGAGGAAGGCTCCTCCCACTGAAAAGTTAATGGTTGATGCTATGAAGGATACGGCTCAGAAAAAGAAGAAACATATATCCTCTCCTCAACCCAAGAAATCTCAACTTGCTAAAGGTACACAAACTAAAGAATCTGATTTACCACCGGCTTTTCTCAAACGCAAAATCCATGAAGCACGAACTATGGATTTTGCTTATTTCGACTCAAATGGATTTACATTTCAAAACCATTTGAGATTTCATGGCTTGGAAGGTCTTCTTTCCTCCTCCCTCGATACTTATCCACACTTGATTCGATCCTTCTACTCCAAATTCAAGCTGACAGAAACTGGATTTGAAGCTGAAGTCAAAGGCAAGAAGATTTCCATGACATTTGGAGAATTCTCAAAGCTGTCAGGACTGCCCTTTCATGGCAAAACCATTGATGGCAGTGATGAAGCAGACTCTACTGATGAGGGCTGGGAAGCATCAGTGGACCGACACACGGCTGTATAAGTCCTGATGATCGAAGGGTTTGTGGAAACGATTTCACTACCAATAGGTCAAATGAAGGTCCAGCAACGAATGCTCATGTACGCGCTAACCCGGATGCTGGTACCAAGATCCGGCAATCATGCCGTAGTCCAGAAGCTGGACATTCTTCTGCTGTGGGGTCTATGCAAAGAGCTCAAGATGAGCTGGGCATGGATTGTGCTGAAGTATATGATGGAAGCAGCACAACGCAAACTAGTGCTCCCCTACCCACAACTGGTCACAAAGATTCTGAGACATTTTAAAGTTTCCATTGTCAATGAAGAATCTGCCAAAACTATTCTCACTTTTGGCGAATCAATTGAAACCAAATGCAATTGAAACGCATAAACGGCATTTGGACAAGACCTCAACCCAATGCTGAACAAACTCAGCCGAATGCGGAACAAGCTGAGCCAGTTGCAGCCCATCCAGAGTTTTTAGCCAAGTTGTTGGAACTCATCGAAACACAGGCTGCTCATAATGCTCGAGTTGAAGCATCTTTGCAGAAACTCCAGGCAAATCTGAACACGGTTGCGCAGGATGTCGCTGCAATCCAAGAACACTTAGGGCTTAAGCTATCATTTGAAGATGTTGTTGAAATAGGCCGACAAGCAACAGAAGAACCAAATCCCACAACCTTAGATAGTTCTGAACCTCATGGTGAGGAGACACCTGCTGAGGCTGATACAGCGGTCTCTACCTCTCCTGTAGCTAATAATGAGGAACATCCCTAGTTTAGGTGTTTAGGATTTTAGTTTCTTTGTTGTTTTGTAATGTTCTGGTATTGCTTTGTACTATTCTGTTTTAAATGAATTATATTTTAACTATTCTTGCCTTTTATACCTTTTTTTATTCAATGACAAAGGGGGAGAAAATGTTACGAATTTAACTTGTGTTTTTTGAGGTTCCTGTTCTGTTATGATGCTAATTTTGATACCATGTGCTACAAAATTGAGTTATGTTCTGAAACCATATGCTATTCATGCTCTGATTTCTGTTCTGATACCAGTTGCAATGTGCTATTTGTTCTGATAATAGTTCTGATACTAGTTATTTCTGTTCTGATACCAGTTGCTACTAACTATGACCTGCATGTGCTGATACTATTACTAATCATGTGCTGATACCACTACTAATATGCTGCTAACTTGTTAAACTTCGTGATAACTATGATACTGTATTATGTAATAGTTAGCTGTGATTGATTTGGTTGAAAGAACTCTGATACTGTACATTGTAACAAAATCTGATGTTGCTATAACTTTTATAACTCTGATACTGCATCACTAAAGTGATAATTGTTATAGCTCGGATACTTTGAAAGTGATTGTAGTACTCTGATACTCTGATGATATTATTTTGTATCTGTTTTAAGCTCTAAGACCCTGATTTTGCTGCTGCTACTTAAATGAATCATGAATGCTAAAATTCAAGGGGAGCTTTTAAATAATTGTAATTATGATGTTAAACCTGGGAATGTAAAACTCAAGTTTAAATTGTATGTTTGTCACTTAAGCAAAAAAGGGGGAGATTGTTAGACATAAGTCCTCTTGATCATGATTTTGACATAATTAACAAACATACAACGTTCATGCATAATTTGATAAAACTAATGTTTTGAACTGAGTTACATTTCAGGAAAGACAAGCAAACACTATACACTTGGACACAAGCTTGGAACACAAGGAATCAAGCAAAATTAGAGAATGTGCTGAAGAAAGATGCAATTCTGTCTAGTGTCATTAGTGGTTATAGTAGTTATTTAAGTAGACTCATCAATGTGATTTCATGCTTAAGTATTTGCCAAAGTAAAAATAAAATCTTAAAATAAGCAAGTAAACAAATCGATTAGCAAGTTAATTGATAAATCCATTGTGCAATCGATTACTTGACTCAGAATTAGAATTTTCACTAAGTACATCGATTGGGAAATCGATTCATTAAAGGATTTTAGTGAAACCTGAACTCTGGGTTTAACCCAATCGATTGGACAATCGATTAGCACTTCAATTGAGAAATCGATTTTGTAACTTACAGAGCCAAGCTAATTCTTTGCAAATTCATTGACAAATCGATTCATAAAACTCTTTTTCATCAGACTTGGCCTCGGTAACCAACCAATCGATTGGACAATCGATTGGGACATCAATTGAGTAATCGAGTTGTTGAGTCTATGTGATCAATCAATTGAAACAATCGATTGGCAAATCGATTTTGAAAAGTTTTTTATCAGACTTAGCCTATGTGATCAATCAAATCAATTGGGACATCAATTGAAACTTGTTTCTTAACTTGCAAGATATAGACTAATCGATTAGGTAATCGATTGGAAAAAATAAAATGCTTAATCATATATCAGAAACATGTTCCTAGTCGATTGGCACATCTATGTTTTCTAAATAGCTAAGCCACTGCAACAATTCAAATCAATTGGTAAATCAATTGGAATAAAAACTGCTGAATCATTGTGACCAGGCAAATCGATTGACGAATCGATTTGAGCAAAATACTGGAGTCACTGTGATTAGTCCAATCGATTGGAGTAATTGTTTGAGTTACAGCCCATTGCCAAATCGATTATGTTAACAAATATGAGTCGAATGCGTAATCGATTATTTTGATCTCGTTGTTTGAACAAAACACCTATAGTCGATTACTCAATCGATTTGGATATGAACATGCTTCAGTTTCTGATTTAAGCATTAAAAGAATCGATTGGCAAATCGATTCATTCTGATATTTTCAAGAAACAAGAAAAACAAGAAACACAATAATCAATTGGGCAATCGATTAAACTGTTTTAAACCTTTATAAAATCGATTCAGCAATCGATTTTACTGTTGTTTTTCTTAAACATATATAAACTGACTCAATCATTTTTTCTCATAACGAACACACACTTGAAACACTTTTTTCATAACACTAAAATCTGGAAAAATACTTTGAGAGAAAGATTTGAAAACACACACAAATTACTCATTTTGGAAAATCCTTATTGTGTGTAATTCATAGTTTGATTGAGTCGCCAACATTAGTGATCTTGGTTCTTTTATCATTTCTGTAAACAATAATCTGTAAAGAACGCAGAAAACCCAGTATAGAAACTAGTAACTATCTTCATTGGTGAGGGTGTTCATCAAAGAAGCGAGTGAGTTGGATAGATAGGCCTTGTGTGAGCTGGACAATCTGTAAAACGTTCTCAAGACGATTCTATTGGAAAAAGGGTGAAATCGGTTCGATTTCAGGACTGGATGTAGGCTGTCATACGGACAGTCGAACTAGTATAAATCTCGGTGCACAATCTTCTTATCTTTTCTCTTTTCCTTATTATTGCATGAATGAATAATCTTGAATGTTTGTATTGATAAAGTTCTGTTTTGATTAATCTGTGAAATTAGCATTGTATGTGTTTCAGTTTTCTTATATTGATAATACATGCAATTGAAATTCTTTGTCTTGATAAAGTTTGAATTTATCATTGTTGATTTGGAATAATATTGATTACGTTGGTTTCGATATTAATTTCAATACTTAGGAAGAATTAGTTAACGTTGCTAGTAACATTGCATAAACTATCCCAACTACAGAGGTCAAATAACCACCAATTAGTATCAAGAGCCTGATCTTTTTAGAGTAACTCTCATAAAAGAAAATGACTTATGTAGAATTTCTAGGAGAAGGTGCATCCTTGGCCAGGCCCCCTGCATTTAATGGGGCTGCATACATGTATTGGAAGGAGAGAATGTTAATTTTCTTAGAAGCATGTAGTCTTGATGTACTTGAAGCAGTAATAGATGGACCCTATGTGCCAACAATAGCTGGCGCAGGTGAAACATTAATCACAAAACCCAGATCAGATTGGTCTGAAGATGACAAGAAAAAAGTAGGATATAATGCTAAGGCTAAAAACATAATTACCTCTGCATTATCAGTTGACGAATTTTTCAGGGTGTCTAACTGCAAATCTGCCAAGGAGATGTGGGACACATTGCAGCAAACACATGAGGGAACAACAGATGTAAAAAGGGCCCGAATCAATACGCTAATGCATGAGTATGAGCTGTTCAACATGAAGAAAGAGGAGTCTGTTAATGATATGCAAACAAGATTTACTCACATAGTCAATAATCTAAATGCTCTTGGTAAGGTAGCTGTGTAATAGAAGCGAGTGAGTTGGATAGATAGGCCTTGTGTGAGCTGGACAATCTGTAAAACGTTCTCAAGACGATTCTATTGGAAAAAGGCTGAAATCGGTTCGATTTTAGGACTAGATGTAGGTTGTCATACGGACAGTCGAACCCGTATAAATTTCGGTGCACAATCTTCTTATCTTTTCTCTTTTCCTTATTATTGCATGAATGAATAATCTTGAATGTTTCTATTGATAAAGTTTTGTTTTGATTAATATGTGAAATTAGCATTGTATGTGTTTCAGTTTTCTTATATTGATAATACATGCAATTGAAATTCTTTGTCTTGATAAAGTTTGAATTTATCACTGTTGATTTGGAATAATATTGATTACGTTGGTTTCGATATTAATTTCAATACTTAGGAAAAATTAGTTAACATTGCTAGTAACATTGCATAAACTATCCCAACTACAGAGGTTAAATAACCAACATTGTGTAGGTGATGAACAAGAATAAATTGGTTGTATTTGTATGTATTTCTGTTTTATCTGCTCCTTTTTCATCACTTTGTTTTAATCTTGGTAAAATATTTTTAAAATAAAACACAATTAAAACCCCTTTTCTTGTGTTTATTGTTCTACAATTGGCATCATAAACCAATCTCAAAGTTGAGCACTTAACCATTTTTTAGTAAAGATCTTTATTATTATGACAAAATCTAAGGATGAAATTACAAGTGGAGAAAAATTCAAGTATTGGAAACAACCGTTCTCTATGGGATTCAAGTATGTTAACAACCCTTCTTTGTTTAATGGAGAAAGATTTGAGTATTGGAAACATTGGCTTAGAAGTTTCTACATCTCACTGGATCCTAAAATTTGGGACATAGTTAAAGATGAATATGAATCTCCAAAAGACGATGCTGGTGTTGAGATATCCAGAATGATCTCAACATTGGTAAAAAGAAACAACACAAGATGCACCATAAAGTCAGAATTTTTATGATAAATGTTCTCACCTTTAAAGTTCGAAAAATGTAGCCACAAATAAACAACAAACAGTATCCTTGATTCTCTAGTTCTCAACTATGATGGAAATAAGCAGGTACATAAAGCTATGTCAAATCTACTTGTTAGGAAGTATGAACCTTTACAGATGAAAGAAGACGAAGAAATTGAGAATGTTTTTTCTAGATTCCAAATTCTTATTATGATGATAGTAAAATCAATTTGTGAGAATAATTTAAAGCACTAACGGTCTGATTAAGTGTGCAGTTCTCATATCAAGTGGATTTTGTATGATCTTAGATTGTATCCTCTAATGATTGGGCTAAGATAAACAAGTACCAAGACTTTTCTTCTAATTTTTTATTTTAAGTTTGCTCCACACGCTTTGAAACATGTCTCATTTAATTCTAGAAAACACAAGTTATGCTTCAATTCATCAGATGATTACAACAAGCATCTGGTCGTGTTCCTCTAATAACCTTGACACACAAATGATTTTCTGCCTCTAGTAATAATATATTCTCTGATGAAAGTCAATGGACTAATAAAAGTCAATGCTCCAAATAAGATAATTTTTGTGTGCATCATCTAATAAACACCCTGGATTAGTTATTTTTCTGAAGGTCTATGAGACATGCTCTGATCATCGTAACCTCTACTCCTTGTTTCTTTACAATAAAAGAACTTGTCATATACAAAAAAACATGGAATTCCAAAACACATTTCAAAACTAACAAACCAAGATCTAACTAAATGCTACCTAAGAATAAAACAACTTATCTTAAAGATATCCTTAGCAACAAATTTAAAAACACCATTCATTGTACATGGAAAAGTGATGCTCACGACCTGACCCTCAAGAATGGAGGATATATAGGTTTTGGAGTTGATTAGAAGGGTAAGATCATTAGGCACACCACAATAGGTAATGGTTTTGTTCCCTTTATTAAAAATGTTTTACTTGTAAAAGGACTAATGCATAACCTACTAAGCATAAGTCAATTAAGCAATAGTGGTTATGGTGTTGTTACCAATCAAAATTCATGTAGGCAATAAGTCAAACAAATGCATCCATACTATTTACTGTACAAAGGAAAAACAACATTTGCAAATAGACAGAGATAAAGTTTCTTAGACACAGAGGTGACTCGCATAAAATTTTCGCTATCTTCTACAAAAAAGTGTAAAATGAAAAAGGTTTTTGTATTGCAATAATTCGTAATGATCATTTGGGTGAATTTGAAAATAAGATTTTCAAAAACTTATCTGGAGAGAATGAAATTTTACATAACTTTTCGTCTCATTGAACACCTCAACAAGAAAGTGTTGTAGAAAGTAAAAATAGATCTCTTCAAGAAATGGCATGCACCATAATTCACGAAATGAATGTTGTTTACCACTTTTGGGCAGAAACACTTAACATTGAATGTTATATTCATAATAGAATCTATATCTGGCTTATTCTTAATAATACTTCTTATAAACTGTAGCAAGGAATAAAACCCAACATTTCCTACTTTCTTCAAAGCTAACATGAATTGATTCCTCAAAAATCAGTATTTCTTTTGCAGATCTACATATATAAGAGGAACAAGATATATCAGAGGAACCAACAAAGAAACATTAATAAATCATAAGATGTGCCTAATAACTAAAGAATAAACAATAATTAACCTCCTACAAATGAAGATCATTAGGAATCCAAACCTAGATTGAAATATGAATCTTCTCATCCAAACAATCTAATCTTAGGAAGTTAAATAATCATCCAAAAACCATATATGTTTTTAAAGAAATAACTATGTTTGGAATACAATTTGAAATCTTACCTACAACTATAAACTTAAAGAAATGACAAATGGGACGTTGATTACATTGAAATCAACTACAATCAACATCAAGGTGTTGATTGCGTTGAAATTTGTGCCCTTGTGGCAAGGTTAGAGGCTATCAAAATTTTACTTTCATTTTGTAGTTTTTAACAAAATCATTTTATATCAATTGGATGTGGAAAATTCTTTTTGAAATGGTTACATAAATAAAGAAGTGTATGTGAAATAACCTAATGGATTTGAAGATAATGAATTTCTAGACTATACTTTCAAATTAAATAAATTTTTGTATGGTCTAAAACAAGCTCCAATAGCTTGGTATGATAGACTAAGCAATTTATTAATAAAAAATAATTTTGAACGAGGTTAGGTTGACACTACCTTATTTAGAAAATCATTTAAGAATGACCTTTTCATTGTTCAAATCTATGTTGATTATATCATTTTTGGTTCTACACGTATGCATCCAACTTGTTCTCTTGATAAGGATGAGTCAGGTAAAAAGGTAGATTATAAGGTATACAGAGGAATAATTAATTATCTCATCTACTTAATTTCCTTAGACTTGATATTATGTTCAATGTGTGTGTTAGAGTCAGATTTCAGCCTCACCCTACATAATCCCACATAACAGATGTTAAGAGGATCTTTAGACATCTGAAAGGTAATATTAATATTGCTATGTATTATAAGTCATCCTCTAAATTTAGGTGAAAATGTTTACGTGATTCTGAGTTTGTTGAACACAAGCTAGAAAGGAAACATTCCTTGGTGAGAATATATTCTCCCGGTCAAGCAAAACACAAGGGACTATTGCTTTATCAACAACAAAAGTATAATATACTTTAGCCGCAGGTTGTAACAGTCAACTTTTGTGGATGAAGTATTAACTAGAAGATTTCAAAATCAATGAGTTACAGTCAACGAGTTACATTCAAAATCAATGAGTTACACTCAAAATCAATGTGTTACTCCAGATATATTTTTACTCCAATTTCTTATTTTACATTCAAAGGCAAAATATATACAGATTAAACATCATTTTTATAAGTGTTTATGTCTACAAGGGTATTTTAGACATTAAATTTATTTACATTAATCATCAACAAATTGACATATTCAATTTTATAAAGAAAAATCAAAATATTTTGTTTATAAAAGAATGATGTTGAAGTCTTTGATTTTTTATCCCTAATAAAACAGAGTAAATGGTTAAATGTACATATAACATGTCTCTAATGAAATTGAACAATTAATCTAAATTCAAAATATAGTTAATCTAACAAGAGAACCATATAACATGTACATATAACATGTCTGTAGATTCGAGCGCTGTAAAAGCTACAACAACGCTTTCAAAAAAGCGCTCTTAAAGGCACCATTTATAACGCGCGCTTATTATGCACCTTTTACAGCGCTTGTTACAACAAGCGCTGTAAAAGGCATACCACAGTTCATATATTTGGGTACCTTTTACAGCGCTTTTTTGTAAAAAGCGCTGTAAAAGGCATACCCATAATACATATTTGGGGTGCCTTTTACAGCGCTTTTTGTAAAAAGCACTGTAAAAGGCATACCCATAATACATATTTGGGGTGCCTTTTACAGCGCTTTTTGTAACAAGCGCTGTAAAAGGCATACCCATAATACATATTTGGGGTGCCTTTTACAGCGCTTTTTGTAACAAGCGCTGTAAAAGGCATACCCATAATACATATTTGGGGTACCTTTTACAGCGCTTTTTGTAAAAAGCGCTGTTAAAGGTGTTATTTTTTTTTTTTTTTAACCCTGTATATATTTTAAAAGCGTTTTTTAGCTTTTTATGGCACTTTTTTTATAAAGCGCTGTCTTTTATCTTTTTATCCAAAATTAGTTTGAACCAGTTCACACAACACAACACATCCAGAATCACTAATTTTAGAACATATTCATGTGCATGTTAAAACAGAAACAAAATCAGTAACACAACCAGAACCAGAACCCAATTATGATGGATTGTAAAACTATTTCGAAACCCAATTTGTCGTGGTAATTGTGTGGGAATTATTAAGTGTTAAGATTTGGAGTTGTGTATGAATGTGATTGAGTTAGTTTATGTATTTTTGGAAGAATTTACAGGGGAATCGATTTCCCAATCGATTAAATGAGTTACAGGGACTTCGCAAATTTGCCAAAATTGATTTACCCAATTGATTTTGTAATATGTTTTTCAAAACCTTTTAAGAAATCGATTTAGCAAATCGATTGGATTCATTATAGGAGCTCAGCAAAATTGACGAAATTGATTTGGTAATTCGATTGGCTTCAATACAGTGGCTCAGTGTTTCATTCAATCGATTTCCCCAATCGATTGATTTAAGCCCAGAGTTCAGTTTTCACTAAAAACTTTCAAGAAATCGATTTCCCCAATCGATTGGCTCAGTTGAAATTCTTATTTTGAGTTAGATAATCGATTGCTCAATTGGTTCATCAACGAATTGGCCTGTTGTTTATTACTTGATTGATTTGAGACTTATTTTGATTTCATTTTCAGTTGGCAAGTATTATATGAACTTTTAGCATATGGAAAACCCTTTTAAGGTGCATGCTAAGTTGAAAGGGTATTTTGTGCATTTGAAAACATAAATGTTATGTGTTAACTATTAATTTCGGTTGGTGACCCTTTACAACTATTGTGGAAATCTGGGCTTTGCCCTCAGATGAGAGCCAGGACAATCCTTCCGGTTCGTACCCTACGGATGGGAATGTAGATGGGAATGCTTGACTGGAGCTATGTTAGGAGGATCTTATGGGGCACGTGGAGATCACTCAGGGTGTTTAGTTTGTTTGGTAGAATGATCAGATTAGGTCGACATAGAGGGAACAAATGTCTTTATTTTGAATTGCGTTTATTTTAAATTGGAAAATTGTATCTTTACTAATATTGTCAGCATGACAATTTATTTTCGATGGGTTCCATGTACCATTTTTTGAGGTGTAAATACTTTGGATTCATATTTCGAAAAACTTTTCCGCTGCTTATAAATTGAAATGACTTAAATATTTATCCAAAGGTATTTCCTTATTTATTTCTCTGTTTTATTTTAATTTCTTTGAAAAAAAAATACACCCTCGCTTTGAAAATCGGGGTGTTACATTGTGGTATCAGAGCTTTGGTTTGGTTTTCTTTGGGGGCTGTGGAGCATTTGGTTATAGATTGTAAGTCAACCTGTAGGTTGTGAGTCATTATCTGATCATGCGTCGGGGTAATTGGTATGAGTTGTCAGATCAGGGGTAGTTATTATGTGTTGTTATATTCGAAACTTAGTTTTGGAATTATTCGAAGTGGTGTTAACACTCTTCTTGATGTTGGTTTTGGGGATACACTACCTCCAAGAGGGAACGACGTTGCAAGGATGAACGAATTAATGTGGGCATGTTAATAGCCAATGATATTCGGGGCACAGCCATTCTTGATCCCCCAACAGGCTACTTCCATCACGCCTCCCTGATAGGCAAATTATGTGAGTTGGTGAGAGTGGTACCAAAACAAGGCGAAGAAATGTTGAAACCAGCTACTCCAATCACTGCAAGATGGATCACAAAACACTCTATGATTCCAGCAGATTACCCTGCTGCCCCACCAGCAACGATGCCAGCAGAAGAACATACTGAACCACAGGAACCACAGCACCACCCCCCACACCCAGTCCAGCTCTCTAACGAAGACAGAATCGGTAGATTGGAAACTATGATGGAACGAGTAATGATTGATCAGCGAGATAGACACGCCAGATTAGAGTTGGGGATGACCAATCTCTATCGAGCATTCGCCTCTTCTCAACAGACACCGGGAGGCATGTTTTATGCTGATCTATTTACACCTCACCAGTACACAGGCGACCAGAGCGGAACAGGAGCAAATGATCTAAACGAGGATCCTTGAATTGCTAAATTAGAGAAGTTTTCTTTCTTTTGTTTTGAATTTTTTTTCTTTTTTTTATTTTCTTTGTTTCTTTTCTTGTTCTTCTTTGTTTTAGTCTAGTCTATTTGCTTTTATTTGTGTCTTCTTGTTTTCTTTGTTTGATGATGAAAAGTTGTAATAACTTGCACTTGATCTTTAAGTTTCTGTTTGGGATTTCGAAAGTTAAACTCTATTTCTTTGATTATGTTATTGCTCAAATCGATAAGCCTCCCTATTGCATACATGCTTGATTACTAAATGGTTGCAGAAGGCTAATAGGCCATCAAGTTTTTCAAAAATACAATTTTAACTTTTCAAATACATGTTTGGCATTATGTTGATTGTTCATACTCTCTCTTACTATCCTAGTTGTGAGCTTTTGAGCCTAAACACTTAAATTCTTTGCTGTGTGATTATCCAGACATGTATTATCCCTTCAGAACTTGCACTAATTCTGACTTGCATCACTTGTAATTTATGCATACATTGAGGCAATTTTATTTGGTCGTTTGAGCCTTTCTAACTACCCTATAAAAATGTTATCCTTTGCTAGCCCCTTTGAGCCTTGCCCCTTTATTTCGGTTACTAGCCACATCACAAAACACAAAAAAAAAAAAAAGACCCTGCTTCAATTACATCACCCTACTTGGAGTTAGGTAGAAAAGTTTTGTTATGTAATGATCAAATTCTAAGTTTGGGGTTGCTCATGGGATAGCAACCTTTTAAGTTTGGGGTGGTGATTCTCACAAAAAGAAAGAAAAAAAGAAAAAGAAAAAGAAAAAGAAGAAAAAACAAAAAAACAAAAAACAAAAAAAAAAAA
>JBBPBR010000002.1:15514426-15583083 GCA_037974775.1 Cicer pinnatifidum
AAAAAAAAAAAAAAAAAAAAAAAAAAAAAAAAAAAAAAAAAAAAAAAAAAAAAAAAAAAAAAAAACAAAAAAAAATGATAAATAATATCTTCTTGGTTCTTTGGTCAATGTTTGAGAATCTCCATAATGAAAAGGTGAAAAAAAAAATGGTAGAATAATTTGGAAATATATGCCTAACTCCAAGTAGTAAAGCCTACTATCCCAAAATGTCCTACCCTTACCTAAGCCCCATTACAACCCGAAAGTCCTCCAAAAATGTATGTGTTTGCTGCATTGTGATTGCTAACTAGAATTTTTTCAAGTCTATGGTAGCGTGATGCATGCTCTAGGATTTGAGTGATAAATTCATAACCCTTCTAAACACTTGAGAGAATTTTGGTGAGATTGTCTGAAGAGAGAGTTGAATTTGATAAATGAATGTCAATGTGTACAAATCTTGTTGTAAATTTTTAGCAACCATAGAGCATGAGGGATGTTTGTAGTAGCTGAAACTGAAAATTGAGTTTGATGTGATTTGAGAAATTGAGTTTAAGGTTATTTTTAACTACACCAAACATGAAATTAATTGTTGCTTGGGGACAAGCAATAGATTAAGTTTGGGGTTGTGATAACTCTTCATCATATGCATAATTTTCCACTGTTTTAGTCTTATTTATCTTCAATCATCAGTTAAATTAAGGATTTATTTGATACATTCGGTTTATTTTTGTTCTATGAATTTATTAATATGTTATGCTTGTATTTTAGTGATTTAGTAGGAGTTTTTCGTAATTTTACATTGCGTTTTGTTTTTAAGTGCAGTGCTGAATTTTGGTGAAAAATCAACATGATACATCTGGAGTATTTCAGCCATATCTGGAGTTCTAGATGTCCAATTAGAGTCATTCCAAGTGCTAATGAAAGCTACGATCCATATCTACAACTTTCATGAAGACACCAGGACCACATTCAGACGCGAAAGCCAAGAAAAATGCAAAATACGTCAGACAGCAGATGTTGCGTGCCTGGGGCGCGTCCTGCGCGCCTGGAGCGCATTTCACAGGATTCAACTCTGCCAACGCGCGCCTAAAGCATGCCCTGTGCGCCTGGAGCGCATTTCACAGGATCCAGCTCTGCCAACGCGCGCCTGGAGCACGCCCTGCGCGCCTGGAGCGCGTGACGCGCATCAGCAATCATAAAAACGCTATTTTTTACTGTTTTATGCATCTTTTTGACTCTTGGGAACTTGGGAGACTTGTGCCCTAGCATAGAAACTCAAAGACGGCCGTTTCTAACGCCATTGAAGCAGTTTTATCAAGAATCATCCATGAATCATTCTTGTAATTCTTCTTTAATCCTTATCTTTTGTATCTCTGCCATGAGTAACTAAACCCTATTTGTTAGGGATGAGTGTAACCAGATGAAACCCTTATTTTTCTGATTTGATTTCTAGTTATATGAATGAGTTTATTGAATTGCTTTTCTCATCTCTGTGCTTAATGCTTTTTATTGCTTGATCAACATTAAAATGTTGTACGGTTTGTATTTTGAAACGGAAATGGACTTTACGAATGCTTGAGATGAGAAATTCATGAATTTGTAGTCTAGGGATAGATGCAGGTCATGAAACCAATTAAATTAGTTGCAAAGCAATAATTTACAAGAGAATTTCTATACGGTAATGCTTAATTCTAATCTTAAATCTACTAAGGAATTAGGGGTTACTTTGGAATTAAAGGTTCTGTCACTAAGACATTAGGACAAGAATAATGAAGATAATTCGGTAATAATTCAATAAAGGAATTCAGTAACTAGGATCAAATTAGACACCAAGGTTGGATTCGAAGTGAAACTCATCCCTGACATTTTTCTCATTATAAAAGATCAATTTTATTTTTGTTGTTAATTTCAAACATTATTTCAATCAACTTGGGAACCTTTTTGTTCAATTTTAGTAATCAAATATAATTCAATAGTAAAACACAATCCTTGAGTTCGACACTCGGTACTACCGTTTTATTATTACTTGCAACAATTCAGTACATTTGCTGAAACGCTATCCAGGAACATGCACGAAGAGGAGAATTTGGAAGACGAGGAGAAGAGAGACATAGGAGCTACGACGGAGAGAGACTTACGAAGTTGCGCAACTTTGATTGGAAAAGGGTCTAGTGTTAGTGGGTTTCAAATTGTGACGAAGGGTTATAACTTACCGGAGAAAGGGGTTGGGATTTGAGAGGGAGGAAAAGGGGCACAAATATTTCCACCAGAAAACAATGCGGCTGATGAATTTAAGACGAGGGCGGTTTTATTGCTACAGTCGCAAACTATATGTTGCAAATTTTAAATTTTCTTGTAGTGTACTATTGTTAAACATAGATACTAATCTTTCCAAACTCTTAATTCTTTATGTCTTGTCTTAATTATGTTTTTTTTATGATCAATCAAATAATTAATTTATAGAAAAGAATGTTACATTGAATGATCAATCTTTTGTTTATTATTTTTAGAGGAGGAATTAATAGTTAGAAGGACAATAAAATTCATATAAAACTAGGATTTGATGTATTAAAATTACAAGTAAAACTATGATCCTAGGTTTTCTCTCAATTGAATTACTTTTACATTGTTACTATAAATTTAATTCTTGTGATTTCGTTACGATGAACCAACCATAAATTTTTGGTAATCTAAATAATATAAAATCTTGATTAGTTGAATAATTGTTAAATTAGTCCATGTTTTTATGATTATTTTAAATATTATTACATAATAAACTCGTACACTTGTGGACAAAAGACTATGAAAATGTTTATAATCAAAGCCCGAAAGAACACGTGAGAAATGACTGTTCGGATATGCAAGGTGCAAAAACCGAACTTCATTGGACCATATTAATTAATAGTTTGATTTAGTTATTAAAAATCACTTTTAAATTAAGTTTAGTGCAGTTCTGAACTGGTTTAAAACTAATTTATAAATATAAAACAAAATTTAATATTTTGAACAAATTTTTTCGTTAGAATCGATTTCAGAATAGTTATTAAAAAAGAATTTGAAATTCTTTGGATAAAAAATATCAATATTTTTCGAGATAAATAAATGTAAAAAAATTTCCTATAAATTTTATTTTTCGAAAAAATAATCTCAAAATTCTTTGGACAAAAATTTATTAGAGAAAAATAGATATAAAATTTCCCAATAAAAAAAATTGAAGAAAAAAATTTCAAATCAAAAAATTTTCAGAAAAAAATGTTTTCAAATTTTCTCAAAAAATATTTCAAGAAAAAAATTATTTATATTTTTTTCAAAAAAAAAATTTTTAAAAGTTTTGTAAGAAAGAAAATCTTATTTGAAGTTAAACTTTTTTAAATTGTTAAACTGAATTTTGAATTAAACTTAGTTAATTGAATTATTTTAAATATATAATACAATTCATATACTATTTAAAAGATTTGATTTTTATGATGCAATACAATCTAATTTATTAATATGGTTTAATTAACCATATTTTCTCCAACCCATAAAAAGGAGGCCACGGAATCTTCAAAGTCTTGTTCCAAAACAAGGTTTAAGCACTTGAGGTTTAGGATTGCACAATTTTGGACACGAGGGATACTAGTAGGACGTGGTAACCTAAACAAGGACACTTGCAGATGGTGTACATAAAAATCCTCAGGTTTTGAAAATTCTAGCAAAGCAAATGTCCCCGCTCATTATTTAATTTTTTGTTATTATTGTTATTATATTTTATTATTATTATTACTAATATTATTATTTATTATTATTATTATCATTATTATTATTATTTATAATGTGTAATTCAACACAATAGACAAAACTAAAGTAAGTATATAAATATTAAAATGGTAAATAATAAAATGTAATCTTAAAAGGAAATTTGATATTTTTTTTGACTGAACTTTAAAATAAATAATATAAATTTGTGCATCATTAAAGTAAATTAAATATTTATATGTGTTTTATTTATTATATTTCTCTTACAATTAATTATATATATACATACACAAGCATTTCAAATTTACTTATTGATTTAAAGAGGATCATTGAAGAAAAGAAAGAAAAATGATCAATACACAGAAGTTTATTATGGTAACTTTGATGGTAGTTCTTCTATTCTCAATAGGTATGTAGACAATTTACATAATAGAGATTGAATTTTTTATATATTGTTTTTTTTTATGCATATTGATTCTTTAGTACACTAATACTACTCTTTTCAATAGATTCGACAAGTTTGGTACTTCAACTCGAGAAATGTTTTTCTCCATGTTCTCAAATACCGAGGATTTTATCAAGGAGGTTGTGCTCCAATTGATAATCCTAATGTTTTGGTGTGTTGTTGTTTCAATGTTAATGGTCATAAACTTGTAAATTAGACTTTTTCTTTTAAATTGAAGAAAATATTATCTTTTATAAATATAAATAAGATTTATTAGAAGAAATAAAACATAAAATATTATCGTAAAGTATGATCGAAAAACTATGAGATAACTAATGAAATATAAATATATTATATTTGCATAAATGGTACACAATATTTGATTTCTGAGATAAGAAATAATCATTACAAATTCAAATTATAATCCTAAAGAAAAACGTCGATTTAAATTTTAAAATAATAATTTCGTATTTATGGTTATTCTAACAATATTTAATGTTTGACGTTTGTTTTTGAAATTCCTCCTTAAATTATGACAAATAATAAACAACCAAGAAATATTAGCATTTAGTAAAACAAGATAGAATTAGAAAATTCCAAAACATATAGAATTTGGCTAACGCGTGCAAAAGAATTAAACTTAAGAGTATTTCGCCATCATAGATAAATTAGTCGGGTTACATTATTCTCAAAAGTAATACTTAAAAACTTTCTAGGATACAATAATTATGTTTTGCCAACAGCGGCATGTAAATAGAAAAGATACATTATGTGTAATTTATAAATGAGGAATAATTATGTGTAATACTTCTTTTTCTCGTATCTTATAAATGAAAAATAATTATGTGTAATTCTTTTTTCAGTATTTATACATTTTATTTATAAAAAAACATTAATAAAAATTAGCGCTCTCCTTTATTTCCGCCAAAACTCATACAGATACGGTGACAGCCTGGCAGTGGCAGATCCACCTGAGTTAGGGTACAATTTTTATAAATGCATTAAAAATTATTATACTAATATATAAATAAAAGTATGAATATTATACTAATTTAGAAGTTTTTATTACATTGTCTAATGATAAAATGATTATAAATTGCAAATATTATTTTATTATTATATATGAGTTATTTCATTTAATAACTCATTATCAACGATAAATTACACTGATCAAATCGTTCATTATGTTAGAACCAATTTTTTTTAAGATAACAAAATTATTTTGTTTGAATAATTTAAAGCACAAATATTTTGTTTAAGTGTGCAGATCAAATTATTGTATAAATCTTTGTACTGCATGCTCTGATGTTTGATCTAAGTTAAAGAAACATCGAGACTCTACTATGATTTTTCGTATTCTAAGTTTGGTGAATGCGCTCTAAAATGTGCCTCGAGTGACACTGTCTAATACAAGAAATGCTTTCATTGTATCTAATCGTCTGCCTTCATTAAAAAGTCATTGTTTTGATATAAAAGTCAACACTCAATATAGTCAATGCTCTAACTAAAGTAATCGCTTTGGAGTAACAAGCTCTGAAAATAGCCAGCACTATAAATAGTCAATGTTCTAAAGAAGACAAATTTGCGTGTCATCAACTCAACACCTTGAATATGTCTATTCTTTTTGTTTATATATCAAGATACACATAATCTTTTACAAGGACTATTTTCAGACAAGCTTTAATGGTGAATCATTCTCTTAAAGATTTAATACAATCGTCTTGTTGTTTTGTTGTCTAATTATTGAGAGACAATCTTTAGAGAATACAACTTTATAAACACCCTTTAGCAAGAGTTTTTCAGAATCCCTTAAACCTTTCGTTTTTGTAACCTAGTCCAATAGTGATTGCATTCCCCAATTACTTGATTGTACTAAGTTAGAAGGCATTCAAAAGTTTGATTCAGTTCTTGAATTAGTGAATTAAATCCTTAAGGTTGAAGAGATTGGATGTAGTTATTGTGTTGGTGGTAAACAAGGATAATTTAGTTGTGTTGTTTTGTACTTTTGTTTATATGTTCTATTTTCATCACTTTGTTTTAATCTTGTTAAAAATACATTATTTTATTTTATTTGAAACACAATTCAACCTCTCTTTCGTGTGATAATTGTTCTACAAATGATTTACACAATATATTAATGATCAAGCACACAAAATTTTATATAAATATGGAATTTGAAGCTATATAATCTAATCATTGATACTTACTTACATTTATTAAAAGCTTGTTATACGTTCATTTGAAATTATTTAATAAAATATCAAATCGTTTTAAAATTGTATAAAAATTTATGGAGTTTATTTACAGAATAATAACTTTTAATTTGATGGTTGCATTTATGAAAATTATTGTTGATATTGAGTAACTAATCACAGTAACTTATTATAAAATAACTCTAGATGATATTATTGTGTAGATCCTAAAACCTAACTTGGATTAGCTAGGTAAACTATTGATTTTATGAAATGGCAAAAAAAATCTTTGGGGTTGGTCATGAAATGTTAACTTTTAAGTATGGGGTGGAGTACAAGAGAATGAAAAGTAGAAAACTATTGAAGGAAAAAAAAATAGCAAAAAATATGTTATCTTGCTAAGTTGTAATTGGGTGATCCTTAAAACGCAATTCATATCAAAACGTAAAATGTTGCAATATTCCACTAATTAGTAATTAGGTGATCCTTAATATATCATTGATGTCAAAAAGAGGAGCGCACACAAAAAAAAATTGTGAATTAAATCAGTTTTCTACTCTCTTGTACTTTGTAGGCTGATAAGTTGTCATAGTCGTAGTCTTAATATAAATTAGAAGTAGATTTGCAGAAACTTGAAGTAATAAGCATATTATCCCAAATTACATGCCATCACTTTGGTCTCAATACAACTCTTAAAGAGATTTAACAATGTATGTGTATTTTACTTTGAGAATTTGTTCAGAAAACATTCAAAGCTGTGGTAGAAAACATTCAAAGCTTTAGTATGAGTGGGGAATAAGATTTTACCTATGGAATAAGATTTCAGTGATGATTTGGATTTTGTTGCAGTTGTCCTTTGTGATTTAAGCTTTTGAGACCTTAGTTTCAAGAAACAAACAAGATTTTGGTATTCCTCTCAAAAAACATTCAATAAGTTCGACTCATTGTGCATTTTAGTGAAGCTCACTTGAACCCTATAGGTGCTTTAGTGTGTGGGTGAGACTTTTTCTAACTATCCTTTTTATGTACTTTTAATGTCGTTTCTCTGATCCTAACTTTTTTTTGTTAACCATCCATTTACATTCAAAACAAAAGGGATTTACTATACAAAGATTATCACCCTGCTCATCAGACATACTTCTACTAGGGAAGTGTTAATTTTGCTAGCCACTCGTGATATTCATTTATAGTTGATGGTTGTGAAGTCAACATTTCTTCACGATCATGGAACAGCCAAAGGGTTTCAATGATAATATACATAACTAAGTTGTTTGTAAATTTACAAGGTCATTGTATGGTTTAAAGCAGTCTGCTAGAAACTGTTACAAGCGCTTTGATTTATACATGCTTCAAATTAGCTATAAAATGTGTTGAGTATGATTTCTGTGTTTATGTTAGGAGCCTCAATGTTGACACTTTTGTTTTCATGTTATTGTATGTTGATGAAGTGTTGATTGATGTGAACCATTTACATGATGTAAGTAAACTAAAAATCATGTTGGGAAAAAAGTTTGACATGAAAGGCCTGGGTGTTGTCATGAAGATTTTTGGTATGGAAATCTAGAGGGATATGAATGCTAGAAAGGTTGTTAGACATATTTGATATGAACAATTAGACGGTTGGGAGTAATCTATTGGCTAAGTTGTCAGACATAGTATCATGTTTAGCAAAAGACAAGTTAAACCATCAGTTGTAGGATATGTTGATTTTGATTATGAAGGTGATATAGGTGGTAAAAGGTGTTTTTAACAGGTATTGTTGTAATGTAAATATTATTATTAATATTTAAGCACAACTTGTACTTTATAAACCCAAATTCATCCATCTAATAAAATGAAACTACAACTATTTTGTAGTAGAAGATGTAGGCATCATCGGTTGAACTTCGTTACCAAACATCTTGAGTTCCTCTTTGTGATTTATGTCTTTATTCTTTTAAGGAAGTGTTACTTTTATAGCAATCAAAATCATATGATAAGTAACTTTGGTGTAAAATTTAAGGTAGCATGGTTTGATGAAATCAGAAACTTTGCAAAATGGCAAAGAAAGGTTAGCGATTTGTTTGCCCAACAAGGTCTCCAAAAGGAGTTGCGTGAAGAGAAACCAACAAACATGAAAGAAGTCGATTGGAAAGACATGAATGATAAGTCTGTTATAATCAAGTTGGTTTGAAGAACTATGAATCTTACTTGTTTTGATGATAACAAAATAATTTTGTGGGAACAATTTAAATCACTAATGTTTTGTTTAAGTGTGTAACTACCATATCAGGTTTATTTGAAATGACTTTACATTGTTTCGTCTGATAATTTGACTAAGTTAAAGGAATACAAAGACTTCACTCTGATTTTCATATTCTATGTCTGGTGAACCGACTTCAGAAATGCGCCATTGGTGACTCTATCTAATACAAGTAATGTTATGATTAGTTTGACTTTGATGATTGCAACAAGCATTTGATCACTCTTATTGTGAAAAAACAAGCGATTGTATGCCTCTGACAAATGTGACAAGCAAGTGATTGTTTGTCTCTGATAATTGCATCAAACATCTAATCTTCTGACTATGTCTAAAAGTCAACACTCTGATAAATAATCAATATTTTAGATAGTCAATGCTTTGATGAAAAATCAACGTTATAAAAGACAATGTTCTGAAGAAGAGAAATTTATGCATGATCTGCTCAACACTCGGAATCTGTTATTTGTCTATAGGTTTATGTGATATACTTTGATAAAGATATCAACTAATCTCTTTGTCTCCATATCAAGATAAGGAGAATCAATTACAAGGACTATTTCTTAATAAGGTTTATTGGCAAATCAGTCTCTGAAGATTTTATACAGAACCTCATGATACATGTTGATTTCTTGCAATCAACGCAATTGATAGAAACCCTAAAGTTATCTATAAAAGGACATGCAACTCTCATTGACTAGTACATGTTCAATGGAAATTTGATTTAGTTGGTGAGTTAGTGGATTAAATCCTTTAGTTTGAAGGGATTGGATATACCTATTGTGTAGGTGATGAACAAGAATAAATTGGTTGTATTTGTATGTGTTTCTGTTTTATCTGCTCTTTTTTCATCACTTTGTTTTAATCTTGGTAAAATATTTTTAAAATAAAACACAATTAAAACCCCTTTTCTTGTGTTATCAACTAGTAAAATATTTGTGTTTCCGCACGGGTACTATGTCGATACTATACTTTTCTTCTAGATAATAATTAAAGAAAATCAATAAAAAATTAATCTCTTATTTATGCTATAGATAAAGGATATAATTGATCAATTAAAAATATTTATTCTGTGTTTTTTTTTGTGTGTATCAGTGACAAATATTTATTCCATGATTTTATATATTTATCATTGACAAATATTTATTACGTGTTTTATGCATAAATTATAAATACTTATCCAGTGTTTTTTAATATTTATCAATGAAAAATACTTGTTATGTGTTTTTTATGTATGAGTGTGAATATGTGGTAGAATATAAAATTTGGATAAGAATGACAAATAGTTATCCCATATTATGTAGTATTGATCAGTGACAAATATTTCTTCTATGTTTTTTTGTATATATCAGTGACAAATATTAGTCCCTTATATTTATTACTAACAAATATTTATTCTATTTTTTTTTAATAAATTTGGAAAAATATAATTGTTGGAGATGTCTGATCACTTAGAAATAGAAATAATGTTCATGAACTTACAATCTTATTTGTGGTTTCGATCCTAAAAAAGATGATGATAAAGTTGAAGCAAATTCACACAGCTCGTGGAGATGAAATTGATGGTGGTGAGTTTGAAGAAGATTTTGAGATAGTTCCAATTTCGAAGGATGTCATGAATACATTATTTAAATATTGCGGAACAGACATAAAATTGAGGTTGTTATTTGTAAGAATGAGTTTGCACTACAAGAATTGGTTAATTTTGTGAGGGCCAAAAGCCCTCACAAAGGGCAAAAAACAGCCACAAAGGTGGCTTTTGTGAGGGCCAAAGGCAGCCACAAATAAGCTGGTCACAAAATTTTGTGAGGATTTTTGCAGCCACAAAGTGCCTGAAACAGGTTGGATTTTGTGAGGGCTTTTGCAGCCACAAAGGAGAGGATTTTGTGAGGGCTTTTGCAGCCACAAAATTCACGCTGACTGGATTTTGTGAGGGCTTTTGGCCGCCACAAAATCTTGCTGACTGTATTTTGTGAGGGCTTTTGGCCGCCACAAAATCTTGCTGACTGGACCTTTGTGAGGGCTTTTGGTCGCCACAAAATCTTGGTGACTGGACATTTATGAGGGCTTTTGGCCACCACAAAAGCCAACGTAAAATATAAATTAATTTTTATTTCAATTAATATAATTAATATAATTAATATAATTAATATATTTAATATATTATGTATTTAATATAATTAATATAATTAATATTATATATAATAAATTAATATAATTATAATTAATATATTTATAAATTAATATTAAAATTTAAATTATAATTAAATTAAATTTGAAATATAATGTAATAATAAATTAAATTTAATATATATATATATATAATAAACTAATCTTAATTTAATTAAAAATTTAAAATAAATTATTTAAATTAAAAATAAAGATTAATAATTAAATTATTTAAATAATAAAATATTAATTATAAAATATTTAAATTAATAAAAATATATTTAAATTATTAATAATAAAATATTTAAATATTTAAATTAATAATTATAATTAAACATTAATTTAAATTAATGTAAATTATAAATAAATTATAATTTAAATTAAAATTAAATTAAAATTTAAATAAAATTAAAATTAAATATTAAATATTAAAATTAAAATAAATATTATATGTATATAAAACAATATTATTAATAATAATTAAAGCTAGCTATAGCACTCATGATAAAATCAAATAAAACATGCATTCCAAAATTAACAAATAATGTCTTACAAAGTGGAAATTAATTAAACACACATTAATAATGTCATACAACCCAAAAATAAATTATGAAATTCTTCAAATGATCACATCAATCCTCATAATAATTCGTCTGATCAGCTCCACTCCCACCATCATTATTTCCTGCATTCATACCCGACGAAAGAAGTCCTTCAAAAGTATTATGCATTTGTGTTGGAGGAGACATCATGCTTTGAAATTGAATTTCATCTTCAATGGCACCACCAGTAGTCGAAGGAGGAGCCCTAGCTGGATGAGGTTGATTTAAATCTGGTCTGATCAACCCAGCTGTTGGCATAGTCGGTCGGTATGCAGTTTGATAATCTGGTTGAGGTTGAGGAAGTTGATGTGAAGATGATGGAGCATATTGATAATTAGGAAAATATTGTTGTTGCTGAAACATTGGCGGCTGTTGTTGCTGGAAGGCAAAGTTCGATGGATCATGTTGTTGTTGTTGTTGGAAAGTTGGAGGCGGTTGATGCTGCTGGGAGTATTGGGAGTAACTCTGTTGCTGCTGGAAAATTGGTTGTTGGTGCAAGTATGGAGGCCGAGGCGGGAACTGCTGATGAAAGACAGGAGGAAATGAAAATTGTTGTTGTTGAAATTGTTGTTGCTGCTCTTGAAACCTCTGTTTCCATTCCTCATTCAGTTTATCAATTGCAGCTTGTATCAGCTGCTGTGTCCTTTCTTCTTGCTCACTTGCCCATTGCTCCTTTAAGTGATCAAGATTATCTATCGGCACCGGACGATGAGATCGATCCGTACTAGCATAAGAAGAAGACGTCTCAGTCTAAATATAGCCGGTTGGACCTTTCACAAAGGTTGATGATAAAGTACCGGCTCCCAGCACACGCCCTTTGTACTTGCCACCACTGATGGTCATAAAACTTGCAGTCTCATATTGTTTCCGCTGATCTAGAGTAGCTCGCATAGCAGGAGGAAGAGTAGCTTGATGATCATCCCATTCTTTCATGACATTTTGAAGTTGTTCCTATATTAAAAATCAAAAAATAAAAAATTAAATTAGTTAATAAGTAATATATAATAATTTAAAGGTGTAAATATATATATAATAATCAATATATAATAATTACCTGAATCGTTTTTGATAACGAATCAGTATACTCATTTGTTTGAGGATTAACATGAAGATAGCGATGTATCTCAGCCTGAGTGACCTCCCTTCCAAGTTGCTTTTCCTAAAATATATATTAAAATAATGTCAAGTTTATGGTGAAATGTGATGATTAATTGAATAAAAATTAATAGATATATATATTATAAATAAATAATTAATTACCATATAATATTTAATTTCTCCAGCAGACATGGAACCTCCCTTATGAGTACTAGTACCCCTCTCAGAAGCTCTATTAATCTTTGCTTTTTCTCTCTTCTGTTTGTAAGCATCTGTGTTCCACTTACTCCACAGAGCAGTCCAAACATTTTCACCAATCCAATTAGGTCGTTTTTCTTCGCCCTTATTACGTGCGTAAGACAACATAGATGAGAGACGCTTTGAAAAGCGATGGTCAAATGAAGCCATAACTGCAACATCATGCTCTCTTTTCCAAGTACATTTAGTCTGTTGTTTGTTTAAATTTAATTAATATTAAAAATATAATTCAATTAAGCAATCAAATACGTATATATATATATATATATATATATATATAATTAATTAATTAGTACTTAAATAAAATAATGTAATCACTTACTTTGAAACAATGTAGAAACTGATCAATTTCCCTAAATTGAGGTGTCTTATCCTCTTTAATCTCACCCCAAGACAACCATGGCTTTTTCTATTTCTCTTGTATGACTTCAGCAATTGCCTTTGCAGATGGTTTAAAAGGGAGATATCTTCAAAATTTACATGCAAATTAAATATAAAAATTAATTAATAAAATAATATAACATGATATGCAATAATAAAATATTTAACAATCATAGTTTACATACCCATCTCCTTCTGGAATTATGACAATGCGGTTGTAGCAATCAACACATCCGTGTTCCATTATTTCATCTAACGTATAAGGCTCTACTGGGACCTCCGGATATACAGGAATAGCTCCACCACTAGTACCAATGGTCGCCATCGGCATGAGAGATGGGTCATTAACAACACGTGGTCTATCAACTTTTTTCTTACCACGTGATGTTCTGGATATTCCTTGTATTGCCGCCGTTGCTGGTCCTCCTGATCCTCCTGAACCTCCTGATCCTCCTACTCCCACTGAAGCCATGTCTATATATATATATATATATATATACATCCATATCCATACATATATATAATATAATATATGTGTATATGTACAATTAACATAAGATTAATTAATTATATGTAAATAATAATTAATGAAATAAAGGAATTTACATAAATAAATAAATAAATACAATACATAAATTTTAACACTCACATAAATAAAGAAATATATAATATTATACATATCGATATCCATACAAATATATATATATATATATATATATATATATATATATATATATATATATATATATAATGCCTAATTAATTAATTGTCTTCGTCTGGGTCATCTAATAATTCATCATCAGTATATTCATTTGATGAGTCAATATTGCCTTCTTCGTTCTCTAATTCATCTATTTCTTGTTCATCAACTTCTTCTCCAATGTGTGACTCATGACAAAGTTGACTAATAGTCTCATCTCCAATCACATGATCCAAATTTGACATTTCATCCATTTGAAATGCAACGTCTTCATTTTGACCTGCTTCAACTTCTTCTATTCCACTCGTTGGTCTTGTTTTGATTGCAGCACACCAACCTTGCTTGCTTCTGATAGTTGATGGATAAGGAACATAATACACTTGTCTTACATTATGGGCCATGGCAAATGGATCAAACCGTGGATATCTTTTGCTCATTCGAATGTCTACAGTATTGGATATGAAATTGATTTTAGTTCCTCTGCTAGATGGATCAAACCACTTACATCAGATGGATCAAACCACTTGTTGTTGAAACCATGATGGGAAATTTGAATGTATATCATCAGATGATTGTCCCGTATTTAAAAATGCCTTGATCGATGACCATATATATGGTGAATATCAATTTAATCATATAATAAAATATAATTATTTAATAAGATCGGAGAGGAATTTGAAACGTACTCAATGTATGGTTTAACTTCAGTGCAGTTAATCAAAACATGAACATGTGCCGCATTAAATACTTTGTCGCTTGGCCAGAAAATCGGAAAATCCCTACCAACATGATGACCAGACAAGCAAAAAACTGATAAAACATGTGGATGACGTATAACACTATCAGTAGCGTTTCTTCCGTTAACTGGTGACAATGTTTCATTGTTGAAATAATGAGAACAAAAGTGTGTTGTTTCACGGTGTAGGTAAGATGAACAAATTGATCCCTCAACTCTAGCTTTGTTTTTCACCGACCGTTTTGAATAACCCATGAACCTATAATATACAAAGAGATGTATATAAGTTGAAGTATATTGAAATTAATTAAAGAGATGTGTATATATATATCACCTTTCAAATGGATACATCCATCTATACTGAACTGGTCCACCAAGCCTAGCTTCACTTGCAAGATGCACTGAGAGATGCTCCATCGAATCAAAAAACCCAGGAGGAAATTCATTCTCCAACTTACATAGAATGATCGGAATATCATTTTCCATCTTGATCAGATCTTTATCAATGAGTGTTGAAGAACACAAATTCTTGAAATATTGACTCACTTCAATAAGTGGGTTCAATACATGTGTCGCTAAAGCACTAAAGGCAATAGGAAGTAAACACTCTAAAAATATATGACAATCATGACTTTTCATCCCATGCATCCTCCCATTTTCCACATCAGAACATCTTGCCAAATTCGAACAATAACCGTCAGGCGTCTTCAGCTCTTTGATCCAACGATAAACAGATTTGGCTTCATCATTAGATAAAGTGTAATTCGCACGAGGTTTTAGGGTCTTGCCGTTTTGTTCCACCAACAACAAATCTGGTCGTCTGCAATATATACCTATGTCTTTTCTAGCTTTGTCGTTATCTTTTGTTTTCCCTTTCACATTCATCACAGTATTAAAGATGTTGTCGAAGAAATTTTTCTCAATATGCATAACATCAAGATTATGTCTCAAAAGATTATCTTTCCAATACGGTAGATCCCAAAAAATACATCTTTTTGTCCAATTATGCCATTGTCCGTAACCTTGTGGTTTACAAGCCACACCATTAACAACATGTACCTTTGGCATATCTTTTACTTTATTCCAAACTTGTTCTGATGTCAATTTCATCGGGGGTCCTAGTTTTTCTGCATATCCCTTCATAAATGCAGCTTTGTTCCTTCTAAATGCATGATCAGCAGGTAAAAACCTACGATGCGAGTCAAACCACGATGCCTTCCCACCAAATTTTAAAGTAAATGCTCGTATCTTCCATACAAATAGGACAAGCTAGTTTACCATGGGTGCCCCATCCTGACAACATCCCATAAGCGGGGAAATCATTAATGGTCCACATCAATGCATCTCTCATCATAAAATTTTCTCTCCGAGCAATATCATATGTCAAGACACCATTCCACAACCTTTTCAAATCGTCAATCAAAGGTTGCAAATAAATATCAATACCAGTTGTAGGATTAGAAGGACCTGGTATCACAGCAGCTAAGAACATATATGGTTTAGACATGCACATATCAGGAGGAAGATTGTAAGGAGTAACAATAACCGGCCAACAAGAATAAGGAGTAGACGATGCTTGTATGTAAGGCGTAAATCCATCTGAGGATAATCCAAGTCTTACATTGCGTGGATCTGACGCAAAATCAGGATGTATTTGATCAAAGTGTTTCCATGCCTGACCATCAGAAGGATGTCGCAACTCGCCTGAATTTCTTCTATTCTCATAATGCCACGTCATCTTTCCTGCATTTTGTATTGATGCAAACAATCTTTGCAATCTTGATACAATAGGGAGGTAAAACATTGCTTTCCTTGGAATTGATTTTCCCCTACTTACCCTTGAGTTATTCCTTTGGTGATACCTTGGTTCTTGACAAAACTTGCATTCAACTAAGTTTGCATCATTCATACCAAATTCATTGTCATAATACAGCATGCAGCCTTTAACACAACAATCAATCCTCTTGACACCTAATCCTAACTTTGACACTAACCGTTTCGCATCTTAATAACTTTGCGGCAAACCATCTCTCACAGGTGTTGCGTCTAGCATCATTTTAGTCATCAAATCCAAAGCTAAATCAGGAACATGAAATTGAGACTTTAGACCTAACAGTCTAATACACATTGATAACTTTGAGTTTGAAGAACCTTCAAACAATGGTGTATTTGTCTCTTTCAAAAGATCATAAAATCTCGGAGCTTCTTCATTGGGAAGTCCATCGGTATCATCATATTGATCTTCATTGAATGACAAATTAACCCCAACAGCATCCAAGATCATATCATTCATCGCCTCAAAGTGTTGATTGTTATAATAATCTATACCTAACATGTTAGTACTACTTGAAGGACCTATGTTATAATTCTCCAAATATGTACTAGTATTAGGCGCGACCGGAGACTCTTCTCCATGATTAGTCCAAATCCAGTAGTTAGGCATAAATCCGTCTGCATACAAATGCACTCTTATTTCATCTTCACTTTTAAACCGTCTACATCGACATAAACAACATGGACACCTCATTCCCCCTTCATCTTGGACAATTTTTTGCACTCTCGCAAAATGGAGAAACTCTTCGACCTTGTTAGCAAAACGTTGTTTAAGACCCTTTCTTCCGGGAAAATTCCTATCGTACATCCAACTACGGTCTAAATCCATAGTTGCTATATATATATATATATATATATATATATATATATATATATATATATATATATCGATATTTTATATATTAATTACTTTATTTTTCAAAAGCATTAATATAAATTTTGACATATTTATATGTCAATTAGGGGAGCATGCATTTGCACACAATATAATATATTATTATCAATACAATAATAAAATATATACCAAATACAATAATAAAATATATATCAATACTAACAAAAAAATAATAATTAAATAAACATTATATATATATATATATATATTAATTTGCCAACAATATCATAAATTATAAATAATATAATAACATATTAATACTTATAACAAAAAATAATAATTAATATGATAAATTTTAATAATATTTTTTAAAAATCAATAACTTTGATATATATGTCAATTAATTAGGGGATTATATATTAATAAATTTTCAAACAATATAATAAATTATTAATCAAGACTATATCATTATACAAACCTATATAAAATTTTAAATGATGTTTTTTTAAAAATCAACACTAATAATCAAGACTTATTTAAAACAAAAAATAATAATATCATCAATTTTAATAATGTTTTTTTAAATAATAATTATATTAAAACCAATATATTTTAACCGTGGTTTGAAACTTTAATTTATCATATATTAATATGTAAACAACATCATTACTATTTTTTTAAAAATAAATATATAAAACTAATCTAAATATATATATTACTAATCTATATTTTAAAAATAATATATATATATATAAATATATATATATATACTAATCTAAATTTAAAATATATAAAATACTAACTTGAATGCCGAGTAGCGTCTGACTTCAAGCTTCCACTCACGTACGATGCTTGCAAGTCTTCGAAATAATTAACAAGCACTATAAAAATAAAAATCAATAACATTAATTAGTTATATCATATTAAAAAATAAAATTATAAATTAATTACATATATAATATAAATTAATTAAATACATAGTATAAATTAAACTTACCAAATTTATATGATGAGTAATTTGTAGAGAGAAGGAGGAGAGAATAGTAAGATATAAGTGTTAGAGAGAAGTTGTATTGTGAAAATGAAGTAGGAAGATGGGAGGTATATATATAGGATTTGCATTGGGCCTTTGTGGCGGCCTAGCCCGTCAGAAAAGCCAACGGTACACTATATTTGTGGCGGCCTTGCCCGTCAGAAAGCCAACGGCTAGCAAGGCATTTGTGGCGGCCTTTGCCGCTAGTAATGCCAACGGATATGTCCAGTTGTGACGGCCTGAGCGGCCAGAAAATCCAGCTGGATTTACGCATGATTTGTGGCGGCCTTTGCAGCCAGAAACGTACACGTGTCAAATCCTTTGTGGCGGCATAGGCCGCCACAAATACCCTGGTCCCATCAGAACTTTGTGACGGATCTGGCCCTCACAAATTCATTTTTTGTGGCTGTAAAAGCCCTCACAAAATCCTTCTGGATTTTGTGGCTGCCTAAGCCCTCACAAAATCACAATGTTGTGATTTTGTGAGGGCTTAGGCAGCCACAAAATTCAGTTAAATATTTAAAAATTTGTGAGGGCTTTTTCAGCCACAAAAAATAACCAATTTCAATTTTAGCCTTTGTGAGGGCTTTTTCGGTCACAAATTTGTGAGGGTTTTATTCGGCCACAAAATATTTATAAAGTTGGCCACAAAATAGAGAAATTCTTGTAGTGTTGATATTAGCACCGTAACCAATACAATGCCATGTAATAATGTGTTTCATTGATGTAATCATGTAACTATACTTGTCCCTTGTATTGGGATCCATCACTATGATTGAAAAACTATACTTCTGAAATTAATCTAAATTGTGAAGGTGAAAAGAAGAGAATATAGAGGGAGATTTTGGGTTTTTTATGCGATTATGTTCAATTAATTTTTTTTATTAAGTGCTCTATTATTTTTACTACTATATTAATTTTTAACCGTTATTAAACTATATGAAATCTGTCAAGTTAATTAGTCTCTAAATTATATGAAATTTATTAAGTTAATTGTTGGTGTATATTGACAAAATGTACCGAGGACTAAAGAGATTTGATACAATTTAGAGACTAATTTAGCCATTGTTTGGTAACTTCAATAAGCTAGCTTATAACTTATTGATTTGCTTATAAACTTGTTTGATCAAATGAGACGTGTTTGACAAACAAGATTTTTTCACTAACTTATAACTTTTTTTGAGATACTATTTTAACTAGCATTTGAACTTATAGTTTTTTCAATTTTCTTTCAATTTTAACTTATTATGTTAAATTAATTACTTCCTTATTACCTTGTAAAGTGAAGTAACTGTCCCATTCTTCCACATTGATGGGTGGTTAAGTTCATATTCTCTATTTAGGGAACACCCCAAGTTCCCAACCATAGCAATAACTAAGTGATAAAAAAAGTAGAATAACCCTACACAATGCCGTACAAATTAGTACTACCAGTTTTCAATAACTATATTTTTGAAATAATTGCAGCAACACCTATTATTCATGACATAAGTTCTTCTTACTTCTCACTTCCTAATCCCTAATGTGGAATTTCTCAACCCTTTCATCTCGGTAAACAACCCAGACAAAATCAAAGAACATGTGTGTGTTTCCAATCTAAGAATTATCGATCAAATCTCACGAACCTGTATATGCCTTTCTATTTATCACTTGCTACACATGATTTCTAATTTATTCAATGTGTTTCTTGCATGTTAAAATTGTTCTTCGATTTTGACTATCTTTATGAATAAAAAATATATATGATTCAAGGTACACGGATTTCGAAAGTGTCAATTGATGATTTTGTGAGATGAATTGAAGGGATGTGGTGTGGGAGTTGGGAGATTTTGGTGAGGTGTCAGGGAGTGTGACTGTTGTGTAAATTGAAAGAATAAGAATGGGATAATTGTTGTGAATGGGAAAAGGAGGAAGGAAGAAGAACCTTTGAATGGAGAAAGAGGAAGAAGAAGCCTTGATGGTGAAAGTCTTAGAGAGCTTTGTGGGAGATGAACCATTCCATTCTTTCAATCTTAATAATGATGTCTTATTGGAGACATGTGGAGATGCTGAAACTTATTCCATTCCCAGATGAAGTGAAGTGTCAATACCTTCATTCATGACTTCGCATGTTGTTTGTCACAAGAGTCTTCTTGTAATGTACATCAGAAGATTGGCCAGAATAACCAGCGGTATCATATATATATTAGCAAAAGATTCTCTATACCCTATTTTGTAATATTTTTTTAAGTTTAATTGTTGTTATATTTTGTATGATTCACAAAATTAATCATTTATTTTAAAATTCAATTATTTTAGTTTTATTTTAATTTTTTAATTAGTATAATACCCGTGGTATCGCACGGATGGTGCATCGTTTATATATTTTTATTTAATTAAGTATTTTTTATAATAAATAGAACAAAATCAACATAGTTAATTACTGTAATAGATAATTATCGAACTAATATATTAGTTGTGCTTAAAATTATTAACATGACAACAAAATAATTTATGATATGGTTGTGGTTCTAAGAGTTAAAATTTCATCAAAGATTTATTAGTGATATTATTGTGGTTGCTATGAAGTATCCCAAATAATATTGACTTGTAGAAAACAATTTTTCAAGACAATGGGTATGCAAGTTAGAATGAAACGATCGTAATAATAGAATTTGAGTCATTGATTAAGACATTTAATAATATATCATAGTTTACTAAAGGCTAAATACCACCTGTAGTCCCTTAACTTAATTTCAGTTAACATTTTAGTCCTTTATCTTTTTTTTTTTCTCCCGATTTGGTCCTTTATTTTAATTTTAAGTGACAATTTGATCTTTTATGTGTTAAAAAGTTAACAATGTTATCCTTTTTTTTACAAAAATTCAAAAAAATCATCAAAATTTTCAACCAAAACCCATAAAATTAATTATCATCCTCAATATAATGCAATTTCATCAAATTCATAACTTCAATCTTTAAATAAACTCATATTTTCATCTCTAACAACATCAAATAAAGAATGACAAATATGAGTTTATTTGAAGATATGAGCTAAAAATATGATGAATTTTATTTTATATTAAAGAATATAACTAAATTTGTGGGTTTTGTTTGAAAATTTTGATGAATTTTTGAATTTTTGTAAAAAAAAAGGATAACATTGTTAACATTTTAAAACATAAAAGATCAAATTGTCACTTAAAATTAAAATAAAGGACCAAATCGGAAAAAAAAAAAGATAAAGGACTAAAACGTTAACTGAAATTAAGTTAAGGGACTACATGTGGTATTTAGCCTTTACTAAAATATGTTTTACATGTAAAGAAATCTACATTAGAAATTTCATCCATACTAATTGTTGCTGGTTGCATTTTGATGTTTAATTAGCAATGTATTATCAATTACTTTTGTAATGTCGAAAGATAACTTCATTTTTTGTATTTTTTTTGCATCAAGGGTCATAATCTGCACCAACGGGCGTATAACATAATTTGCATCAAAGGTCATAATCTGCACCAAAATCCCGTAACATAATCTGCATGTTAATTAATATGATCTTATGATGTAATTTCAATTGTATTTTGATTGTTTGATAAGATAACAGAATGTGAGAAATAGAGTTAACAACATACTTTAACTTTTAATGGTTCGACTACATTATCTAAAGTATATTCTTTCTATTACAAAAATCGACACAAAAAAAATCCAAATTGCTAATGGTATTGTTTACTATAAAACTAAACATATTTGTTAAATTAGATTTATGTATATTATGGTAAAGCATTAATGTTGCATATCCATGATGGAATACTCAATAGAGTAGTATAAAGTACAATATTGAATTACAAAATAATTGAGCAACAACTTTTAACTAGTTGAAAAGTTGATTAAGTGAGTGATGATCTAAATTTATATGTTATATTGATTATTTAGATGCTTTCAATGTCTATAGTTGTATTTTTTTTAAGTCTTTATATGGATTAATTAAAGAAAATAATATACTTACAAATCAAAGAGATTGACAAACCTCTTTGTATACAACATTTTTTGTTGTATACGATGTCTGCTTATATTTGTCATGTATTAAAATCTTCAACTCGTTCTTGCTTTTAACTCTTGAAATAGCTACATATAACTGACCATGACTAAAGATTGGCTTTGGCATGTATATTCCAATGCAGTCCAATGATTGTCCTTGTGATTTGTTGATTTTCATACCATAGGAAACAACTATGGAAAATTGTCTCCTAATTAGCTTGAAATGCCAAGGTGATTGAGAAGGTGACATAGACATTCGTGGGATATATATCAAATTTCCAATATTTTTTCCTAAAATTATCTTTGCTTCAAGCACATGATTTGCAAGCCTTGTAACAATAAGTCTTGTTGCATTACACAAACCTTCATATTGATCAAGATTTCACAAAAACATGATTGGAGTTCCAACTTTTAGTTTTATTTTGTGGTTTGGAAGGCCTGCGGTAGTTAATGTGCTCAAAATTAGTTTGATTCATAAAATAAAATGTAATATATTATTTATAACGTATGAAAGTTTGAGTTATTTTATAGCCTAATTGTATAACTTATGTTGTATTATGCAACAAAAACAAAAACAAAAACTATTATTTAAGATAGTAATCAATTTGCTCTTTAGTCATATATAATTTTTTAAATATAGAGATATAAGAATAATCATTGAATTTATATTATTTCAATAGGCAATATATCAATATTTTTCATATTACTGTTCCTAAAGACATAAATCAATTAAACACCAATCCTATAATAATAACATTGAACCAAAAAACGTACTTGTGTTTAGTGTTTACAACAATGCATGATTTGAGAACATATATATCCCATGATTCAGACTTCATGAGGCAAAACATAATTAGACCTTAGAATTACAACATATAATAATAGTTTTTAACATAATTGATGTCCATCATCTACTATGTAGCACATAATTCATTGTAGTTCCTATTCACATTTGATTTTCTTGCGTGGTTTTGATGATGATAGTTGGGCACTTGCAATTGCATCGTTACCCGCATTATCTTGTTGGTCATTAGTTGGAGGCCTTTTAGTCGGTGTAGCTGATACAACGACTGAACATTTTCAATATCATTTTCACCAGTCATTAATAATGATTGCTACATATTTCATAAAGTTTATGGGAATTAATTAGATTATTTTCATAAAGATTTATGAAATCAAAATGTATTTATCAAAATGATGCACTTATATAGAGTCGTGTAGATATACTTACAATGTCAAATAGTAATTCTTGACTAAGAAGTTCACGACTCAGTTCTCCTTTAGATGTGTTCTGAAAATGGACTTCTATTAATTTAAGTTGTGAAATTTTTAATGTATATAATTTATTACAACTAGAATATACAATAAGGCAAAATATAGTTTGAATACCGCTTCAATTTGAAATTGTTTCTTAATTGCAGCAATAAGTGCAGCATCACTCCATGACTTATTAACATAACATTGTTTTGAAGATGGTTGTAGTTTTACACGAAAAGCTAGAGTTGTCTCCATTATGTCTTGAAGTTATGATGGATATATCCTTATGTCAGTATCACCAGCCTTTAACATGTTTCAGGTAAATGAGTTATGTCATATTATGTGATAAATAATAAATATCCAAACTATCCAGTTACTTGGACTAAGTATTATATACATGCCTCAATCATATTCTTCCTCATTTGAGATGCTGAAATTCCAAGCAGTGAAGTACAATCCTCGTCCCACATAAGGAAGTTACAAAAGCAATTGTCGTGGAAAACTTCAATGATCATTTTGTACCTGTTTTATGTTGTTAGTATTGATACCAATAAGTGTTTGATATAAGGGATCTAATATTGATTTAGAAATTCTGATAAATTAAGGTTGAATATCGAACTACTCTTATGGGCTATTTGCTTTTAGTTTGCGAACAAATTCATATCCTTATACGACAGTTCAGAAAAAACCTTTCTAATAGTAACACTAACCCTTAATACTATACAAATTGTTTCTACTTTATTGCATATGCCTATAAGTTAAAAAATTGTAATCATTTAGTTTTACTTTGATTGGACAATATATTTTCAATTATGAAGAACAAATAAATTACATACTTCTAAAATATAAAAAAAAAAAAACATCATCTATTAAAGTTTGATGTACCTTGGAGTTTGTTCGTCGACCTGAACACCACATTTACATTGATAGTTTGTAATCCCTTCTTTAGCTTTGACTGTGCAATTAGTGCAACCAAGATAAAACCAACTGAATTTTTCTGGCACAACCTTTGATAGAGTTGCGACAGTAACACAAACCATTTCCTAAAAACTATGTTGTAATTAAAAAAATTGTAACAATTAAATAATGTATATATCTATATAAAAATAGTGTTATGAAATTATAGTTACATGTCCAATAGCCTTGATTTGGCGAAGAGTTTTAGCTTGAGCATTGTACATAAACTTCTCTTGTGAAGTGTATTGAGATGAAGACATGATCTGAGTTTGTAGTTGACTACCCTGAATGTAGTTATCTATATCATCTATTGCAGGTAACTTGCATTCATTGAAGATGAGTGGTCGACATCATTAAAGTCGCTTGACCTCTAATCAGGCTAAATCATAACTACAACATTTGGAAGTTACTTATAAAGAGTTAGTCAACTTACTGATTTCTGAATTCCTTGATTTGGTGTGTGTTTTCATTGATAAGAAGTTTAGTGATTGTAGGTTCGTTGTTTCCTGCCATATAGAAGTAATTAATTAACAACTACATTGAAGTATATTGTAACAAACGAAATATTTCATTAAACAGTTAGTACTTGTGTTGAATTAATAATACCTTCTGGAGGCTTGACTCGTGCATGATGGAAGATTAGAATGATGGGACCAGAGTTGGGGTGAGCATTAACATAATTGAGGAATTGTGTACTATAAGCCTGCCATAGGGAGCAAGTAAGGATGTTTCCGCTGATGAAATGAATAATATCATTTGAAACATGCTTTGTATAGTATATTAATTAAATGTAAATATTGTTGTTACCTGAGATTTTTTATTTTGACGATGACGCAAATTTTTTGGTTGGTGATGTTGAAGTTGAAGAAATGACCTCATCCAGTACTCCCAATAATATCTATAACTAAAAAAGATAAGTTATCTACTGAAACACGAAAAATATAAAAACACATATATATTGTAAAAAAAAAAAAAAAAAAAAAAAAAAAAAAGAATTGATAGTATTACCAATTAAGTTGTTATGAGGGTTCTGTCCATTCAAAATGGTGCTAAAAGACACAAAACGGTATTGAGTCGGTGGAATTTCAATGAGATCAATCTCTTTTTCAAAAGTAGCAGAATTGAAAATAATTTTGAATTCATGGAGGCAATATTGGAACTGGAAAGTACTTGGAAAAACTGAAAAGTTATGGACAATTTATGTTTGATTCTCTTTGAGTTTGCCCCTCCATTTAACAAAATCATATTGTGGTATAACAACATGTATTTGATCCGCCTTTTAACAACAACATGCATATGATCCTTTTAATAACAAATAATTTATAAAATGAGATACTAACCAATAGAATGAAGATATTTGTTAACCAAACATAAAAAAAAAAGTTAAAATGTAGACCTATTGATCCATCAAAATAACTTCATCGTGCATATTCCTACTTTTAATAACAACAGTGAAATAATTTATGACCCTAATTGCTATTTTCCAAGTTTCCTTTGAGGTGTTAATGTCCTTCAATAGTGTTGCATTTCTTGTCTGTGAACCAATGCAAATTTTATAAATATAAATTGAAAATTAATCATTTAAGTCAGATTGTAATATATCTTTGAAGATGAAATGCAACAGATTTGAAACTTAAAGAGCGAAGAAAATATAAAGAAGTTGAAGATGCAATTTCAGTTTGTAATAATATTTAAAAATACAAACAAAAAACCTAAAAAAAAAACAAAGGAATATGAAATTAGACACGTTACTAAGAATAATTTAAAGAACTTAGAAATAGTTTTTTTTTTAAATAGATACAAAAAAGGTAGAGTAAGTTACATTTGTGACACTAAAATTTTTGCAAAGGTTAAAGTTATGAAGTACAAAATTGCATTTTTAGTATAGTTGAGATTTCTAATAGTGTATTGTAGATTAAAAGAAGAGGATGTGATATTTTTAAATAATTTGATATTAGAATGATTAACATTCATGCCATTCTCAGAAGGGATGAATGTCAATTTACAGTTTGTTTGGTTCAAAGGAAGGGATTAGGAGAAGTGATGATAAATTTTTTAATGGAGTACAAAGAAAAGCAAAGATATGTTTGATTCAAAGAAAAAAGAAGGATTTAAATTGATTTTATGTTTAATTCAAAGAAAAAAGAAGAGTTTTAAATAATTTTTGAAACTATCAAAATGGAGGAAGAACAAAAATATATTTAGGAGGAAGTTTGTCTCTCTTCTCTTTAAACATATATTATCATGTGATTGTTGTCCAATGATATCATTTGGTCAATAAAATCTATATTGCATTATGCGTTTAATTTTTTTATTTTTTTCTATCCATCAAGAAATTTTATCTATAAAAATAATTAATGACGCTCCATAATTTAGGGAGAAAGGAAAGAATGACTGTTGGTCAATTTACAGTTTGTTTGGTTCAACGGAAGGGATGAGGAGAAGTGATGATAAATTTTTTAATGGAGTACAAAGAAAAGGAAAGATATGTTTGATTCAAGATAAGGGAGAGAATGGAAAGGATTTAAAATGATTTTATGTTTAATTGAAAGAAAAAAGAAGAGTTTTAAATAATTTTTGAAACTATCAAAATAGAGGAAGAACAAAAATATATTAAGGAGGAAGTTTGTCTCTCTTCTCTTTAAATAGCTCCAACTAAAAATTAAGGATTTAAAAGTTTATGATTTATTAAAAAGTTTATTAATTTGTGTTTAATACATTAGTAAATAATTATTAAAATAATAATGATAAAAGTGAAGTGAACACGTATTAATAACTTGTGTTGTATAAGAGATGCTATAAATTTAGAATAGTATTGTATAAGAGATGCTATAAATTTAGAATAATCATATTCACAAATTATAACATATCTACCTATGATGAAATATGTACATAAAACAATATACTTTTTCGAAACAATGAACGACAAACTTCCTTCATTGTTGTTTAAGGTTTAGAATGTTATAGTTTTTTGTCTAATGGCATAATGATTAGATAACCAAACGGTTAGGGGCATATAAACATATTCATAAACTACCTCTCATTGAACTTGATATAATGATTCAATGTATAAAGTCTAACACATAATTCAGTATTTACTACTAGTTAACTATCATTAAATTAATAATAATTTTTAAGTTTAATTGTAATTTTGGTCACCTATTTTTCCCAATTCTTAGAATTGTTCATCTTATTTTAAAATTCGACAGTTTTGATTCATCCCTCAAATTTTTTTAACTAAAAAAATTGCGATTAAACATATTTTAAATGATATAATATACGATATCATAATATAGAATTATCTAAATATATTAATATTTATATATTATTAGTTAAATTACAAAAATAAATAATTTTGGAAGTTAAAATTGAAATTTTTAGAACATTTTATTTTATTGTAATTTAATAGATATTAATCATTCAACATTCTCTTATATATGTCATATCGTTTATAATATGTTACATAATCATTTTTTAGTTAAAAAACTTAAGAAAAATATCAAAATTATTGAATTTTAAAATAAAGAAATCGATTTCGCGAATTAGTTAAAATAAGTGGACAAAAACTACAATTAAACTTAATTTTTAATAATTGATTATTTTCAATCCATAATAGATTAATTAAATAATTAATTTAACAATCTTCCACTTATATGTCAATAATCAATTATTAAAAGAATATGATTTACATACTAGAATTTTAATTATGGTCAAAATATTCGTCATCTAATAAGCTTTAACACCATAAAAGTTGAATCTGATAGTGAAAACAAATCATATATATCAGAAAACTTATTTGATACAAAAAATATGACTTTGGAATAGCTCAAGCATAGTAATTCTTTAGCATTGCAATCACTTCAAGAGTATGATTTCTAAGTTCTGGTGGGGAAGCAAGGATAATGAGAGAAAAATTCATTTGATGAACTGAGAGAAGCTTTGTTCTACAAAAGACACGAGTGGCGTGGGTTTTTAGGCAGCTTAGAGCCTTCAATGGAGTTTTGCTTTCAAAACAAGGATGAAGACTTATGACTAAATATAATTATCTCATTTACAAGGTGTTGAAAAATAAATATTTTCGTAATTCTTTTTTTTTTTTTCATTTAAAATAAAGGTTTAATTACAGCTACACTTAGAAGAACATTTGACAAGCTGCTCGGATGCTTAAGAAGGGTTGTTATTGGACTATTGGAGATGGTGCATCAACAAATTAACTTATGGACACTCAAACGGTTGTCCTACCAACACTAGTGCAATTAAACCTTGTTAGATTGGTTCCTACGTACTTGTTAGATCGGTTCCTGGTACGATCTAACATCAAGCGTTGTAATAAATAGTTAATTATTAAATCAGCTAAAATAATAGATGTAACAAGTCACATTCAAAAATTATTTATTAGATCGGTTGAATTTGAACCAATATAACAAGTCAAATTCAAAAATGATTTATTAGATCGGTTCAATTTGAACCAATATAACAAGTCAAATTCAAAATTAATCTATTAGATCGATTAAATTTGAACCAATATAACAAGTCAAATTCAAAATTCATTTATTACATCGATTAAATTTGAACCAATATAACAAGTCATATTCAAAATTGTTTATTTTATTGAGCCAATCGATTTAAATAATTAATTTTTTAATTTTTCTTCTTCATAATTTTCACCCCTTACATATGCATCCTCATAATTTCACATATTATACTATTAACTAGAATTTCTCATTCAACCATAAAACACAAAACTTCATACGAAGCTTTACATTTAAAAATCAATGACAATGAGTCATAATTTTTTTTAAAAATCTAAATTATCAAATTTAGAGCTACATAATATTCACTAGTTAAAAAAAAACATTATATTCTATTAACAGTCTAAAGATACTAAAATGATAAAAGTGCTTCAAGCATTTTCTATTAGTTCAAGAATCAAGTTTGCACAGTGTTGTCAGACATTCATCATTTCTTCATCTTCGAATGGTTTTGCTTCTCCAAATATCTGAATTATAAACATTGAAATAACAAAGTTATCTAAATCATGTGATCATAAAAATCATAAGTAGTTAATTAATACTAACTTTGAAAAAATCTATCACATACCCGCATCCATGAATCAACAAGACCACTAGATACAATGTTCAACATATGTATCATAATGTAGTAACCACACTCATAACCTTTAGGTTGTCTTTGGGACTAAAATTTAATATTATAATGAGTAAATATTATATAGATAAAAACATATAAATTATAATTGAAATTCTATATATATAATCTAAACAACTTACAATGGGAATGCTCCATGTGGGCTTGTTCTTAATTTTCGCAACTTATTATATTCACCCAAAGCTCTACAAAAATGAAATATTCATTAAAGTGTAGCAAATAAAATCACATAAAGATGAATTAACATATAAATAAATAAAATAAAAAATAGCATGTTTTAATGAATGAATAAAGGAAAAAAAATTATTGTTGCAAATAAACCACATAGAGATTAATTATATTATTATATTATTCACTACCTTTAAAGCCATAAGCCTCTTAAAAAGTGTTGATATACAATAATGTTTTGCCATCAAACATGTTCGAAATATACTTAACACTTTTTCTTTCTTTCTAAAATGCCTAAAGGGAAAAAGGTTTTAACTAACGTCTTGTATTATTTTAAATTGAATTACAGAGATTGATAAAATTGAAGCTGATGAAGGGAAGGGAACATTAACTGTAATAGGGGATGCAGACCCATATGAAATAATAGTTCGAAAAAGGAAAGCGGGGAAACATGCCGAAGTTGTAAGTATTGGGCCTCCTCCCGGCCCAGCGCCTCCAAAACAGGATGCTCCAAAGAATCCCGTAGAAAATAAAAAACCCGAACAAAATAAAAAGCCCGACCTAGTGACTTTGGATCAAATATCTTATGTGCCTATGCATATGACCGATTACTACTCACAATACCAGTCCCAGCCAGTTGTTGTGGTGCACATGTCCAGGTGGGATGAGCCCAACACATTTTGCACTATATTGTGACGTTTTAGGGGACACTTGTTTATAGTACACTACTTCTTAAGTAGACTCTACTCATGCATTCTATTCTTATTTGTTGGATGGACATTTATTTAAAGCATTTCCATTTTGTTCCAACAGAATAATGTTTAATTGGATTTGTAGAAGGCTAGCATAGTCATTTCTAAAAAGATCTAAATGTGCATTTGAAATACATATGCCACAAATACAATAAACACTTACAAATCAACGACGTGGATGATATTTTTATTTGGTTTCCATCCCAACGAACATGAAAAGACTACAGTATTCTTCTTAGGACAAATAACGAGCAATTGCCAATGACAACTACATTGTGCAAAAAGTTTAAAGTGTTAAGTACATTTATGTTATAAACTTGTAATGGATCAATTATAATAAAATTTTACTTACTTGTTGAGATAAGGTAACAGATAACACTCTTTTTGATCCTGATGCAACTTGTTTTGTATGTATTTTTGATCCCCAATAGAATCACATTCACTCTGAATGAAACATGGATCAATGAATCCATACACGCCACTCTTGCCCAAGTCAATACAAAGGCGATGCATATGTCTAAGATATTAAAATAAATAAATTAAAATAAGTATTTGTTATAAATGAAATTAATTTTTTTGACTAATGTTACAAATTAAATGTACTTACGTTAACCATATTTGTATAATAGTGATGCACAACTCTTGATTACCCATACATAACTCTAGTATATCGCTTTGTCCAAGAACAAACACTTCACTTGTCTCATGTTCCAATTTTAGCTCTATTGACAATGATATATTCATCGACTTTAACAACAATTGTTGAATACAATCTAGTTGAGATTCAGATTTTTTGAGTGGAACGTCAACTTTCATACATATGTCAACCTCCTAAATAATTAAAGATAAAAAATTAGTCATTTAAAATATTTCAAGTGTAAATAAGAAAAGACATAAGTAATGAATACCTTGTCAGAAACAAGCCGCAAAAGTCTTTTTGGCCATTGAATGAAAGTATTTGAAGCATGTCCAACTTTTGTCACCTCATCAGTGGGTATAGGTACTTGAGCATTTGCATCTAAAACCTTGGTAACCAGCACCCTAACCATATCATTATCTAACAACTAATTGTGTAAAGTGGGCCCCAACTTGTACGCATCAGCATATGCCACTACAAAATCATTATTATCAACATACAATTTACACTGTTCTGGAATATCATCATCCTCATCCTCTAGTATAGGTAGTTCAACATAAAAACTTCCTTTCATGAACAAATTTGGGTTTTATTGTGATAGCTCCAACAAAACTTTATTTTTAATCACATTAGTAAGCTCCTCTATTTTGTGGCTACTGAAAGCTGGTGGGGTGGAGGCATAATGAGAACGTGATCCAAAGTATTGTCGAATCCCCACACCTCGACCAACAACACGTACACGACCAGGGTGCTCAGGTTTTCTAATGGCAGTTGTCAAGATATCTGTACGTCCATGTGGAATAAAGGTTCCTTGAGACGTTTGTTCAACCAACGAACCCTACAAGATATAAAAAAATATATATATAATTTATAAGATTTAATTAATTTTTTTTTTTAAATGATTAGTATAAAAGACATATTGTTGTAGCATTAGTTAATTTCTAATTATCAAAAACTTTAAGTGCAAACAAAATATATCTTAAAAGATTAAATCAAAATAAAATAAATCACCCTAACATTAGAGTGTTCTCATGCTTTCATCAGAGTATAGAGACATTTTTAATGTTGCAGCAAGGAATATAAAGCGATTCTTCACGTTCATATGCTCTGCTTTCCATTTTCTTCCATCATAAAAAAAAAATATGAAATATGGTTTCAGAATTGTTACTATGAGATATTGCAATTCTAGTTTGAATTAGTGATGTTAACAATTATCATATTACGTCAAAGTAGATTCATTTTATTTGATAAGAGAGATTAAGAAAGTAACAATACTTTATAAGCAACATTTGTATTGTTCAATTTAATGTGACAATTTTTAATATAGACAAACTCTACTCAGCATACTCATTTCTCCAATCATAACAAAGAATGAGTAATCGATCAGTAGGTTTCAATTTCATGTAGAATTTCACGTTAACAAGTAAACCAACAAAAATAAATATTCACACTTTACTCTAAATGAAAGTTGATATAATAACATAATATCATATTGTATTAAATATAAAAGAAAATAGATCAATATAAATAATTGTATTTAATATAAATTTTAGATTAAATATACTTTTTTATTCAATACTAGAGAGAGTAATATTTATTCAAAATAATAACACAATAGTAAGAGTACCACACTTTAAAATCAAACAACAATAAAATCAACATATAAAATATTAAACTTCAACAATAAGCTATAATACATAAATATATTTTCCTAAATGGAGGGTCCTATAATACAAGTAGTGACACATATATTTAAAAATCAAATTTCCATATCAGAAACACAAACAAAAAACACATAGAAAGGTTATATAGAAACCCAATATGTCCAATGGATTGTAACACTTGAAACTAAATTCAAAATAGAGGTTATATAGCCACGACATGTAACAAATACATACAACAAGATATAATATATAGATACAAAGGTTCCTTGCCAATATTTTGTGCAAATTTGGGAATATACTTTGTTAGTTGTTCAATACTAATTTTTGAATTAGAATCATATTAAGAATTGAATTAGCAAATCATATCAATTAACATTTATTGTATTTATTCTACATGTTATTATAAATAGAGGAATGAAAAAAATAACACCTGCTGACATATTTTTTCTAAACGCAGCAAATCAAATTAACAATATGAATGCTCCAATTACCACGGATTCATGGTCAGTTGCAACACCTTATGACTATGGAGCAAGGAAATAACATCATCTGAACCATTTCAACTAGGGCTAGTTTATGAAACCACCACCATTGATCACTTGAACTACTTGTGTTACCTTGGATTCAATATAAACACAATTAAGATTATCTAATCAATATATATCATTCATTTAGCTCATATCTAATCAATGTAGAATTAGTTACTCACACTTAAATTCCAACAACCAATCATTTGCAAGAACAAATCACCAATGACTATTAGTTTAAATTAATAATTGATTACACAATTACTTACAATTTTTTCTGCAATAACACAAGCATCTTCTGATGAGTAATCTCCCGATGGCTTTTGTCGGGCTCTCTTCCATTTTTCATGACGTGATGGTGGAGATGGAGGTGCAAGTATTGAATTTCCAGATGATTCTTGTCTTTGCTTTATTTTTTCATTCATCAATCTTTCAGTAAGCAACTCATATCCCCCACGAGACATTAGGTGAGGGTATTTATTATGAGATTGGATCACTTGTGCCTTCTTTCGTTTCTCATATTATAAGTAATGTACCAATTAAATATAATACTAGAAATAAATTAATAAAAGAAATTAAATTATAAATCTAGCTAACCATAAAGGAAGGATCCTACCGCTTCTGAACAAACGCCTTCCATGTGTCCTTATCAAGATAAGTATATGCCTCAAGAGGAGACTTGTGACTCAAATTCCAACCATTTAAATATCTAGATGCTAGACTAGTTTTAAATGCCCTCCAACGTTCACCAGCATATGAAATCCGTTTCTTTTTCAAAAAATCAGAATCAAGAACATCCCATTTCACCTACATTACAAAACCAATGGAGAAGTTAGTGTATGGCATTAATAGCTTAATAGCTTAATATTTTAGTAATAAGTAATAACTATTTATGTTTGTGTTGATCAGTGTCAGACTCAAGGGGGGACACTTGAAGCATCTTTTATGGTTTCTAATAATTATTAGAATTCCAATATAGCCAAACATAACAAAAATGCATTGGTTCGGGATCTCCCATGTTCAACCATGGCACAGGTCAAATATGAAATTCGTGTTTGGTTTCACTTGTGTGAAATAGGAAATCAATTTTTGATAAAATTGATTTTTATATGTTTGTTTTGTCCATAAAGGTGTTGAGAGTTTAATCTTATAGCTTATATCTTTGTCTCATAAGTTAAACAACATAATTTATATATAATTGGTATAAACAATTTTTATATTAATATTAAATCATAACTTTTTTAAATTAAAATTATTTAATTTATATCATAATTATCTTTAAAGTAATAGACACGAGTGGTTATTATTTATTGATAATATAAAATATTTTACATACAAATTAAACTCAAAGTTTAAACTCCCTCTAGAGATATTTATTAGAATTAGTTTATGTTACTTGTAAATTAATTAGATTAGTTTCAAATCATATATATACTAAAATATTCACAAAACTACTACTACCTTAATAGCTTCTCATATCTGATTTTTTAAGTTGCTATCTACGTCGTCCCAATTATCCACCAAAATACTAACAAAGCTTCGAGCAAGGGAAGCAACATGACCCTTAAAGTTTTTCCTATTTATCCCTGAAGGTAATCCAGTTAATGGATCTAAATCAATCGATAACTTCTTACCTATCATATATTTACATTTCAACTTTTCCATATGTGTACCACGCCTACCATTTCTTTGTGTAGATTGAGTACCCTCCACACTTTGTGAATGAGCTGACGAATTATTCATGTGTCCTTTTTAAAAAAGAATAATAATGGTCAATAATATTTCAAAATAATGGAGAACAATAATTATAGGCAATCATATCATACATTGGTAAAAACTATAAACCATCAAAGTAAATATTACATATAATGTGAAATTTATTAAGATAAATTATCATTATTACCATTTTATTTCTTACGAGTCTTATGTTTGAATATTCTCTCATATGCCTTCTTGATGATCATCACGAGTGGCATACTCATCGTCCACTATAGTTTCTTCAACGAAAGTAAGTATTCATTGTGAGAATGGAGGAGTCTCAAAAATATCTAGCGTTGAATCTAGACTTTCATTTGGTCCATGAAAACTTTTACCTTGGAGAACCACTGACCATTTTTTGTTAGAAGGATCACTAACATAAAACACTTGTTTTGTTTGGGATGCCATAATAAAAGGCTCATCCTTATACGCTACCTTTTCAAGGTCCACCAATGTAAAACCAAATTCATCAATTTTAACACCATTATTGATGTCAATCCATTTACATTTAAAAACGGGCTCTTTAAATTTAATGAAATCGACATCCCAAATCTCTTCAATGGTCCCAAAGTAAGGTATGGATGCTGTAACAAGGTTTTTATCTTTTGAAATAGAGACATGCATGGACTCAACTACGACCATAACCCTACTATTTTGCATGGTACTACTGTCATCTTGACTTTTTATGTAGAATGTAAAATTATTGATATTGTAGCCTGTCCAAGTTATGACATCAAAGTGAGGCCCATTTGCTAACCATTTTAGTGTATCAGAAGTAGTATTGTTGGTTAAAATGGTTTCTTTAAACCACTTTAAGAAAGTCTTGTTATGCTCATTCAACAACCATTTAATTTTTCATTCATTCTAGGATAATTTTCCTTCACAATACTTTTATGAGTAGAAAGGTAAGGTTGAACCTCATCAGTGTTATTCAATATATACAAATGTGCTTGAAGTACTTCCTCACGTCCCATGCTCTTAAGTTTTAAGCCTCCAAACACTTCTATCAATTGGGTTAAGGACCATATTGTGGATAACAAGAACGAATGAAACTTATCCTTAGTTGAAAACCTTTTCTTCTCTTTTAAAGCATGACAAATCTCCCAAATTCCTCTTAGTAACAACTTGGGTTGGGACATGTTAACATGGAAAGGCTCTAAGGACGATCACTACACTGTTAAGTCATGCTACAACGCTATAATAATTTGACGGATTATAAATTTTCTTTACATTTTCATATGATCTTGATTTTATTTGTGGTCCAATAAACTTAATTTTATTTATAGAACAATAATCTTCAAAGAGATTTTGTCTTGGATTTTTGTTCTGATTTGATACACCGTGGTTTTGTTTGTTATTAAATGAAACCAACTGCTGCTTCATTCTCTTCAAAACTTGTGTTTTCCTTAAACTTTTCTTATGATTTTAGTTACTTTATTATATAAGTTTATATTGCTATTTAGTTTGTCATGCTAAATTTGTAATATTATTACTACTTTTTTTTTTGTCATTTTGCATGTACTTCGTACATGTATTAGTGTAAATAAGTATGTTATCTATTTATTAACCTAGTTGTTTAATTTATTTTAGAAATTCGATCATATATTAAAAATTTAAAAAAAAAATAACAACTTTCGTACATAAGTCAACATTTTTTATTTTAATATGTGAATGATTATTTTGTTGTCTCCATGCAACCTGTTATGCTATTAGATTGTTAACTTTTCCCATTGATCGATGAATCTTTCAAAATAAATTGAAGGAAGTGCGAAGACAACTTGACAAAACAATAAGAGATGGTGCTCAAGTGATAGATGGAGCGAAAATACTTAAGTTATAAATGGAGTCTATAGGGGGTCATACCCTTCTTATTCCAAACTTTGTTCACAAATGGCTCACACTAAACTAACTGCAAAACGCAAAATGTCTAATCAAGCTTAAGAAGATATTCAAGATGATTACTCAAGTACTGAGTATGATAGTCACGAAGAAGATCAACCAAAAGCAACTCATCAAGAACCTTTGAATATCATTCCTCCTCCTTTGCAATTTGCATCTATGTTTCTCTATCCACTACTCGTAAATCCACAAAACCCTCATCCTTCAACACATCCTCCTCTCAACCCATTATATGATCCTCCATAATTATGTATGGAGTTATTTCATCAAGAAAGACGTTTTCCCAGGACAACACCGTTCATGTTGTCGACTCTGATGATTCTGAACAAACACTCTCTGAAGAGTTCATACCACAACCACCTCCTACACAAACGACCATCCTCCTCTTCAAAAACTTCTGCCAATGTCCAACTATTTGATTCTCTAGTCTTGGAGACTAAATATGTTTCAAAATGGAAAAACAAGTCGGTGGTCAATGGAAAAATCATTGACCTTGCTAATCTAAAACAAGGAGGCTTTAACGTGGATGAAATGTTTGATCAACTTGGATGGACATCCTTTTAACACATCAATAAACCCCAATATCCTTACCTTGTAAGGGCCTTCTATGCTGCTTCTAATTGTTCAAAAGGCAACAGTGGTTTTAGCATTGTACTAAAAGGGGTTCACATGGAGATCAACCCCACTGCGCTATGTCAAATTCTAGACATTTGTGATGAAGGAGCCTATGGCTTCTCAAAAAATTGGTACTCTTAGTGTCAAATCACTAGAACATTTGTCCTCCAAAAAACTTTGGTTACACCTCCAAAACCTCAAGTGGCTTCGAATCTCCTTCCTATGTGTCGTATCCTCCATAACATTTGTGTGCACTCTATTATGCCTAGAGCTGGAAGTTTCGAGAAGGTCACTGAGCTTGACTTGCTGCTCATTCATCATCTGATGTCTGGCACATCTCTCCACCTAGGTAATATCATTTTTTGCTTCATGTTAAACGCTGTTGTGTTGGGTCGATCAACTCCCTACGGGATGATCTTGACCAAGATGTTTAAATTCTTCAACCTCCCACTTGATGATGAACAATCTGTTCATTTTAACAACACATTCTCAATGAAGAATGTCAAACAGATGAGGCTTCAACCTCCTGCATCTACTCCTCTCAAATCATCATCAATTGCACCTCCTGCATCTAAGAAAAAGAAAATTCATCATTCCTCCTCTACCACTCAACTATCTAAACCGACAACTATTCAACCTCCACCAGAGGATGCTCCCACTCAAATCATTCAGGAACCCATCTTGGCCATTGTTCCCACTCCATGTCCACTGCATGACTCCATGGTTCCAACACCGCTTCACTCTCCACCAATCCATAATATTTCCTATTCTCATGAAGACGTTCCTCCACTTGAGGATGCCTTCGAAGCAACTTCTCTACAACTGATGGAAGATGATGAAGAATTCTATTTTGATTTGAATTTGTCTTATTATCAATTCTCACCAAAAAGCCCTCCTAAGATTGTACATGCGGTAACTTCTCAAAATGTGCAAGAAACCTTTATGATACCTCCACTAAGTCTTTCGCACCCCATTTCAATTCCTCTGGGTACTGCTCATCCTCCACCAACAACTACCTATGCTGCAATTATTGAAAAACCTGTTCAACCTCTACTTGAGGTCATTGGTCTGTTCAGCTTCATTGATTCCTTTTTAGCTACAACAATTAATAACTCATCTAAGGACAAAGCTGGGAGTTCTCAAAATAAAAGTTCAAGTGTCAATGATCATCCAAAAGATTCGAACCCCATTAAGAGGACTGAGGAAAGGCATAATCACAAGCAGATGAAGCTGCTCAAGACCATTAGGAAGGATCAAAAGAAACTACTTCAAAGTTTCACTCACTTCCAGAACACTATTACTCAATTTGACCTCATTCTTGAATGGGTTACCAAAGTAAAAAATATAGCCTTACATGTCTTGAAGAATGAAAAGGGAAAAAGACAACTCATGTCCAAGTACCTAGGAGGTTTGAACCTCCTGCTTGAGGATGGACTGCATTTGTCCAAGGACAGTTGGATGACAGTTCTATAATTAAGATCGAAGACCTTGGACTTTTTGATCTAGTCTCCAACAGTCATAAGATGTTTATCACATAGAAAGAGCACCACAAGATCTCTATAAAAGGCAGGGAGCTCTCCATTATCAAACACACAACAATATTGCATAAAAATATCAAGTATCTTAAAGCTATCAAGAGCAATTTCCATCCTCTCTTTATAGTTTGTATAATCCTACATGTAACACCCCGATTTTCAAAGCGAGGGTGTATTTTTTTTTCAAAAGAAATTAAAATAAAACAGAGAAATAAATAAGAAAATACCTTTGGATAAATATTTAAGTCATTACAATTTATAAGCAGCGGAAAAGTTTTTCGAAATATGAATCCAAAGTATTTACACCTCAAAAAGTGGTACATGGAACCCATCGAAAATAAACTGTCATGCTGACAATATTAGTAAAGATACAATTTTCCAATTTAAAATAAACGCATTCAAAAATAAAGACATCTGTTCCCTCTATGTCAACCTAATCTGATCATTCTACCCAAAAACTATACACCCTGAGTGATCTTCACGCGCCCCGTAAAATCAATTGAGCAATCGATTATCTAACTCAAAATAAGGATTTCTACCGAGCCAATCGATTTCCAAATCGATTTTGTCAGTTTTGCTGAGTTCCTGTATGGCCAAATCGATTTCCAAATTGATTTTGTCAGTTTTGTTGAGTTCCTGTATGGCCAAATCGATTTCCAAATCGATTTTGTCAATTTTGCTGAGTTCCTGTATGGTCAAATCGATTTCTTAAGTGGTTGTGAAAAACAGATTATAAAATTGATTGGCAAATCGATTATGTCATATTAGTGAAGTCCCTGTAACTCATCCAATCGATTGGGAAATCGATTTCCCTGCATATTCTTCAAAAAATACATAAACTAACTCAATCACATTCATACACAACTCCAAATCTTAACACTTAGCAATTCCCACACATTCATCACGACATTATGAGCTTCGAAATCGTTTTGCAATCAAACATGCTATCACACAATTCCAAAACATAACTTTTAGTAAAATCAACACAATCACAATGACATCTCAAGTTCAAACACTCAATCATAAACTTGAATGAAACACACTTACACAAAATTTGTTCCAAAACATAGCACTTAGTAATATCATCACAATCACAATGACATCTCAAGTTCAAACACTCAATCATACACTTGCATCAAACACGACTTGTGTGTCAAGCATCCTAATGCAATGGGTATATGCCAAAATGCATGGACTCGGAATTCCAAACCAAAACCCTCCTCGAAGGTCCGTAAATCATAATTGTACCGCCTATCGCAGGCCAAGGTACCAATTACCGAGGTGCCACCTATCACGGGTCAGCACGATTTACTAAAAACGTAAATCATAACCGTACCACCTATCACGGGTCAGTACTGTTTACCGAGGTGCCACCTTTCACGGGTCAGCACGATTTACTAAAAGAAAAAGCGTAAATCGTAAAAGTACCGCCTATCACAGGCCAAAGTACTATTTACGGAGGTGCCACCTATCACGGGTCAGCACAATTTACCAAAAACGTAAATCATAAACGTACCACCTATCACGGGTTAGTAATGTTTACCGTGGTGCCACCTATCACGGGTCAGCACAATTTACCAAAATGAAATGCATGAGCATACACTGACTCCATCCACAACAATCGTTAAGTAAATGTAGATATTAAAAGATTCCCCATTTTTAATACTCATTTAACTTAAACGATTTTCACAACAATATTAAGTAAACAAGTCATTAAGAGATTCCCCATTCTTAATACCATTTAACTTAAACGCTTTTCACAACAAACATTAAGTAAACAGAAATATTAAGAGATTCCCCATTCTTAATACTCTTTTAACTTAAACGATTTTCCAGAACAAACATTAAGTAAACAGAAATATTAAGAGATTCCCCATTCTTAATACTCTTTTAACTTAAACGATTTTCCAAAACAAACATTAAGTAAACAAGACATTAAGAGATTCCCCATTCTTAATACTCATTTAACTTAAACGATTTTCACAAACACACATTAAGTAAACAAGACATTAAGAGATTCCTCATTCTTAATACTCATTTAACTTAATGGTTTTCAAATTCCACACAAAACAAACTCCAACATATTATCAAATCCAATCCACAACTCACACCAAAACACATCAATTCATTTCTCCACAAAATCCAACATACACATATCAAATTTCATCAGTATTAATTAAGAACACGTCAAATACGACGAACACAAATCAACACAACCCACCACTCAAACACAACAAGTTTCATTTACTCAAGATCATACATAAATGAGTTTAAATTCATTTTCCACGAAACATTACTTTAACCCTAACAAAATTATTTTCCACACAACCACAATTAAGTCCCTAAATGCAAACTAAAAGTTTGGAAGGAGCCCTTACCTTCACGTTAGCTTTAACGTGCAATTACGGTACCACGAGTAAATCCGGTAAAATCTCCGCTCGCAACGTCACGTCCAAAGTTGGTTCCCTAGCACCGTAGCTTGGTAGTGAACAACTTTCCCTTCTATCTCTTTGCGAAACGAAGCTTAGATCTAGATGAAATGGGAGGTTTGTGTTTGACGGTTTTGAAATCCCTAACTCCGTTTTTGAATCCGGGAAGGAGGAAGAAGCTTGAAATTTGTTCCTACTCACCCATAATCCTTGGGTTTCTACTCTTGAACAAAAGGAAGCAGCGAAAATGGAGGTAGAAGGAGGGAGAAGAAGTGAGTTTTCACGCGAGGCAGAGGAAGAAGGAGGAAAACGTTTTTCCTTTGTTTTCTTTTCTTCCATTTTCTTTCTTTTCTTTTTCCTTTCTATTTCTTTCTCCTTTCCTTCCTTTCCTTTTCTTCTCTTTCTCTTTCCTTTCTTTTTCCCTCCAAACAAATATTCATTATATATATTAAATATAATTCACAAATATCTCAAAATATCTAGATATTCATTAAAATTACCATTTCACCTATAGTATCTCCAAACCACTTTTGTTAAAATATCTACTCTCATCACAACTCAATTGACATATACAATTTTTAGCAACTTGAGATATTTTTAACAAAACTCCCAAGAATTATATTCTTCGTAAAAGATTCACCGCAGTTAATTTAATTTACTCATCGACGAGTAATTTTAATCGGCATCAAAATATCTTTTTGGTCATTTAAACTCCCAAAATATTAATAACTTTGGCTAAAAAGCCTCCGGGTTCAATATCAAAAATACGCTAAAATACATAAAGTATAATTTGGGATTTAAAAATTTAGGGTCTTACACTACACTAGATCTTTCAAATATATTTTTAGAAAGTGCTTAAGAAAAGAGAAATAATCATACTCATATCACTTCTGGTTATATGATGAATTTTGCGTGGGGAGTTTTGTCTTGGCAATCAAGACTACAAAAGTGTGTTGCTTTGTCCACTACTGAAGTTGAGTACATTGCAACAAATGAAGCTTCCAAATAACTCTTGTGGATGAAGAAATTCCTACACGAGTTAGGCCTCAAGCAAGAAAAGTTGATGTTATTTTCTTACAGTCAGAGTGCGATCCATCTCAGCAAGAATCCGACTTTTCATGTAAAGTCGAAGCATAGTGAATTGTGGTATCATTGGATACGAGATGCACTTGAAACAAAGTCACTTTAAATTGAGAAGATTCATACTGATGAGAATGGTTCAAATATGATGATGAAGACGTTGCCTATGTCTAAGATGATATGCTGTAGAAATAAAGCTGGCATGGTTGAGCAGTACCTTCCCACTTCAGTCGTGACGGGGAGAGTCGTTGGGTGGGCTCCCTCCCCAAGTGGAATCCACTAGTTTTATTAGTATCAGTATCAGTATCGGTATCGGTATCGGTATCGGTATCGGTATCGGTATCGGTATCGGTATCGGTATCGGTATCGGTATCGGTATCGGTATCGGTATCGGTATCGGTATCGGTATCGGTATCGGTATCGGTATCGGTATCGGTATCGGTATCGGTATCGGTATCGGTATCGGTATCGGTATCGGTATCGGTATCGGTATCGGTATCGGTATCGGTATCGGTATCAGTATCGGTATCAGTATCAGTATCAGTATCTGTAAGACCCTTAATTTTAAATTCTAATTTATGTATTTTGAGGAATTTTGTGCTGAATTTCTGAAGCTTTTTAGCCAATTTTATGGCATTTTATTAGTTAAATGCCAAAAATATATTTTTAGAGACCCGATTAAAATTATTCGTCGATGAATAATTTTATTTAATTACGGTGAAACTTTTGTCAAAGAATTTTTTTTCCAGAGATGCAACATTTTTCAGAAAAATTCATCTGCCGATTGAATTGCAGCGAGAGTAGATATTTTTCTCAAAAAGTAATTTGTGATGTGATGTGAGGTGATAGGCGTAATGATAATTTTTATAAAAATATTTAAATATTTGTAAATATCTAGATATTTGTTTAGATTATTATTATTATAATATATATATATAACCAAGAGAAAGGAAAGAGAAAGCTGAACCTTCTTTCCTTTTGTTCTCTCGCATGTGCCTTTCTTTCCTCCTCTGTTTCTAAATTTTTTTTCAATTTCAAAACCCACAAACACAAAAATCTTCAATTTTCTCTTAGATCTAAGCTTCGTTTCGAGAAGTGACAGAAGAGAAAGTTGCTCATTGCAACGCTGCGGTGCTAGTGAGCTAGTTTTCGACGCGACGTCACGAACTTAAATTTTACCGATATTAATTACGGTACCGTAATCGCGTGTTAGAGCTATCGTTAAGGTAAGGGCACCTTCCAAACTTTTAGTTTGCATTTAGGACACTATTTGTGATTATGTGGAAAAGAAACTTGATGTATTTGAGGTGTGATTTTGTGAAAAATTAATTTAATGTGATTATGTGTAATTTAGTGGAATTTAAATTGGAGGTGTGGTTTGTGGTGATTCATGTTTGGTGTGATTTATATGTTCATAATTATTTTTATGAATTTTTGGGATGTGATTTATTTGTGGATTTTGTAAAAAATGAATTGATGAAATTTGGTGGTTTATGTGTAAAAATGTGGAGTTTTAAAATTCGGTGAGTTATGTTTGAATTGTTGAAATTTAATTGAGTTGTTATATGTGTGTTGTGGAATTGAATTGATTGTTGTCGGTGTGAATTGGCGATAATTAAATTTGATGAGTTTGAGTTACATAATGAGTTATTTTCAAATAAATGAGTTTGAACTGAAATTGAAATTTTACAAAAAATTAGCGTTGTTAAAGTGCTGAAAAGTTCAAATTTTAACTAAGTTAAAGAGTTTCAGCAAAAAGATAGATTGAAATTAAAAATGGTTAGAGTTCAAAATGTTACTCTTTTAATTACTCTTTGATTGAGTTTAAAAAGAAAAAATGTTTAGAGTATTTTATTAACTCAAAAATTTCGGTGCTTTAATAGTCGAGTGTGTGTATGGGAAATTTTGACGATATTTGTTTTATTTAGTTTTAAGTAAATAATATAGATTATTTGGTTTTAAAACTTTGGTGTGTGAGAAAGATTTAATTTTGGAAATTTTGTTGTGTTTGGATTAGTTTTATTGTGAACAAGTTGTTATAAATATTCATGTTTATGTAGTTAGCTCCTTGAGTCTCGAAAAGGAATCGAGACCGTTGGCACCGAGTTAGCGGTGGGGAGAATTCTGATATATTAATGTTGTTGTGGTGATTTATGGTTGAAAATTTTGGAGATTGAATATGGGTGATTAATGTTTGGAAATTTTAGTGGTTCATGTTTGGTGAAATTGATGTGTTTATAATTAATATTATGAATTTTTGAGATAAAATTTATGTGTGACTTGGTGGAAAATGAATTTAATTCAATTTAGGTGTGAATGAAATTTGGAGATATGATTTATGTGTGGTTGTGGAAATTGAAATTGGTGTGAATAAATATGTTTGAGTATGCTCTGCGTTGTATATGAAAAATCATTAGTGTTAAATGAGTATTAAAAATGGGGAATCTTTTAATAGCTGCATTTACTTAATGATTGTGGTGAAAAGAGTCAGAGTATGCTCATGCATTTCATAGTACATGGTGACCGCGATGGGGCCATGGTGATAGTGGTGACCGTGATGGGCCACGGGATGATGCCATGTGAATTGTTGGTTCATCTTATCCTTGCGGGGATTGTCGCGTCGTGCTGATCTGTGAGAGATTGCACTCTAGAATGTGCTGATCTGTGAGCGATTGCACTCTAGAAAATTGTGCTGGTCTGTGAGCGACTACACTCTTGTATGTCATGCAGGTCTGTGAGAGACTACACACTAGTAAATCATGCTGATCCGTGAGAGATTGCACCTCAGTAATTAGTACTGGTTTGTGAGAGGCTGTACAATTATGATTTACGCCCCTCGAGGAGGGTTTTGGTTTGGAATTCCAAAATCATGCATTTTGGCATATACGCATTGCATTAGGGTGTTTGGCACGCGAGTCATGTTTGTTATACTTTGATGATTGTATATAGATATTCGATTGTTGTTGTGATTTTTCGTAATTGCTTTGAGGTGTGAAGTTGGGGTGATTAAGTTTTGATGTATTTATGTGTTCATAATTGATTTAATGAATATTCGATGTGTGATTGAGGTGTGAATTTGTGGAGATTAATTTGGTGTTAATTATGTGTTCATAATTGATAATATTAATGTGTGAAGTGTTGATTGATTCAGAGCCATTTTAGAATTGAAAATCTGCATTTTCTCAATTGTATTCGGCTACGATAATGCAGTTTGTCAAAACTTCATTTTTCAACATTGTTTAAGCATTTTTTGGACATGTGGAAACCCTTTCGAGGAGTATGCTAAGACGAAAGGTTCTTTTGAGCATTTGAAAATATAAGAATTTTGCTATTTGATATTTGTTAATTTTGGTTGGTGACCTTTATAATTATTGTGGAAATCTGGGCTTTGCCCTCATATAAGAAACGGGATCATCCTACCGGTTAGTACCCTGCAGATGGGAAAGTTGTTAGTCATACCTGACTGAAGCTGTATCAGGAGGATCTTGCGGGGCGCGTGGAGATCACCCGAGTTGTATAGTTTTTGTAGCATGATCAGATTAGGTGGTTGTATAAGGACTAGATGTCTTTCTTTGTGATTGTATTTATTTCATTTTGGAAGATTGTATCCATGCTTAAATTGTTTGATGTCTTTTCTTTTGATGGGTCCATGTTTCACTTTTTGATGTGACGTGGGGAAAGTTAAAATTCTTAGGGCAGTGCTTTTGTACAAGTCGTCCGAGAATACCCCAGGGGTATGAGTTATGTCTGATAGGCCTCATAGCCCCGATGTATTTTAATGTTTGGATACTTTGGATTTTTATTTCAAAAACTATTCCGCTGCTTGTAAATATTTGTTGACTTTGTCATTATGTTACGACTTAAATATTTATCCAAAAGTATTTTCTTTGTTTTTTTTAAAAAAATACACTCGCGCTGTTAAAAATCGAGGTGTCACAGTATCAGTATCAGTATCAGTATCAGTATCAGTATCAGTATCAGTATCAGTATCAGTATCAGTATCAGTATCAGTATCAGTATCAGTATCAGTATCAGTATCAGTATCAGTATCAGTATCAGTATCAGTATCAGTATCAGTATCAGTATCAGTATCAGTATCAGTATCAGTATCAGTATCAGTATCAGTATCAGTATCAGTATCAGTATCAGTATCAGTATCAGTATCAGTATCAATATCAATATCAGTATATAACATTACCACTGATATACAAATTTAATATGGTGGTAACAGGTGTATAGCAAACTTGCTCCATTTGATATACAAATTTAATATGTTAATCTTACCACTGAGTTTGTTACTTTAATATATAGTTTGAGTAGTGTTATCTTCTCTAAGAGTTACTTTAGCATACCTACTTTAGTTGAAGGTTGTTATAAGGTTGTTATTGATGATTAATGTTCCCTATTATTATTAGGAAGACTTTGGTGTACCCATTACTTATTATAGTGAAAGTTTTATTGGACTAGGTCCCGTGGTGTTTATTCTCTCAATTTGAGAGAAGTTTTCCACGTTGAAAATTGTGTTTGTCTCATATTTAATTTTTTTGTCAATTACTTTTGCTCTATGGAATTGTATTTTCTGTTTGTCTATTTATCTGCACAGGTAGGGGGACAAAAATAATTCCGCATTATTGAGATAGTTATTGCTAATTATCTCTGGTTTTTCCCAACAATCTGCCCGTAGAGATATGTCAAAATCAATCTCTTAAGCTATTTTATTTTACCACGTTAATTTTGACACCACATTTTTTTTCCTTTTTTTTTTATTTTGCATTTTTTGACACCCCATTATTTTTATTTGTCTTTGTGGTTTGCTACAACATCACTTTTACGGCTTTGGAAAAACAAAGATATATATTTTGTGTACGTTTCAATAGCAAGAACTAAACTACCTCAGAATTCTAGTTCAAGATGTATGTTAAATGGAAATGATTATGGATTTACCTTGATGGAGTATTTAAGGATTCAGAAGAGAAAACTACTTTAGATGCATGCATAGTCAAAGATGCTCAAATGATTTCTTGGTTGCTCTATACTATTGATCCTAACATTATCATCAATTTGCGTTGTTTTACAACTTCTCAAGAAATGTAGATTTATTTGGAGTGTATTTACAACTAAAATAATACAGTCAAACATTTACACTTGGAGTTGGAGTTAGAGATACCCAATTACAGACGAGGTAATCTATGGAGTGATACCCAATTAGAGACGAGGTAATATATGGAGTTGGAGATACCCAATTACATACCAGGTAATATATCAATTCAAGAGTATTATCCTGAATTTCTAAATTTGTGGGTTGGCCACTTTGTCATTTTATATGATGTTGTTCCCGTCACGAAGCTTTGCTAAGAATTTTGGATTCTTGTGTTAGCACTTGTAATTGTAGTAAAAAGTTGGTTTAAATATATTTTTTATTCTTACAAATATACTTCCATTTGATTTTATTTTATATAATATTCTTTTTTTTTTTAATTTACACCATTGCAAATTCTAACAAGTTTTTAAAAAAAATTTATGAATCTTTTTTAGTAAAATAATAGTGACCATGTAATTGTTATTGACTAAACAATATTTAATATTTAAAATTCATTTTATTATGTTATTTAATTATTTAATTAAAAACTTAAAACTAATTAATTAATTAATTAACCAATTAAATAATAAAAAACTGAATAATTTTAGTCTTCAACTCCAATTTTTTAATAAAAACTCAACAACATTTGTTTTCAACCCTAATTTCTTCATCTTCAACCCTAATTTAAAGGAATTTAAAGGAAATAGAAGAAAAAACAATCACTAAAATTATCAAAAAGAATAAAAAAAATTACGAGCTTCTAATATTTAAAGGAAAAGTTTGAAAGTAAATTTTATTTTGAGAAAGTATTATAAAATTACTATATTTGAGAAAGTTAATCTAGACAGCAAAACAAGTCTACAACTGATTGAGGTTTCAAGCAATTGGGCCTCACTTGGGCCGACATAAAGAGCCGACTACTTATTTGTAGTGTTTTTACCATGAGAAATATACCGTGCACCCCCCTTTATTTTATCTCCCAGATTGTCATAAAGGAAAACCAATGCCGCGGAAGCCTATGAATATTCTCGACAACGATGTAAATCAATAAAAAAAAGTATGTATTTCGCCTCATCACGCGTATGTGTTTTATCGGTGAAAATAGTGCAACCAACTAAATGCAACAGATACGTTCTAACCGCACACTCAAACTGGTTAGTTTGAATGAGACGACTATATAAATCACGCAACCATTGCAATCTATATTTGGCACATTTATTATAACTAATCTCAACACATGCTTCCTCCCATGTTGCACCTAAGTACTCATGTGCAGCTCTTGTAGCATTATTAGTGTTCATATTCACAGGTGCATCAAAAAAAATTATCATGTGGTGAGATGTGAAGGAGATTCGCAACGTCTTCTAAAGTGATAGTCATCTCTCTAAATGACAAATGAAATGAGCTGATCTCTTTGTGCCATCTTTCAACAAATGCGGATATCAGACTAGCATCAACCATAGTGAGGTAGCCTAAAGATAGATGCATCAGCCCAAATTCCCGAATCTAATGTTTTACAGGATATGGCACAAGAACTTTGGCAAACTTCTTCAACTTCAATCCGTGAATAATAACTTTTAATGATCTACGATCCTGCGAATAATTATAGAATAATTAATTAATTAAATAAACTTAATAAACAATTAATTAAATAAACACTAAATTTAAATTAAATAAACTTAAACATAAATATAATTAAACAAGAATATAAATATACAATTAATTAAATAAACTTAAACATAAATTAAAAAATAATTAAATATAATTAAAAATTAATTAACATATACCTCTCATTCCCATAGCCTTCGAGTCACCCGATGCTCATATTGTGTCAACACATGTGTCACCGTCAGTCCTCCAGGAAATTCGGTTTGCTAATCCTGCTCATCAATATTAGTAGCATCATTAGAATCATCAACATATGCAGAAGCATCATAAATATCATAAGCATCATCAATATCGGCAACATGTGCAACATATTGTTCCTCAGCGGTCTGCTCCATCTGTGGAGGCTCAAGGACATCCTCCTCCATATATGCATGCTCATTAGGCTCAACGTCATCATCCTGGACATCTTGTCTTCGACGACGCTGCCTAATTGGACGATTTGCTTCGTTGCGTCGTCTGTTTGATGTTGTTAATGGAATTCTCTCTGTACCATCACCTCTATCACCTATCAAGTTGCGAATAATTTGGCCAAACGCACCTCTCATTCTAGGCACTGCAATATATCAATATTAAAAAAAATGGAAAAAATACTTCAAAAAAACCAGAAAAGCATTTCGGAACTTTCAAGAGTTTCAAACTTTCGAAACATGTTTCGAAAGTTTCATTGAATACGAAACTTTTGAAACACATTCAAAACTTTCCATGCATGCCCAACTTTCGAAACTTGATTTTTCGAAACTTCCATAATGTTCGAAGGTTTTGCATTTCGAAACTTTTGCATTATTCAAAACTTTCGAAAGTTTGTATTTCGAAACTTTCATGTTGAACGAAAGTTTCGAAAGTTTGATTATTTCTGGAAAAATTGTACTTCGAAACTTTCATCATCATAGAAATTTTTGAAAATCTGTTAAAAATATGTTTCAAATGTTTGAAATCTTCAAATATTGTCTTACTTTTTGATTTCAGAAGTTTTAAAGATTTGAAGTTTTGGTAGGGTCTCAGGTTCGAATATTTCAAAGTTTCGAAGGAAGGGGTGACAAAAGGAAAGTGAATTTTTTTTGAGATTTTTATAGATGAATGTAGGGGCAATATGATCTTTTTCTTATGATTGAGTGGTGTGAGGTAAAACAGGAAGTGCACGGTACATGGTACATTTCTCTTTCACCATTGGTTATCTGAGCTGGGGCCCATCAAAAATATCACGTAGGAAGTTTCTTTGCCCGCCGCCTTACATCCTCAAAAGTCCCACAATTTTCAAATATTTTTTTAAATTTTAATTCTCACCCAATTAACAAATCTATATATACATACATGTAATTTTTCATAATCAGATTGATCAATCTAAAAATATAAAATCAAAATTGAATGTTTTACTATAACATTAAGCTAATTCAGAGTGTAAAAATTTCAAGCTAGCATTATCATCTCTACAATTGTCAATCTAGATAAGTTACATCTGGAATGATTAAATTAAAAAGAGTTAAAATAAAAATTAGATTTTAGGGAACTTCTAGAAATGTAAAGGTGTGGAAGGAGAAATCTTCGTTATTTTGAATGAACCAGCAGCCAACTTTAAACTTAGATGAAATGATAAATAGAAATTTTTTCAAACAAACAAAAATAAAAGTTAATATGATGTTGTGAGAACTAGCTGGTTAATCTCACGTATAAAAATATCAATGGGAATCCGATTGATTTTTTTTTTTTCATCACTCAACATCATATATATTTCATGAATAAAACACACCAATAAAATGCAAAAATTACATGTATTATAATTTGAAAAACATATGAAAATATAAGTGATTGAAAATGAATACTGATAGTTAGAAAATTAAATCATAATCTTATTTGAAGAGAGAGCGAGCGAAGAAGCATTTGTGGCTCAAAAAATATTAGGGTTGTGTCGTGTTTAATTGAAAGCTTTGGGGATTAATTTATAAGCAAAATTTTGGATAATGGGCTTTTTTTATTCACAAACCATATCTAATTTGCATGGGATAGGTTTGGACTTCATATTATTGAAAATGACCCGTAACATAATCTCTAAGGGTCAACTTTGTTATATCTCCAAGGGTATATCTCTCCAATAGCAAAACTATGTGGTAGTCTTTGGATGACCTCCAATCGGCTAAATCGGTGGATATCTTCAAATTAATGTTAAATATCATGACTTTTTGATTGATTTTGTAAGTATTTGAAGTTTCTACATAGTCTTAATTACTTGATTATTACTCGGCCTACAAACCATTTGTTGACCAATAGGTAAGTCAATTCATTCACTTTTCTCGTCATCTTCACTTAGCAGCAGTTTGTCATATAATTCACTACTTGAAAAGTACCTCTCAAAGAGGTCTTTTCTTTCCTATTGGGACAAACTAGTACATTGATTTCTTACATTAATTTGATTGGGTGTCTTGTCACTCTTGATTGGTGCATGTTTCTTGGTTCTTTGTTGATTTCATGGAAAAGTAAAAAATCAAGCTAGAGTCTATAAATCCTCAACTGAATCGAAGTAACATGCTATGTCTATGGCTTGTTTTGAAATAATTTCCCTTCGTGGCATTTTGACCAAATTTGGATTTTCTTAAACAAAATTGACGTCTTTCTATGCTTACAAAACAAATGTCATTCAGATACTTGCCAACCCTGCTTTTCATGAGTGCACAAAGTATATTGAAGTGAATTTTCATGAGAGACCTATGATAATCATTTTATTTCACTTGGTCATGTAAACACTCAATTGCCGAGGTTGGAGATAGGAAATTTCGCGCCCGTGCCATGAGTTTCTTGTTAGCAAATTGATGCTACTTGACCCGTCGTATTAGTTTGAGGGGATGTTAATCAAGGATTAATTGTATATATTTAGTTTCCCTAATTTAGGCTAGCAAAATTGGACAATACACTATTTTGTTATTATGAATTTTAAATGTCTATAATTGCTCATGTTGTTAGAGGTAGTTAAAATTACTTATGATTATGTGTAAGTTGTTAGGTTAATTACATTAATTGCACTGTATAAAAGTGCATCATATTCTAATTGTAACAACAATTCATCAAATAATTATTTCAATCATACTCTAATTGTAACAACAATTCATCAAATAATTATTTTAATCATACTTTAATTGTAACAACAATTCCTCAAATAAAAGTTTCAAGTTTATTTTTTTCTTTAATTATTTTTCTCTTTCTTGGGTTCAACCATGATTCTTAATACATGTACTATTTATAGTGGAGAAAGAATGAAGAAGACATCAAACCAGAAATTGGGACAATACTAATCTAATTCCCATGAGATTTCTCTTCAAAGTGAAATTTAGAATAAATAAGATTTCTGGATGTCAACTATCAGTCACAATGGTTTCTAAACTCTGATTTTTCAATCTGTTTCACCACCGTTCCTGTCATCTATTGGTTATTTGGAAACAGTGTTTACTTAGTTGTTTTTCAATTTTGGAAAACAATGGGATGCAGATTCCTATCGTCACTTATAACATTTTGTTGTTACTGCAATAGAAGTAGAGTATATTGGATTGTGGATGTTGAATTAAAATTTACAATGGTACTTCTTCTATGAAATTTATAATGAAATAATTGACAAAGGGGATAAGACTAGTAGTTTCCTTTTTGTACCAAGTTCTTAAAGGATTATGTCAAAGATATCCATGCAGCTCAATTCTAAATGAATCATATAAAAGAAATAAAGACTTATGTCTTGCAAGAGATGGAAACGCATTATATATATACTTGATGTAACACCCCGTTTTTCAAAGAGATCAAAGAGATGGTGTATTTTTTTTTTAAAACAAATTAAATAAAACAGAGCAAATACATAAGGAAAAGCCTTTGGATAAATATTTAAGTCAAAATCATTTACAAGCAGCGGAATAATTTTTCGAAATATGACTCCAAAATATTTAAACATCAAAAAGTGGTACAGTCTTCCAATTTAAAATAAACGCAATTCAAAAGAAAGACATATGTTCCCTCTATGTCAACCTAATCTGATCATTCTACCAAAAACTATACACCCTGAGTGATCTCCACGCGTCCCGTAAGATCTTCCTAACGTAGCTCCAGTCAAGCATTCTCATCTACATTCCCATCCGTAGGGTACGAACCGGTAGGGTTGTCCTGGCTCTCATTTGAGGGCAAAGCCCAGATTTCCACAATAGTTGTAAAAGGTCACCAACCGAAATTACTAATTAACACATAACATTTAAGTTTTTAAATGCACAAAATAACCTTTCAACTTAGCATGCACCTTAAAAGGATTTTCCCATATGCGAAAAGTTCATATAATGGTTGCCAATTAAAAATGAAATCAAAATAAAGTTCTCAATCCCTCAAGTAATACATAACTAACCAAGACATTGATAAATCAATGAGCAATCTATTATCTAACTCAAAATAAGAATTTCTACTAAGCCAATCGATTTCCAAATCGATTTCCTGAAGGTTTTTAGTGAAATTTGAATTATGGGCTTAATTCAATCGATTGGGCAATCGATTGGGCAATCAATTGACAGGATAACTGAGCCCCTGACTTAATGCCAAACGATTTCCAAATCGATTGTGTCAGTTTTGCTGAGCCCCTGACTTAATGCCAATCGATTTCCAAATCGATTTCTTAAAAGATTTTGAAACACATATTATAAAATCGATTGGCAAATCGATTAGGTCAAATTAAAGAAGTCCCTGTAACTCATCCAATTGATTGGGAAATCGATTTCCCTGCATATTTTTCCAAAAATACATAAACTAACTCAAAATCATTCATACACAATTCCACATCTTAACACTTAGCAATTCCTACACGATCACCACGACAAATTGGGTTTCGAATTAGTTTTGCAATCAAACATGCTATCATACAATTCCAAACAAAACACTTAGACTTATAACACAATCACTACAATATCATGAGTTTCGAAATAGTATTGCAATCAAACATGCTATCACCAAATTCCATAACATAACACTTAACAGTTACACCGCAATACCCACACGGACAAGATGAACCAACAAACCACATGGAATCATCTTGATGGGACAATCCCCACACAGAAAAAATGAACCAACAATTCACAATTTACCAGGGTGTAGTCTCTCACGGACAAACACCTGTGCAGTCTCTCACGGACAAACACAATTTACCAGGGTGTAGTCTCTCACAGACAAACACATGTGCAGTCTCTCACGGACAAGCACAATTTACCAGGGTGTAGTCTCTCACGGACAAACTCCTGTGCAGTCTCTCACGGACAAACATAATTTACTAGGGTGTAGTCTCTAACGGACAAACACCTGTGCAGTCTCTCACGGACAAACACAATTTACCAGGGTGTAGTCTCTCACGGACAAACACCTGTGCAGTCTCTCAAGGACAAACACAATTTACCAAAAACGTAAATCATAAACGTACCACTTATCACGGGTCAGTACTGTTTACCGAGGTGCCACCTATCACGGGTCTGCACGATTTACTAAAAAGCGTAAACCATAAACGTACTGCCTATCACGGGCCCGTACCGTTTACCAAGGTGCCACCTATCACGGGTCTGCACGGTTTACTAAAACAACGTAAATTGTAAATGTACCGCCTATCACGGGCCAAAGTACTATTTACCAAGGTGCCACCTATCACGGGTCAGCACGATTTACCAAAACAAACAGTAAGTAAACGAGACATTAAGAGATTCCTCATTCTTAATACTCATTTAACTTAAACGATTTTCACAAATAAACACACATTAAGTAAACAAGACATTAAGAGATTCCCCATTCTTAATACTCGTTTAACTCTAATGGTTTTCAAATTCCACACAGAACAAACTCAAACATATTCACAAATTTATTACACAATTCACGCCAAAACACAACAATTCATTTCTCCACAAAATCATTTTTCACGACGACATTAAGTAAACGCAGATATTAAGAAATTCCCCATTCTTAATACTCATTTAACTTAACGATTTTCAAAACAAAATATTAAGCAAACAGAAATATTAAGAGATTACCCATTCTTAATACTCTTTTAACTGAAATGATTTTCCAAAACAAACATTAAGTAAACAAGACATTAAGAGATTCCCCATTCTTAATTCTCATTTAACTTAAATGATCTTCACAAACTCACATTAAGTAAACAAGACATTAAGAGATTCCCCATTCTTAATACTCGTTTAACTTAATGGTTTTCAAATTTCACACAAAACAAACTCAAACATACTTTCACATTCAATCGATAATTCACACCAAATCATTTTTCCACACAAACCACACCAAACACATCTCAAATTCTATAATTATCAATTATGAACACGTCGAATACGACAACACAAATCAACACAATCCATCACTCAAACACAACAAATTTCATTTACTCAAAATCATACATAAATGAGGTAAATTCATTTTCCATGAAAAATTCATCAATATCACCAAAACCCCACATTAGAATTTCACCCATAAAGCATTAATTCGTTTTTCCCCAAATCAACGCTTCAACCCTAACAAATTATTTTCCACACCACCACAAGTTAATCCCTAAATGCAAACTAAAAGTTTGGAAGGAGTCCTTCCCTTCACGTTAGCTTTAACGTTCGATTACGGTACCGCGAGTAAATCCGGTAAAAATCTCCGCTCGCAACGTCGCCTTCAAGTTGGTCCCCAAGCACTGTAGCGTGGTAGTGAGCAACTTTCCCTTCTATCTCTTCGCGAAACGGAGCTTAGATCTAGATAAAACGGAGAGGTTTGTGTTTGAATGCCTAATTCCGTTTTTGTTCGTTTACGAATCAAAGAGGAAGAGTGAAGTTGAGAAATCTTTGTCCTATCATCCACCCAGCCTTGGGTTTCTATTCTTGAACAAAAGGAAGCAAGAAAATCGAAAATGGAAGAAGGGTGATGGTGGCTTCGCGAGGCAGAGGAAGAAGATGGAAAAATGTCGTTCTCTCTCCTTTGTCTTTCTTTCCCTTCTTTTTTTCTTCTTTCCTTTTTCCCTTTTTCTTTCCTTCCCATTTCTTTATATATAAACATATATATATATATATATATATATAGATATTAATAATAATTAACAAATATCTCCAAATCTTTAGATATTTATTAAATTACCCTTTCACCCATAACGCATTAAATTCTTCGTAAAGGATTCGCCGCAGTTAATTTAATTTATTTATCGACGAACAATTTTAATCGGGGTATCAAAATATATTTTTGGGCATTTAAGCACACAAAATATTAATAACTTGGCAAAAAAGCCTCCGAGTTCAATACCCGAAATACACTAAAATACATAAAGTGTAATTTAAAATTATGGGTCTTACACTTGAATTTATGAGGCAAAAGTACAGAGCAATGCATCCCATGCATTGTACAAAAAACATAAAACTAAAATCAATGGAATACTTAATTAGGAAGCATTGAGAGTGCAGAGCAAGACAATTTAACTAGCTCAAGACAATTTGGTTCAAAGTTCAAACATTTGCTGGTGCAGAGACATTTTTTCTTTTGAATATCCAGTTGTTCCAAAGAATCAAGACGCCCAAGTTATTAGTGGAATTCTTTGTCGGCTTTCTGTAAAATACTTGTTTGGTCGGGGGCTTCCAAATACATCGTAATCTAAACCCGTGCTGACAAATAACCAACCCGCAATGAGTAGGGAGGGTATAGTAATGCTATGCATAATCCCGTATTGAATACTGTTAATAATATCAGCAAAAGAACGTTCTCATGTGCTTCCAGACATGCCGAGCTCCACATATTCTTATACGGTCAAAGGGGGATCGATTCCAAAAAAGATCATAGAGTGTCATTCTACATGTCAATAGCGACACCAATGAAATTTTTCGTAAGAGGAAAATCCGTCGACTTTTGAAATCATGAGGGTTCAAGTCCCTCTATCCCCAAAAGCCCTTATTTATTCTCTAATTTTTTATCCATTTTTGAATGAAAATGGATAAAGTCTTTTTTTTTTTTTAATTTATTTAGTTGACATAGACTCAAGTAATTTCTTAAAATTATGATGGTGCGTCAAGAATGGTCGGGATAGCTCAGCCGGTAGAGCAGAGGACTGAAAATCCTCGTGTCACCAGTTCAAATCTGGTTCCTGGCGATTCGGACTCATCAAAATACCAAAAAAGCAAAAAACTGATTCTAAAAATCAGGCATGGAACTAGACATATAACTTGGAGAACAAGGCACTTTGTGTAGAAATCTTTTTTTACATCCACAACTACAAGCTTTGCAAGTTAGCCTAGTTACAATGGATTATAATTAAGTTATAACCAATTTATGCTAATAATCATTATTTAACGGGCCTTTTTGTTTAGAATATTTAAAAATTGATTTTGATTTTATATTTTTAAAAATGACTTTTATGAAAATTTATTTAAAAATAATAGAAGTTTTTTAGATTTATTTAATACCAATTAAAAAAAGTAATTTTGACATTCAATAATTTAGATATTCACTATTATAGATTATAAGCTTAATTGCAGTTTTGGTTCCCCTATTTTAGTTGAATCGCGAAAATAATTATCCCATTTTGTTTCTCTTCAGTTTTGGTCCCCTAACATAATTTTTGTCCAAAACTTAATCAAATTTTATTTATTTTTTTGCATTTATTTAAGTCACACCATCCCTCAAGATCTCATTTGCAACAATTGTACCTGAAATCTATGATCATAATTTTTGTCTAAAATGTATACTTTTATTGATATGGATGAATTCAATTCATCCTACAATTTTTCCAAAACCAATGAATTATTTTTTATTTATTTACATCCAATAGATTATATTTATTTATTATAGATTTGTAAAATTGATAGTTTTAGTAAATATTATTATAAGTGTTCTGAAAAATATTTTTACTAACTAAAAAACAGGTTAATTATTTTTTACAAAAAATAATATTTTTTGTTTTAATTTAAAAAAAATTAATTTATATAATTTAATATCAACTTGTTTTTCATTATTTAAAAAATAAATTATTTATTATTTGAAAAAACTGAAACTTTTTATATATATATATGGAGGAAGGATTTCTTTGCTACTTTTATGGAGGAAGGATTTGTCCATAGTGGGAAAATACTCGTGTTAGTCAGCAATTATGAGTTTCATCTAGTTGTATTTAAATTAAAAATTGTTTAAAATCAAACACCCGTTTGACATTATGGGAAAGAAAATATTGAGACAATAATAAGATAAATATGATATAATGGTGATGTTGAAAAAAAAAAATAGATAATATTAAACCTCAAATTATGATAAATAATAAACAACAAAGAAATATTAGCATTTAGTATAACAAAATAGAATTTGAAAACTCCAAAACATATAGAATGTACCGCCTTTCACGGGTCAAAGTACTATTTACCAAGGTGCCACCTATCACGGGTCAGCACGATTTACCAAAACAAACAGTAAGTAAACGAGACATTAAGAGATTCCCCATTCTTAATACTCATTAAACTTAAACGATTTTCACAAATAAACACACATTAAGTAAACAAGACATTAAGAGATTCTCCATTCTTAATACTCGTTTAACTCTAATGCTTTTCAAATTCCACACATAACAAACTCAAACATATTCATAAATTTATTACACAATTCACGCCAAAACACAACAATTCATTTCTCCACAAAATCATTTTTCACGACGACATTAAGTAAACGCAGATATTAAGAAATTCCCCATTCTTAATACTCATTTAACTTAACGATTTTCAAAACAAAACATTAAGCAAATAGAAATATTAAGAGATTCCCCATTCTTAATACTCTTTTAACTTAAATGATTTTCCAAAACAAACATTAAGTAAACAAGACATTAAGAGATTCCCCATTCTTAATTCTCATTTAACTTAAATGATCTTCACAAACTCACATTAAGTAAACAAGACATTAAGAGATTCCTCATTCTTAATACTCGTTTAACTTAATGGTTTTCAAATTTCACACAAAACAAACTCAAACATACTTTCACATTCAATCGATAATTCACACCAAATCATTTTTCCACACAAAACACACCAAACACATCTCAAATTCTATAATTATCAATTATGAACACGTCGAATACGACGACACAAATCAACACAATCCATCACTCAAACACAACAAATTTCATTTACTCAAAATCATACATAAATGAGGTAAATTCATTTTCCATGAAACATTCATCAATATCACCAAAACCCCACATTAGAATTTCACCCATAAAGCATTAATTCATTTTTCCCCAAATCAACGCTTCAACCCTAACAAATTATTTTCCACACCACCACAAGTAAGTCCCTAAATGCAAACTAAAAGTTTGGAAGGAGCCCTTACCTTCACGTTAGCTTTAACGTTCGATTACGGTACTGCGAGTAAATCCGGTAAAAATCTCCGCTCGCAACGTCGCCTTCAAGTTGGTCCCCTAGCACTGTAGCGTGGTAGTGAGCAACTTTCCCTTCTATCTCTTTGCGAAACGGAGCTTAGATCTAGATGAAACAGAGAGGTTTGTGTTTGAATTCCTAATACCGTTTTTCTTCGTTTTCGAATCAAAGAGGAAGAGTGAAGTTGAGAAATCTTTGTCGTATCATCCACCCAGCCTTGGGTTTCTATTCTTGAACAAAAGGAAGCAAGAAAATCGAAAATGGAAGAAGGGTGATGGTGGCTTCGCGAGGCAGAGGAAGAAGATGGAAAAATGTCGTTCTCTCTCCTTTGTCTTTCTTTCCCTTCTTTTTCTCTTCTTTCCTTTTCCTTCTTTCCTTTTTCCCTTTTTCTTTCCTTCCCATTTCTTTATATATAAACATATACATATATATTAATAATAATTAACAAATATCTCCAAATCTTTAGATATTTATTAAATTACCCTTTCACCCATAACGCATTAAATTCTTCGTAAAGGATTCGCCGCAGTTAATTTAATTTATTTATCGACGAACAATTTTAATCGGGGTATCAAAATATATTTTTGGGCATTTAAGCACACAAAATATTAATAACTTGGCTAAAAAGCTTCCGAGTTCAATACCCGAAATACACTAAAATACATAAAGTGTAATTTAAAATTATGGGTCTTACATTACTACCCCCCTAAAATTAGTTTCGTCCTCGAAACTTAAGTATGAGTGGCAATCCACACTTGGTTCGTACCCGAATTCAAAATACCAGTCATAACTTGTTTTATTCGGCCTTCTCGAAGAAAGTGTTGCCTACCCCTTTTCATAGGGTGCTTAATAACCCTGCACCCATTCATAGTCGGTGACGCTCGTCCGTTCCATTCAACATGGTTTTGTCTACTATTGACAAGAGATTAAGGATGATCAGTCCCTTAATTTGTCAATAAATAACCAACAACCATGATCGTGGCTTAGACTATCTTAACCGAGCTGTAATAGCGCTCCTTGCAACTTACATCTGAGGTTATCTTAATGTACAAGCAGTCAACAATCTTCTCAAGGTCCATTGACTTTCCCTTATTTTCCTATAACTTTGATCCTGTCGATGTAGTAAAATATCCCATACCTATGTCACGTAGTCTCATTTGCATCCACTTGGTACGAAACATCCATTTGGTACCAAACTGAAATACTTAGAATGACCCCAACACACTGAGCACAAAACAATCACTACATCCGAGAACTCCTAAATTTCTCCCTTGTCCACAAGTCCTCGATTTTTCTTAAGTCGTACAACTACGTCAAACTGTAGTGTTCTTATTAGTAGGTTATTCCAGTTATAAATTTAATAATTCCATCACCACATATGCTTGGTGATCGAAGCTTCCTCAAATATTTTCGATATCATGTCAAAGACTATATCACTTGGGACACACAAACTTCCTTTTAGTTTAGTACTTCATTTCAAGAGTCACATTTTCCATTGAAATCCAACTTGAATTTAACTCACAGATCAAGGTCTACATTCGTCTCATGCCTAACACCTCAAATTCAAGCTTCACTAGAAAATTTCTTACATACCTCGCAATTATGCACAAACTCGAAAATAATTCTCCTACCTCTACTGCCAACATTCATTCTGATACTTCTTAGTTTCGCTGTGTCCTTCATTTGCAACTTGATGATTATCCTTTCATTATGACAGGTCAACCGCATTGTATTCACTCCATCACTTTTCCATTTATACAAACCTTAAATTTCTACCTCGAACCTTGATACATCTTCATTATAGTGATTCCAATAAATCAAGGCTTACTAATTCCAACCAAACTTTTCCAATTCATGTTCAATTGTTTCTTATCAAATCAACATTTAACTCCTTTGATTGACGAACACAATAACAATCCCCATGACATGCACTCAAGTAATGTCTTTATATCTTGGCATACCTTTATAATAATAATGTCTGAATTATAGGTGAGATAATTCCTTTCATCAATCTTTAACTGTCATAAGCTAGATCTCTATGTGCGGCTCCAACAAGTTTTCTTGGCACATTTTCCAAAATTTGGTTCACTCGCTGGATTCTTATTCCTTCTCAACCTTCACCGAGACATAAACTGAAGAATCCTAACATTCGAACGTTCCAAAGAATTACTTCTCAAACGTTCCCCATAAGCATTTCCTAAGAAATAATTATCTATAACTTCATCCTCATAAATTATTCAATACAATATCTCAAAAACCCATATACCTTTCTTCGTCTATCTAGTTATTGAAATGATCATTTCAAATCTTCACGCTTGACTCCCCAAGACCAACAACTAAACCATAAATCAGATGTTACATTTCTTCTTTTTCACTTTCTATCATTGAATAAGATTCTAAAATTTGATCCTCAAAATCTCCAAACACTTCCATCCTTAACATGAATTATTTATCACTTGCCCACCTCAACTCCTTCGATTATGAAAGTTTTAATCATCAAATGGTCCTTCATCCAACCTTGCGGATTTTAAATCATCAACTAGAAAATCAACTACCTTAGGGTCCCAAATCAAATCTCGAATAATCCTTCCGACCTATCAAAATATTAACATCCTCTTAGTAATTCCCATCCTTTAATAGACTCTCAAAACTTATATTACCGCCATCTCGAAGTATTCCCGTACTCGATACTTCAAATTCCACTTAATGGTAACATAGAGTTCAATACATCAAGGCCTAACTCATTATGTTTTGCCGAACATCGCTCAAAATTCACAATTACGTGTTTATAGATTCATCCAATATTACTATCCATACTTAATAATCCAAGTTGCGAATCCAGTCTAACTCGAATGCTCGACTTTATCCCTCAAGGTATCGACTATTCCTCAAAGCGTATTTTATCTAACCAAGGGAGTATTTACTCTGTAACACCCCGTTTTTCAAAGCGAGGGTGTATATTTTTTTTCAAAAGAAATTAAAATAAAACAGAGAAAATAAATAAGGAAACACCTTTGGGTAACTAATTAAGTCATAATAATTTACAAGCAGCGGAATAGTTTTTCGAAACATGAGTCCAAAATATTTACACATCAAAAGGTGGTACAGTCTTCCACTTTAAAATAAACACAATTCAAAATAAAGACATATGTTCCCTCTATGTCAACCTAATCTGATCATTCTACAAAAACTATACACCTTGAGTGATCTCCACGCGCCCCGTAAGATCCTCCTAACATAGCTCCAGATCAAGCATTCCCATCTACATTCCCATCCGTAGGGTACGAACAGGTAGGATTGTCCTGACTCTCATCTGAGGGCAAAGCCCAGATTTCCACAATAGTTGTAAAGGGTCACCAACCGAAATTAACAGTTAACACATAACATTTAAGTTTTTAAATGCACAAAATACCTTTTCAACTTAACATGCACCTTAAAAGGGTTTCCATATGCTAAAAATTCATAAACAAGGTTGAAAAATGAAGTTTTTAACAAAACAACACTGATGTATTCGAATACAGCATCTTTGTATTCGAATACAAGGCTATTTCAGCATTCAGCAGCAAAACAGCATGTTTGTATTCGACTACACAGCAAGTCAGTGGCAAAACAGCATGTCTGTATTCGACTACAACAGTCTGTATTCGACTACACAGTAAGTCAGTGGCAAAAACAGCATGTTTGTATTCGAATACAGCCTGCTGTATTCGAATACACATCAGACAGCAGCAGAAAAACAGCAAAATTCAGCATTTTTCAGCTTTTCAAAAGCTTTCGAAATCATTCAACACTTACCCACAAATCCAAACAATCAAACTTAGCAATTATAACGCAATCACCACGACATCTTGAATTTTCGAAACAGTTTTGCAATCAATCACACTTACACAAAACTCCAAAACAAATCACTTAGCGATTATGACACAATTATCACGACATCTTAAGTTTCGAAATGGTTTTGCAATCTAACATACCATCACACAATTCCAAAACATAGCTCTTAGTACAATCAACACAAACACAATTTGAATCAAACACACTTACACATAGTTTCAAAACATAACACTTAGCAAAATCAACACAATCATAATTTGAATCAACCACGACTCGTGTGCCAAGCACCCTAATGCAATGCGTATATGCCAAAATGCATGGACTCGGAAATCCAAACCAAAACCCTCCTCGAAGGGCCGTAAATCATAATTGTACCGCCTATCGCGGGCCGAAGTACCAATTACCGAGGTGCCACCTATCACGGGTCTGCACGATTTACTAAAAAGCGTAAACCATAAACGTACTGCCTATCACGGGCCCGTATCGTTTACCAAGGTGCCACCTATCACGGGTCTGCACGGTTTACTAAAAGAACGTAAATTGTAAATGTACCGCCTATCACAGGCCAGAGTACTCTTTACCAAGGTGCCACCTATCACGGGTCTGCACAATTTACAAAAAACCGTAAATCGTAAAAGTACCGCCTATCACGGGCCAAAGTACTATTTACCGAGGTGCCACCTATCACGGGTCTGCACAATTTACAAAAACGTATATCATAAATGTACCGCCTATCACAGGCCAAAGTACTATTTATCAAGGTGCCACCTATCACGGGTCTGCACGATTTACAAAAAGCATCAAAATGCATGAGCGTATACTGACTCCATTCACAACGATCGTTAAGCAAATGCAGTTATTAAAAGATTCCCCATTTTTAACACTCATTTGACTTAAACGATTTCCACAACAAAACATTCAGTAAACAAGACATTAAGAGATTCCCCATTCTTAATACTCATTTAACTTAACGATTTTCCAAAACAAACATTAAGTGAACACACTTTACCAGGGTGTAGTCTCTCACGGACAAACACAATTTACCAAAAATGTAAGTCGTAAACGTACCACCTATCACGGGTCTGTACTGTTTACCGAGGTGCTACCTATCACGGGTCTGCACAACTTACCAAAAACGTAAACCATAAACGTACTGCCTATCACGGGCCCGTACTGTTTACCGAGGTGCCACCTATCACGGGTCTGCACAGTTTACTAAAACAAAAGTTAAGTAAACAAGACATTAAGAGATTCCCCATTCTTAATTCTCATTTAACTTAAACGATTTTTCCCAAACACACATTAAGTAAACAAGACATTAAGAGATTCCCCATTCTTAATACTCGTTTAACTTAATGGTTTTCAAATTCCACACAAAACAAACTCAAACGTACTTTCACATTCAATCCATAACTCACACAAAATCATTTTTCCACACAAACCACACAGAACACATCTCAAACATGTTATCCAATTCAATCCAAATCCATCAACGATTCACACCAAATCACATCAATCAACAACCATCAAGTAAGAACACGCCAAGTACGATGACACAAATTAACACAATCCATCACTCACACACAACAAGTTTCATATACTCGAAATCATACATAAATGAGTTTAAATTCATTCTCCACGAAACACTCATCAATATAACCAAAACCTAACTCTAAAGTTTTACCCATAAAGCCTTAGATTCCCTTTTTCCCAAATCAATACTCCAACCCTAACAAAATTCGTTTCCACACAACCACAGATAAGGCCCTAAATGCAAACTAAAAGTTTGGAAGGAGCCCTTACCTTAACATTAGCTTTAACGTCGATTTACGGTACCGCGAGTAAATCCGGTAAAATTTCCGCTCGCAACGTCGCTTCCAAAGTTGGTCCCCTAGCACCATAGCGTAGCGGTGAGCAACTTTCCCTTCTATCTCTTCGCAAAACGAAGCTTAGATCTAGATAAAACGGGGAGATTTGTGTTTGAATCCCTAATACCGTTTTTCTTCGTTTTTGGATCAAAGAGGAAATCTAAAATGGGTGTATGTAAGTCTATGTCTACACTTATGCATCCAACTTGTTCTCTTGATAAGGATGAGTTAGATAAAAAGGTAGATCACAAGGTATAGAGAGGAATAATTAATTATCTCCTCTACTTAATTACCTTTATACTTGATATTATGTTTAGTGTGTGTGTTAGTGTCAGATTTCAGTCTCACCCTAAAGAATCCCACATAACAGATGTTAAGAGGATCTTTAGATATCTAAAAGGTAATATTAATTGGTATGTATTATAAGTCATCCTCTAAGTTTAGGTTAAAAGGTTTACGTGATTCTGACTTTGTTGAAGACAAGCTATAAAGGAAACATTCCTTTGTGAGAATCTAATCTCCCGGTCAAGCAAAAGACAAAGGACTATTGTTTTATCAACAACAAAAAGTAAAATATACTTTAGCAGCAGGCTGTAACACTCAACTTTTGTGGATGAAGTATTAACTAGAAGATTTCAAAATCAATGAGTAACATTCATATCTTATGTGATGGTACTCCAACTATATTTTTAATCAAAAGTCTTATTTTACATTCAAGGACAAAACATATAGAGATTAAACATCATTTTTATAAGTGATTATGTGTATAAGGGTATTTTAGAAACTGAATTTATTTACATTGATCATCAACGAACTAACATATTCAATTTTATAAAGAAAAATCAAAATATTTTGTTTATAAAAGAATGAAGTTGAAGCCTTTGATTTTTTGCCCATGTAAAACAAAGTAAATGATTAAATGTATATATGATATGTCTTTGATGAAATTTAATTGTCAATCTAAATTCAATTAATCTAAATTCAAAATATAGTTAATCTAACAATAGAGCCATAAAACTCTGTTTGAATATTTTAAAACAATCGAAATAAAATGAAATAAAACTATTATTTGGATAATGGATGAAAATGAATAAATAATATATTTTTTCACATATTTTTACCTTTTTTATTTATATTTTTATTCTTACTACAGTTATAATTTAAAATTTTAACATATCTTCTTTTCAATAATTTAAACATATCTTTTATCAAACTTAAAATGGTTATTTATAACGTATATATAATTTAATTCAACTTATTTTCTATAGTAGCACATTTTTAGGAAACATTTAAAATTGTTTGTATGGAGGTTTTGCATACGAAGTAGGGTGTCTACGAGATGAGTTGAGTTGACTTTGGTCAAATCTATTATGTAAATAGATCAAATTTATTTGTGTTAAATTGAAATCTTAACGTGTGATTTTTATATCTAACCCAAACCAAACCAATCTGATTATAAAATGGTTGGTTTCGGGGGTCATAAATAAAACTTTTTTTTTTAAAAAAAAATGCAATTAATTTAAATACTAAAACATCTCAAAATTCATAAAATTGTAGCTCATATATATACTATTCAATACTTAATAGATATCTACTAACACAACAACACATTTAAATTAATGACAAATACTCAAATAAAAATCAATAACTAAATTATAAATATACATTAAAAATAGAAACAATAAATTAAAATGTATGTCATGTGAATGAGTTGGATTCACATGTCCGCTTGTTTAAAATAACAAATCTACAACTCGACCTGAACATAATTGGATTGATTTGGGTTAGACATGAACTTGAATGAATTGAGTCAAAAACTATATTTATTTTATTTGAGTGGTTGAATTTATAGATTCACTTATACCCATGAACACCCCTACTCTTGAGGGCTTCTTCAACGCTCTTCTTGTTGTTTTTTCCTCCCTTTATCTTGATTAATTTTAATTTTTTTTTTATTGTTGTTCGATTTTGATTGATTCCTCTCTGTAATCCTTGTAGTTCTCTTTGGTTTCGTTGCTAATATAATTTTGTAATTAAAGAGAAAATTAAAAATGTGCGCATAAGCCGTTTAAAGTATAGTTGGAATTTAACAAAAAGTTATTTAAAATTAAACAGAAGTTAGGTAAGTCAAGTTAGATGTGTATCAAATTGTCAATTTCGTTCACATTCAATTTTTACTCTAATTTTTTATTGATTAATTTATAATTATGAGCAATATGAACATGTGTCGGTCGTGGTATAGTTATTTTATACATGGCCCAGCCAAAGCAAGTGAGGCTAGGGATTTATACATATAATTTTTGAGTTCAAAATTAGACCTCCAAATGTAATTAGAGAATTGCTTATTCCTTAGTAGTTTGCTAAACTCCCAAAAAAATCAAAAATACCTCTTAATGAATCTTACGATTCGATTCGCTAATTTATCATATTCACGCATTTAGTAATTTAAGTTATCATATTCTGAAATCTGGTAGGTACTACATATAGGGCATAATGCCATTTTCCTCCACTCACTATATTTTTAAAATCTAAAACTCTCTAAATCTTCATTTCTCTCAAATCCAACTTAAACTCATTTTCTTACCTTAAATCCAAACTAAAATTTTACTTTTTGATTCATCTTGTTTTTTTTCTATTTTTGGTTTTAGTGTTTATGTTCTTATCTTTTTAATTTTAGTGTTAATGTTTATGTTTTTGTTGTAGTTTCAATATGTAGTTAGAGATGAATGTTGATGTTGTTATGTCAATTGTTGTTTCAATTGAGTTTATGTTTTGTAACTTGTTGTATTTCAAGTGTTTGACAAAATATTGTCAATTTATAACAAGTTTGTAGTGATATCTAATTAGTTTATATTGTTGTCAAAATATGATAAAATGTTGAACAAATTTTTATAGTTGTTGCATGTCAAGTATTTGACAAAATATTTTTAATTTGTAATGAGTTTGTAGTAAAATATAGTTAGTTGTAGTTTAAAATTGTCGTACTCCAATTTTGTCCGATCAATTAAATTGTAATAATTATAATATGTTGATTTTATATATATTATATTTAATCAATTTTTAATAAATGTTAAAAAAATTTAAAAAATAAATCTTTTATTACAGAATAAATGG